>CM076570.1:186261875-186581340 GCA_034641835.2 Pinus albicaulis | reverse complement strand
TTTTTGGATTAAGTGAAATTCCATACCTTTGACAGCGTTGGAAGATCTACTTTAAATCTCTAAGATGATTGCTTCGTTTTTTGGAATATACAGTTATATCATCCAAATAAATTACCACTGATTTGTTAACTAATCCTTTGAAAGCAATTTCCATGGCTCTCTGAAATGTGGCACCAGCATTAATCAGACCAAAAGGAATCTTTTGATATGCATAAGTGCCCCATTTGGTTCTAAATGTAATTTTCAATTGATCGTCAGGATGGACTAATACTTGATTGTGTCCAGAGAAACCATCTAAGAAAGACATTAATTCTGATCCTGCAACTGCCTATAATATTTTCTCCATGGGAGGCAAAGGAAAATTATCTTTTTGGCAGGCTTTATTAAGGTTTCGAAAGTCAATGCAAATTCTAATATCTCTGTTCTTCTTTCTAACATGAACCATATTGGAAACCCATTTAGAATGTCGAACGGGAAAAATAATTTTGTCTTTCAATAACTTATTGAGTTCAGATTTGATTTGGTTTTCTAGATTGGGGTGAATCTTTCTCAACTTCTGTTGGACAGTTTTTTCATCATTGATCATTGGGATAGTATGTTGGATGATAGAAGTTTCATAAGTTTTGAGTTCATCGTAGTTCCAAGCAAAGACAATTTTATATTGTTTCAAAAGATGAAGGTATGCTAACTTTTCTTCGGGAGCTAGGCCAAGGCCTAGGTTGATATTCTGTGGTTTGGCATCAGTTCCTATATTTACTTATTCATAATTCAAAGTTGAACTTTGTATTTTTGAATTGGTAGATCTTTTAAATCGATCTTTCAAATCATAAATGTCTTCTAACTTGACTACTGATTTTGGCATAGCATTATTGGTGCTATCTTGGAGCAATTGTCTGTCATGTTGATCTTCATCAATTATCTGATTAGTGTAAGATCCTTCAGATGTGAGAAAATTTACAATATCAGTACATCATTGAAAATCCTCCAATTGGTAACGTTATCAGGAATCGAGGGTCTAAAGATTAATTCAATTGAAAATCAATCAGGACTAAAGTCTTCTGCAGGAATGAGCTTGGAAGCTACATTAGCTAGGAGGTCTGAACTAGCATTCTGAATTCTGGGAATTGATGAAATATTAAATGCTATAAATTGTTCAGTCAGATCTTGGACTAAAGATTGATAATGCTTTAAATGACCTGATAAACAATGTATAGTATTGCGTACCTATTTAATTACAATTTCCGAATCTCCGAAAACTTGTAGATATTTGATGTCTAGTCCGATTGCTTTATATAATCCTTGGACTAAAGCCTCGTATTCTGCATTTTTATTAGTGCAATCAAACTCAAGTCTACAAGTTAACATAATTTTGTTTCCCTATGGAATAACCAAAATGCATCTTGCTCCTGCTCCTTCATTATACTTAGAACCATCAAAAAATAATTTCCAAAATAAATTTTTATTTACAGGAGTATCTACAAAATTAATACATTTAGAACTATCTGTTTGGGAAAAAATTTCTACTTGAGATAAAATAGAATGTTCTAAATAAGGTGAAGTGTGAGTATTAAAATTTCCTAAGAAAGAATCAACTGAATAATTGCCAATGATACTACTGTTATATGCAACTGGTTCATTCTCTCCTTCAAGTTCTGTTACTATGTATTTCTGATGTTTTTCTCGTTCAACCTTTATCTGATTTGGTTTACCATTGTAAGGAAGCCACATATGCGACCAATCGGTTGCAAAATATCCATGAAGTTTTTCTGACCAATCTCTGCTAAGAATTAAGCCATAAAATTCTGGAATATCTGCAACTAAAATATCAATGACTTGACATACCTTTGGATTTGATGACAATCTTATGGTAACCTGATTTAATTCGCCAATTACTTCAACTTGCGATCGATCTAGCTGGACTATGCGTACAGCAGATTTTTGTGGTTGAATGTTAAAAATTGCGCATATTGATTTTGGTAGAATATTAGATGAAGCTCCAGAATCCACTAAACAATTATGCAAATTTTTATTGAAAACTTCATAAGTAAGAAGAAATGGAGGAGTATGATATCTTGACCTTCCTCCAATTAAAGTGATATTTTCTAGATCAACTTTACTGATCGTATTAGCTGGAGGTCTTCCCATCTCATTGGAAGCTTGAGAAATCACAGGATCAGGCAAAGGTTTTTCTGGTACAACATGTAATTCTTTCAAAAGTACCTTTTGTTGGTGTTTTAACTTGCTCAATTCATAAAAAGTGATGTTAGCCCTAGTCTTCTTCATGTCTTCTATGATATTATACTCCATTTCATCTGGAACAATTAGTGTTCTTGATGGAGTTGATGAATCTGTCTGGACTGGGCTGGTTTGAATTGCTTTAGATGTCATTTTCTTGGGTGCAACTTTATCCTTAGTCAATGAGCTTGCGCTTTTTGACTTAGGAGTAGGTTGAGGAGGATCAAGTTGATTTCTACTTCGCATGCTAACTGGGGATGCTTCTTGATCTTCCTCATCTGGAAGGATGAAATCCAACATACCTTGTACTTCTATGACTTCATCTTCGACAGTAGTTTCTTCAGTAGCAGTTTCTTCTTCTTCTTCTTCTGATTCAGAATTAGTTATAGCATTTGGTGGCTTTGGATCAGTTGAAGGATTTCTTCTAAAAGGCTTGAAAGAATTTTTAGAAAATGCTTCTGCCACTTGTTTCTTAATGTCAACCATTTCGTTAGACATGGTTTTCAAAACTTTCTGCAATCCTTCTAAATCAAATGGATCTTTTGATTGTTTTTTCTTGGGGTCTTCCTTAAAAGTAACCTTCTTGGATTTTTGTTCTTCTATTGCGTTTTTCTTATCTAGAGCAATGATACGTTTCTCTATCACTATTCCCTCCTTCATGTTTTCTGCTAAAGTTGTTTTGTTAGCCCTATCAACAAAGATTGCTATGTTTGATGGTAAAGCAGAAATGTACCATTCACTTTGCACTTCTTTGCTAGGCTTGGAAGCAGTAGGAATTTTGTTTAACAATTTATTGAAAAGTGAATTAAAATCCTTGACAAGTTCTTTTGAATCAGCTCTAATATTAGACAAATCATTGATTAATGTCGTTGTAGACCTATCATCATCAAATTTAGTCAAAAATTGATCTTGAAAGATATCCCATCTAGTGATGGATCCAGATGGTAATGAGAAATACCATGATCCAACTGCTCCTTGTAGAGTATAAGGGAAAAGTCGGACAACAACATCTTCATTAATAACTCCATTGAGATTTAAGGACAACATAAAATTGTTTATGTGTTCTTCTGCTAGCATGCCTGCTTCAGGGTTAAAATTAGGCAGCCATTTTTCAGGATGGGCTGGTAATTGACTCAAGCGTGCAGGCATTAAGACTGCCCCTAGATTATTCCATGGAATTTGGGCCATCGCTGAACTACTAATGGAGGAAAGTGTAGAAGATGATGTCTGCGATTGGGAAGATGAAGATATTACAATTATAGATGATTGAGAAGGTGATGTGGAAGTTCTAGTGGAGTGAGGGACAATGGTCTGAAGTGGAGGGGTGGATGGTTGACTTCGCGGTGAAGAGGTTGAGATGGATGATGATGATGAAAGAGTCTCGTTATCAGACCCTTTAGGTGATTTCCTTGCTCTTTTCCTTGTAGTTAAAGGTAATTCAATTGGTTGAATGCCAAGCTTCTCACTCTATAATCTGGTAAGAGGATGAGCAGGGTTATATTACGAAGTCACACTGCCTTGAGATTTATCAGATCTTTGAGGTTATATTGAAAATCGTTGAATTTTATGAATCAAATATTCAAATTCAGGAGGTTCAATAGCAGATTCTTCTGAAAAGTCAAGGTTTGTAGCAGTGTTTGTTCTTCTTCCGACTTCTGGCTCTAGATTTAAAATTTCTGACTGCGATGGAGAAGTCGGGGAAGATGGTGAGGGTCATTTACTCTTAGAATGGTATTTAGATTTAGATTTACTTGCCATTCATAGTTAGTGGCCCTCCTTCTAGCGCCAAATATTTTGAAGCCCCGAAAATCGGGTCTACAACAAGGGGGATACCCACCCGGTCCAGACCTTGGTTAGCAGCTCCTTTTCCGTTTGGTGTAGTGGGTCCGACTGGGGATAATGGGACCAGTTTCCCAATGTGTATGTGTGTGTTGAGAATAGATATTTCCTTTATAAAAAGGCTCTTAAGTGGTATGCTTTTATTCTATTTCTAATCTAATCGTATGCAAATTGTATTCTAATTTAAACAAAAATATCTAATTCTAAACTAAACCCGGGATGTAATCTTCTTTATGCGATCTAAAATAATTTCGAATAACAACTGATAATAAAGATTATTCAACTGTTGTAAGAAAATAATTCAATAAAGATAAACCATTTCATATAAAAAGTTAGATGAAACAGTTATGAAAAACATATCGCAAATAAGCTATTCATACACTAAGCATAAATAAATAGTTATCACCGTACATAAGTGCCAAATGATAACTTAAGCATTCAAGCATCAATATATAAACAACTGAATATAAATATTACTTTAACACAGAAGCAGAAATAGTTAAGAGATAAAAGTACCATTTATAACTAGTTCTACTTATGAGCTAGAAGCAATAATGATTTATCTCTTCCTAATCCAACATCTACTAAGAGTATAGAAATGCAACATCAGTAGCAGATATTAGACACAGATATCAATAAATATCGTTCCATTCATTCATCAAAACCTCCTCCAAGGGCGCAGAATTGCATGTTCTGGGGATAATTTTTTGACAAATTTCTGTACCCTTCTCTAAATGCATGAGAAGGGTTTAAATACTACTAAATAAATCTAATTATAGTTTATTACAAAAATTTAAGATTCGGTTTAAATGACCGTTCTTTTTCTAGGCATAAAATAAGTAAAACTAACACTAAATCTAAAATTAAAATTAACAACTAACTACTTATGACTCTGGTCTTTGAATTTTCCAGCATCCAGCATTGATTTGAGAAGAGGAGGCTAGCCGACTTTAGATTTTAATTGTCCTGAAAAGATGGAATCGGCAAGTGTTGGCGCGATCTTCTTAGCAGAATTAATGATGCAATTAAGAGCACTGTATTGACTGTGTGGTTTTACTAGATATGTCCAGTAAGAATCCCAATTTAACTTAGTCAATTCTTGGATTGATTTTTCCTTTTCCTCAGTTTTCTGTTTCCACTCTGTTTGCAATTGCTGGGCTTGTGGTAGATATCCTGGAACAGTTTCTGAAATCAAATTAACTTTGTGCAAATTCTCAATTACACAATCAGTAATGTTGCTCGCCGATGTAGCTGCTTCCTCTGTTGATTTTTCTGCCTCTCTGATCTGTGCATCCCATTTATTGAAGAGCATTTCTTTATGGTTGTCATTGATAATTGGTGCTCCTACTATTTTTCTTTCCTCTGTCTTTTTCCATGCCAAATAATTAGTAACTCTTTCATTAGTTAAATCATAATCATGTCGTAATTCTACGACATGATTAGTGATTTTATCACTTTCTTGACAAAAAGAGTTCCACTGTGAAATCTTTTGGCATAATATATCTTGTTGTTGCAGTAGTTGATTATTCAAAGAAATAGATTCTGAGATGAACTCTATAAGCTTGGGGTCTTCTTTATGCATTTCTTGCATAATCTATATTTGTTCCTCTTTCTCGGCCAAGCTTTTCTGATACCCGATTTGCATTTGCTGTAACTTTTCAAATTGTCTCTGTGCTTCACTGTTGGCATTTGCTTGTTGCAATTGTTGTCACAGAACTTGTATTTGATCCTCTTTTTCATTTAATAACAGTCGTACCTTAGATTCTTTATCAATAGTTGCGGAGGCATAAGCTCCTGTAATCTGAGATAATTTAGTAAGATTTTCAGTGGGATCCGTAGTAGGATCTTTCCATAAAACATCCAATTGTTCTACATCGGTAGAGAGCGCACTTTCTAATTTTCTCTTCTTTCTTTGCTTCCTTACTACTACTTTATGTTGAGGGCTATAAAATATATCCAGAGGAGGAATTTGCTCTATTTTAAGTACAAGCTCGGAGGAAGGAGTAATGGGTATATGTTCTTTTTCTGTGGCATTGCCACTTATTTCTGTAATCAAACCTTTTGCTATCTGTACAGGAGTTTGTATGTTCTATCCTTCAACATTAATCAAATAATTAAATGATTCCCATTCTTTATCTAACTAAGTGCTGATGAATGGTTTCTGTAAATTAAGAGGTGGAAGATTCAACTGTGGAGTGGTGGAAGTCTATTGTTGTGAGAGCTCTTTTGATTTAGTTGTATCCTTCACTGAGCCTTCACTTTTATCCTAATCAGATTTTTTAGAATGTTCAGAAATTTCTTTGTCAGACTTTGACTTAGACCTTTCTGAATCTAAGCTGCCACTGAGACTGACACTAGGATTTGGTTCCCTTGCGGGTTCCAAACGCAAATTATCCAAAGGAATAGTCATCAATCTTCTTTCTCTGTATACTTTAAACTCTTGAAATTCTTCTGGGGAGAACCGTGTTTGAGCTAAATGAAAAATTTCTTTAAATTAATTTTTTTCTTGAAACATATCATCAAAAAGATCTTCTTCTCCAGAAAATACTCTCACTTTGACTACAGTGGTGAAATCCTTGACAATACCATATGGATCAAATAGCCTTCTCGGAAACTTAAACAATTTTAAACATGTAACATTGCTTACTTCCTTAAACGCGTGACCAACATCAAATAATGAAAATGCTCCGCAGGACACAGGAAATTGTGGCCAAATGGCTTTCTTTTTATCCTTTAATTCTTTTTTCAAACCTCCGTCTCCACAGGTTTGATATGCAATTTCCCGAGCTATGAGTTTATCTGGAACATATAAGGGCAAAACATGAGGAGAAGCAAAGCTTCCAAAAACCCTCACATAAGTAAACAATTCTTCTCCAAACCATCTTGCGACAGGGAGAATGTCTACTTCTGCTTCAGGGGACAACCTTGGGGCATCCTTATTATACAACAATCTATACAGTGGCAACATTATGCCGTGGCAAATCTTGTAAAAATGAGGAATGAATTTTGACTCCCACAATTCTTTGTGATAAACATGGATGGGCAAGGGATCCTGAATTGTCCATTGCCAACCCATTAAAGGGAACTTAGAAACAAAGCAGATTGAAGCCATAACATAGGCAGATAGATAAAAAGGAGGATAAATCCTCCGAGAGACAGTTCGTTTAGACCGGTAATTGAAAATAGTCATGGCTAAGTTATCAGACAATATTTTAGCCTAGTCCACAATGGTAGCGTTAACAGCAGCATTCAATAGGGGAAGCCATTCAGGCAAAAAATTATTAATGTCAGGCTTTCCAAAAAGCCTACATAACATAGCAGCAGCAAAAAAATATGGAGAAGTGAGCGAACTAGTACTGTACATACCATGTTTATCTTTCTTCAGTGGTTCATCTCTTCTGGACCATTCTTTTGTGCATTCCTCTAAGTTTGCATTTTCCTTGGAAAATTTCTCCATAAATTGTTTGTTGTAAGTTGCCTGAGGCTCCGGCAAATGATACATAAGCCTCAAATCTTCTGGAGTGAATGACTCAATGAGCTCTTGACCTTGGGTTTTGAACTGTCTATCCGTAATATCAGTGCTATCCAGCACCCATTTTACCATGTCCGTATATGGAAGAATTCTTGGTCTTGCTGCTACCCAATGTAAAAATGAACAAGCCAGCTCTGTAAGAGATGCTTCAGAGGAATTACTTGAGCCCGCAATAGCCAAAACATCCATTACTCTTGGGTTTTCTTCTTCAAGTAAATTAAACATACCCTCCCAAGTGGTGATGCCAGCGTCTTTGTTGCAAGCAGTGTCTGCGTACAAGGATGCCATCTCTTTATTTTCAGAACTTGGAACTTTCTCTTTCATTCCAGAATTCGGAGCTTTCTCTTTCTTTCCCATAATGCTCTAAATATTGCTTTGTATAGTCTCCTGTTCTTTGCACCTGCAGTTTTACGAATTAAGTGAGAATAATGATATGAGAAAGGTGACGGGATAGTTTTAAATGCTGAAGGCGTATGAAATATATTATTTAATCGTGAAATAACCCTTCGATCAAAACTAAATCCTTTTCATTAATAATTGAAAATCCAATCATTAACTTGAAATTACGGCGCATAACGGATATCGATTTATGGAAAGATTTTCTTCGTACAACGAGCTTTACGAATGTGCGATACTGTGATCTGCGATTTTCTTTGCAATATCACAAAATCAAAATATCACAAATCACAACTTTCGCAAATCAAAATTTACACAAATGACAATTAGTAACATCGCGGGATCGCAATATCGCGGTATCGCAATATCGCGAAATTGCAAAACATAACATATGAAAAATATCCGTTAATATATTTTCTGCGATATGCGATTTGCGACAAATATTTTAATGCATAGTTATTGAATCGCGCTTATCGCAATTTAGAATATTCTTCTTTGCAAAAGATATCTTTTACTTTTTGTTGCAATGGATGCGATATTTTCTTCAAAGAAAGGTTTTATTCTAATCTATCATAAACTTAAGTTTATCTAAATATTTTCTAAGGAATTTTCTTAAGTTAATGATAGTAAGTTTTATTTGAAAAAGAAAATAAGCACCAATTTAATTTTTTGGATTTTTTAAACTAAGTGTCTCCACGTTTTTAGTATTAAATACTAAATAAGAAGGGGGGTTGTTGCTGGCCACAACACACACCTAGGGCCAATTTTGCTTAAAAATATGTTTCTAACCAAACAGAGATTAATTTGGCAAAATTGAGAGAGTTTTTTGTCCATAATAGGGCCAAGACGAAAAAAATCCTTCATTTTTAATATAGGTATCATGGTTTGGAAGAAATATCAAAAACACAGGTGTCCCAGGAGAATTTCTATACTGCTGGAGTGACCTTGGGAAAATGAGGTTGTCTCACAACTAGAGTGTCAAAATGACTTTTTTGATGAGTCAAAAGACAACTAGACTTGAATATCTTTCCAATGAACTATCAAGAGCTCAATTTTGAGTTAAGGAAGGCCTCCAAAAGTTGTCTGCACCAGCACTATGTATTTCTGCACCATCATTCAACACTTTTTGACCAATGTTGGAACAGTTAGTTTTTTCACAAGTAAATGGACACCAAATGGAAATAAAAAAGAATTATTGGAAAGTAGACTCAACAAGCTTTCCAACGAGCTATCACGAAGCTCATTTCGACACCGGGAAGGTCTCCAAATGCCCTATGCAAATTGGCACTATGCACAAACACAACAGAGTGCCTACAAACTACCTGTTACGCATTGGTGTTACGCACAGACAGAGTTTGTCTAAAATTGCTAAAAGGATTCAAAATTTTTGTTTTTCACCTCCAAATTTTCTGCAAAAGTCAAGACACAAGGTTGGTGGTTTATTTTCTTGCCTCCAAAACTTTCATTTGCCTAGGCAAAAAGATATTCAAAGGCTTAATTAAACCAAACCCTAGGCTGCCTAAGAAATTAGTTTTAAATATATTTGGTTAGGGTTTGCAAAAGAAAAAACTGTTGTGTATGCCAGAGAACAATGAGATGAAAGCAGCAAAGAAGAGGCAAACCCTAAAAAGAAGACCAAGATAGTGATGATAGCATGGATGAAAGTGATGAAAATGGTAAGGAAAGTAGGGCAGAAATAGAGCCTAATGATGAAGAAAATAATGATGACATAGAGGAGGAAAATGAACACGACAGTCTGAAAATAAGGAAGACAGTAAGCCATTGGATCAAAACAGTGATAGTGGTGACACCCATAAAACAATCTTTGGTGCAGAAAAGAGTGTTGATGATGAGCAAGATGATAGCCAAGGGGATTATGAAAAGAATAATGAAAATTACAGTCAGCAGGAAAGTACCCAAGATAGCCAAGAAGAATATGATTTTGAGCATGACAGTGAGCCCAATCATAGTGACAAAGGTGCTGAAATAAATAATGAAAATAAAGAAGAAGAGACAGGGGAAGAAGGTGAAGGAACTGAAGACCAAGAGCAAACAAATAGTGAGGGTGAGACAGAGTTTGAGGGTGAATACATTAACCAAGACAGTGATACAAATGAGACAGTCAATGATAATTGTCATGACTATCATGACACTCATCATGCCTCCATCATTTTCCAAGAACTCTTTCCAAGAGTCAAGCCATTTGTCACTCCTAGAGCTAGTTTTGCTTCAAACTATGTTTATGAGCTAACAGAGATGCATTTGAAAAAAAATTGAGAGTTTTTTGTCCACCATAGGTCCAAGAAGAAAAACCTCCTTCAGTTTTTACACAGGTATCATGTTTTGGGAGCAATGTAAAAAATACAGGTGTCAGAGGAGAATTTCTGCGCTTCTGGAGTGACCTTGAAAAAATCAGTGTTTCTCATAGCTTGAGTGTCCAAATGAATTTCCTAATGATTAAAATGACAACTAGACTTGAATTCTTTTCAACAAGCCATCCCAGAGCCAAATACGACATCGGGAAGTGGTCTATAACTTGGTTGCAAAACACCCTATTTTTCTGCTGAAGTGGTGTTATGCACAAAGCAATGTTGGGAGATTTTCTTTTTTATCAATACAATGGCATCCACTCAGCACAAATCAAGAATTTTTGGAAATTAGACTCATCATTATTTCCAATGAGCCATCATAGAGCCAAATCCGACATCGGGAAGTGGTTCAAAACTTGGTTGAAAAACACCCTATTTTTCTGCTGAAGCGGTGTTACACACAAAGCAGTGCTAGAATATTTGATTTTTAAATAGGCAAATGGAATCTTCTTAGCACAACTCAAAAATTTCTGGAACTTATACTCATCAAGATTTCCAATGAGCCATCACGGGCCTAATTCCAACATCAGGAAGGCCTCCAAATTCCCTCTGCAAAATGGCGTTGCGCACAGGAGAAGTTTGGCCAGAATTGCCACATAGAGATCAAAAAACTAAAAGAGGAAAAAAATAATTAAATCCTTGGATTTTTGGCTGAGGCTTCTTAGCAGGTGTCCAAGACCTCTTGAAGGACCATTCCACAAATTTTGAGGCAAATTGGACAACTTTTTGTTTTTTCCAAATTTTGACCCTAGGAGCGCAACACCCTAGGTGTTAAGCACAAAATTGGTGCATCATAAGCTCTCAAAGTTTACATTTTTGGATTTTCCACATCACCAACAGTCTACTCACCAATTTTCAGAGCATTTGGAGCATTTTTACCCCCTCAAAAGGTCAAAAAACATCAAAAATTTGACCTTTCTGCCTCCTTTTCAGACCAGGTGTTACGCACAGAGAAGTGTTGGGAGATTTTATTTTTGAGTAGGTAAATGGAATACAATAATCACAACTCAAATTTTTTTTAAAATTAGACTCATCAGGCTTTCCAATGAGCCATCACGGAGCCAAATATGGTGTCAGGAAGACCTCCAAAAGACTGCTGCAACAGGGCCTATTTTTGCGTTACGCACCTGGAAATTTTTCACTGTTTGACACATGTGTTACGCTCCTGTGGATAAGTGGAAAAAATGTGCGTTTGGAAAGATTTCTTAGGCATGTCAGGCCTAAAATTCAATTTTATTTCCTTCTATAGTCGGAAAATATATTTATTTAGATATTTTTGTGCCTTGGGCTTTGCAAAGCCTCAAGGACAAGTTAGGATATTTCTCTTTGGCCAATAGGCTTCTAGATGCTCTAGTAGGCTCTCCTCTCCTCATTTGTTATATAAGACATGAGGATTCATTGTAAACAGTTGGGACTTGATGTGTTTAACATAAATATATGTTTTTATGAGCTTGGACAAGATATTGGTTTTATGAAGTGAATGAATGGCTTGTGTGGCTTGATGTTGGAGAAGCTTGCTTACAGGATTCCATAGCTTGGTGAATAGTGATGTTTTCCTAACTTTTTAATGTTTTCTTGTCTTCATTTTTTTTCAGTTTTCTTGGTTACTATAGATTAGAAAATTATAGGTTGAGATATGCTCATGGAAGCACCTCAAACCTCTTGTTTGCTATAGTTTTGATGTTTTCTTCTTTTAGTCATCTTAAGGAATTCTTGACTTCTCCTTAGGCCCACTAAAACTTGTTTTTATTTCATGAATGGTTAGTATGTTAGCTTATAAATATGATTCATGGTATGCCCTCCTTATTTAAAGTTTTCAAAGCCCTATTGTGAAACTTTTCTATGGAATATTGATTGATTAGGTTAAGACAAAGAGGCCTTGTTTCGATCTTGCCCTTTGCCCATGCTTACCAACTTGTTTCAGAGTTCCTAATAATTTGATATATGTTGTTTAGGATTTCCCTCTCCATATATTGAGTTGTTTGTTTATCTTATTTGTTTTCTCAAAAAGTTGAAGGTGAATTTCTAAAGTTAGGAGTTCTAATGCTTCTATGTATCACCACAATGTTTATCTTAAATGTTTATCAGTTTGAGTATTGTTCATAGAGATTAATGGTTTGCCCTACCTCGTGAGTTATTTCTTTCAGAATATATATGTTAAAATACCACTTTGTTTTTTCCCAAACTCAATGTTCATTACACCTCATACATCAACCAAAGGATCCATTAACCTTGCTAAATCGGCCCTGCAATACACTCTGCTTCATCATTTAGACACCCTCGACTTCATCTAACCCCATAGCCCTATTGATTTGATAGTCTCTCATTCCACCTATCCTAATTAGTCATCTTACCCCAACCCAAAACAAACAAACAAATTACACTTAAAAACTAGCCTAAAATCAATCATCCAAAGCGAACAAGTTCACATCCTTCGCACAATAGAGAGAGCCCTCTCTGAGTGCAGGAAGGCTAGATCCTAGGACTCAAAAGACTGGTCTGATGTTACTCTATCATTTGGTTTAGCCTATCTACCAAACCATGGGACCCTAACATAATGGAAATCACAGCGGGACCTTATGAGCTCATAACAATCTAAATACCCCTTCAGACTCCAGAATCCCTTGATTAAACAGTATCCTATGACTTATAGCTACTTCGTCACTATCATTAACACAATGGTAATCATGATGAAAACTATGATGTCAGTGAAAATCAAAGTATCCCTTATGACTTCAGAAACCTTCACCAAATCATAGGGAACTCAAGTTAATAGCCAAAGAGTAGAATCTAGTTGTTTCACCATCCTAGAAAAATGATGACTCAGTTATATAACACTCTCACAAACCTTAGGGCTACTTAAGAAAACTCAGAAAACCCCAAAAAATTCCTAGATTGGTTTTGTCAGTATTGGTGGTGGACCATAGACACATATCTTCAAAACAATTAAAAATATCCACCTTGCGACTCCACTAGCCTCCAGTAGGCCTATTACTTCACTAGTCCTCATAGACTCCCCTGGGAATGCATTGAGAAATCATGATGATGGTGGAAAGAAAAGTTGAAACCATCCACCTAGCGACTCCACAACTCTCAATAGACCTAAAGACTACATTGGAGGAAGAACTTGAGACATGACCAGTCATCCTAAAAAGAAAGAGCACTTAGGCCTAGGTTGGATTCAAGAAATTATTGCTTTTATCTGTACTTATGTTTTATCCTACTTTAAGCCTGATCAAGAATACACTGATGATATCTACATTGATCATTGGAAGGATCTCAAGGTTGAGCCTCAAATTTCAGACCATGAGCAGACTTATACACCTGTGCTTACCCCAGATTCACCTATGGAAAACCTAGTGAAACATGAGCCTCATGCTACATTTCTTTCTCTTGTTGAAACCTCAAACAATCATAAATCTCCTTTTACACTACCTATACCCACAAAGGTCCTAGAAAGATACAAGCCTATGATTTTACCTCCTATCTTCCAAGCCCTCCTTGAAAATCTTGCAAATAAACTACCCAGATTTGATGGAGAAAGATCAAAAGTCACTGCTGAAGAACACATTCAAAATCTTCAGAATTTACTTGACCTTTTTTAAATAGAAGAAGATGAGGTGCATATTAGAATGTTTGCCTTATCATTACAAGGAAAAATTAAGAGTTGGTTTAAGGACCTTCTAGCTGCAAGCATTATCAATTTTCATCAATTCACTCAAGTCTTCCTAGATAGGTGGGTGATCATGGGAAATGAAGTTCTCATCATAGAGGAATAGAAGCATTTAAAAATACAACCAGGGGAGACAATACAAGACTTTTCAGCCAGGTTCAATAAGGTATACAATGCAATACCTGCTAAGATAAAGCCACCTTCAAGGTGGGCTCTCTTGCACTACCCAAGTACTTTTGACCCAGAGATGGAATTCCAGATAAGAGAAAAAGACCCTTCAAACCTAGAAGAAATGCATAATATAGAAATTACTGTGGAATTCAACATACTGGAAAGAGAGGAAAAGTTATAAGAAGTAAGGAAAGACAAAACAGCTCAAGAGAAACTGACTTCTTCAGAGGTAAAGCTAGAGAGGTTGAAAGATACAATCAGCAAAATTATGCATATACTTGGCAGGAAAGAGGAAGAATACAAGGTTGAGGTTGGTGTTGATTATTCAAAGCAGCCGGTAGCATTTTCTTGGGAGGAACCAAATCAGTCATTTCAATTCAAAGATAGCTATCAAAACATACTGGCTGACCAAGGTTGCAAAGAAGAAGATGCAGAAAGTTGTCAAGTAAGTACTATATGCCTTCCTACATCTTGTGCTTCACTATTAAGAGAGTATTACAAGCAAACTGAAAATAGAAACAAGGTAGAATTCTCTATTGAATAAATAAGGGAGGAAATGGATAATACAAACCCTTTTTCAAATCCAGAAGTTCTCCCCTCAAATCAGCTTGGAATGAGTGTTTGGATTACAAAACCAGAAATGGAAGATGAGCCAACACCTCTTGAGTCCCTACCCTTGTGCTTCGAATCATTTTAGATTGATAAAATAAAGGCTATTGGCCATGAATACTCTCCTTTTCATATGATGTAACAAAATTTTAATAAAGTGTGTATAATAGATGACATTCCTCTTATAAATAAGTTGTCCAACTATGATCAATATGATGATGATTATGTTCTCCAAACTCAAGATAACACTACACAACAATCAGTGATTATTTTGTGGGACAAAGACAGTCATTTTCAACAGCTCAAATACAGTGATCAACAAATACCCTTCAGCTATGACAATGAAGAAGAAAGTGCAGAAAGTTTGGGAGGAAGGGAAGGTTCTTTACCTCTTTGTTGTACTTATTTTTAGTTCATCAAAGACAACCTTAATGCAATCAGAAGTTGGCAATCTTTGGGTATTGATTTCAACAACAAAGAACACATTCAGCCCTATGTTCAGCCTTCCCAAGAGAAAGTGGATTGTTGTAGTTATATCCAAAGAAAGATAAAAATGCCTCCCTTTTTAACTAAAAAGGAGATAGATCAACTTATAAACACACAGTCGGCCTCTATTTATTTTCCTCCTAATCTTAACTATCACATAGCAGAAAATGGATTTATAAATAAATTCAAAGAGGAACAATCTAATATTCCAATATGTATGGTTGGTGACATTAATTATATTGATGATTCTCCAAGGTTTGATCAATATGTTGATAATGATGATGCTTTCCAAACAGAAGCTAACTTTGCAGAGTATTCAGCACTTGGTTTTTGGGAGGAAGCTCAGTTTCGTCAACTTGAGAAAGGTAACCAACAAATGCATAGCAGTTATGACAGTGATGAGGAAAGATTAGAAAATTTGGAAGCAAATGAAGGCTTGAAAATTGATTATCACAAGAAAGTTGTTGTTCTTCTTTCTCAAGAATATTTGTTGCCAAGGAGTGCTCCTACTCATCAACAAGGTGGTTTTCACACAGAACTCGGCCCACTTAGTCAAAACCCATCAGGTTTTCTAAAGGATAATGTTTCAATCTATGATGAATATACCATTTTAGATGATCATGAGGAAGGGGAAGAGTTTCTTTCCCAAAAAAGTCCTAAGCTCAGTCAAGTGGAGGAAGAAATAGGCCTAGATCAAGCTTATTTTCCAAATCTTCACATTTAGGTATTGTTTCATGATCCCTTTGTTGATTTGTTAAAAACATTTGAAGATGGAGTGAAATATGTTAAGAGCAATTTGATGCAATGTCTAAAGAGAAGTTTAGGCACCACTGTTCAAAAGAAAGTAAGATGGGAGTGGCCCTTTTCTTTTTCCAACATAATCAAGGAGCTAAACCAAGATCCCTCATGGAATCATCTGATTGACTGATTGTGTTGGAAAAGAGAGTTCACCAGCTAAATTTATATCATGTATAGTTTAGATTAGAATAAATAGGAATGAAAATAAGCCCAGCCTTTGAGCATCTTTCAAATTTAGATTGTTTTGAAAAAAGAAAGAAAGAATGAAAAAGAGGGTAGATTTGAAAAGAGGTAAAGCCCCATACCCAAAAAATAGTACTACTAAAAGTGAGCAACCTTAAATGCCACTGTTGGTTCCAAAAGAATATCTTGTTTCAGTCATCTAGCCTAATCATGGCTAAGCATGTTTAAATTTATGTCGATAAGTTAGTGAAAGAGAACTTGCCAAATCATTCAAACTTGACTTGTTAAAAAGGGATAGATTATGGAATAAAAGATACTAGTTCCACATGCTCAAAACAGAACCAAAGAGGAAGATGAGGATGCATAACAAATGATAGATCACAGCCCTTATCTTTCTATTTTACTTTTATGCAAAATAATGTTTGTGTGCAACTTGTTCTTATGCCACAACTCATGGTAAGTCAGATTTCCTAATCCTAATTTAAACCATGCTTTCAATTTCATGTTTATAGCTTAGAGAATGAAGTTTGTCAAAAATCTTAATCTTGAAAAATGACTAGACTAGGTAGAGAATAAGAGAGTTCATTAGCCTAATCTAAACTCTTGGAAGAAATAAGGGTACAATTAGATAATTTGATTTGTGTTTTAAAAAGGAAAAATTTCGATGGTTTGCAAATCCAAGTGCACCCAAGTGAAGAAAAAATGTTAGGCCAAGTAGGTTGGGTAGGTAGAGATGAAGTTGAGTTGAACATGCCTTTCAGATTATTGAGATCATAGCTTCAAGCAAACATCAGCAAATGAAAAGAGGTAAAAATATGCCTAATGGATGAGGCACTAGTCCCCATCAAGCCAGTGATCTGAAAGTTCTGGACACCTCCTGAAAAGGAGTTGCCCTCCCCAAGTGGAGCCACTGTTAGTAATATATAATTTTCACTATCTGAAGATGACTAAGTATCAGTTCTAGATTTCTAGAAACAAAGTTCATGAACATTGCGAGTTCTAGAAATCTCACTACCTTCATTATCCTTAAGATAATTTTTTCACTATTTCATCAACCCATCATGTCAATGATCATCTCACCCATCCCAGAAGACCCATCATGGGCTCATGTCACTCATTGTGTCTTTTTTGTGTCACCTTGGGCCTCAACCCTCTATTTTGTTATTCCTAACTCCTCCATTTTCCATCTAGGGTTTTTTAGGGAAAATTTTCTTGTATTCATGACCTCCATGGTTAAAACATCAACAAGGCTTGTAACTTGATGCTCTTACACCTACTCCTATCCTCAATATACCTTCATAAGCACTTTCCAGCACTCCTATCCATCAAACTCATCATTTTTCTACAAAACCTAGCCTATTGCTACAAATTGACACTTTTCAAGACTAGGCCTGTGTTTTTCCCTTTTTTACCCTTTCCCCTCACTCAATCCTTTAAATTCCACTTTCCCCTACTCCCTAACATCCATCCCTATTCCCAAAAATTTCCCCAAGAGTTTAGACAACCCTTAACCCCTTCATTCCCCTCCCTCTACATGGCAATCCTAATTTCCCTACACCAAACCCTAATTTCCTCTTCCAACTAAGCTAGGGTTTTATATGGAAAAGAGGCATCAAAGTAGAAGATCCATATGGTATTACATATCAGAAATCATGAAGCCATACCAATGCATAATCATCATGCCTCCGTCATTTTCCAAGAATTCATTCCAAGGGCCAAGTCATTTGCCACACCTAGGGCCAGTTTTTCTTAGAAATATGTTTCTGACCAAACAGAGATGAATTTGGAAAAAGTGATAGAGGTTATTTTCCATCATAGGGCCAAGATGAAAAAACTCCTTCAGTTTTTACACAGGTATCATGGTTTAGAATCAATATAAAAAACACAGGTGTCCCAAGAGAATTTCTGCACTGCTGGAGTGACCTTGGGAAAATGAGGTTTTCTCACAGCTAGAGTGTCCAAATGACTTGCTTGATGAGTCAAAAGACAACTATAATTCACTATCTTTCCAATGAGCTATCATCAGCTCAAATTGGAGTTATGAAAGGCCTCAAAAAGTTGTCTACACCAGCACTCTGCATTTTTGCACCATCATTCAGTACTTTTTGACCAGTGTTGGGACAGTAAGTTTCTGGATAGGTAAATGGACACCAAATAGAAAACCAAAATCATTTTTGGAACTTAGACTCAACAAGATTTCCAAAAAGCTATCACAGAGCTCATTCTGACACCGGGAAGGCCTCCAAATTCCCTCTGCAAATTGGCATTACACACAGACACAACAGAGTGCCTACAAACTACCAGTTATGCACTGGCGCTACGCACCGATGTTATGCACAAACAGATTTTGTCTAAAATTACTAAAAGGAGTCAAAATTTTGGTTTTTCACCTCCAAATTTTCTGCAGAAGTCAAGCCACAAGGTTGGTGTTTTATTTTCTTGCCTCGAAAGCTTTCATTTTCCTAGACAAAGAGATATTCAAAGGCTTAATTAAACCAAACCCTAGGCTGCCTAAGAAATTAGTTTTAAATATCTTTGGTTAGGGTTTGCAAAAGAAAAAATTATTGTGTATGCTAGAGAACAATGAGATGACAACAAAAAATAATAGGCAAAGCCTAAAAATAATACCAAGAGAGTGATGATAGCATGGATGAAAGTGATGAAAATGGTAAGGACAGTAGGGTAGAAACAGAGCCTAATGATGAAGAAAATAATGATGACATAGAGGAGCAAAATGAGCATGAAAGTCTGAAAATAAGGAATATAGAAGCCATTGGATCAAAACAGTGATAGTGGTGACACCCATAAAAAAATCTCTGGTGTAGAAAAGAGTATTGATGATGAGAAAGATGACAACCAAGGGGATTATGAAAAGAATAATGAAAATGAAAGTTAGCACGGAAGTGCCCAAGACAGCCAAGAAGAATATGATTTTGAGCATGACAGTGAGCCCAATCACAGTGACAAAGGTGCTGAAATAAATGAAGAAAATAAAGATGAAGAGACAGGAGAAGAGGGTCAAGAAACTAAAGACCTAGAGAAAACAAATAATGAGGGTGAGATAGACTTTGAGGGCAAAGACATTTACCAAGACAGTGATACAAATGAGACAATCAATGACATCTATCATGATTGTCATACTACTCATCATTCCTCCATCATTTTCCAAGAACTCATTCCAAGAGTCAAGCCATTTGTCACTCCTAGGGCTAGTTTTGCTTCAAACTATGTTTTTAAGCTAACAGAGATGAATTTGAAAAACGTTGAGAGAGTTCTTTTCCATCATAGGTCCAAGAAGAAAAACCTGTTGGCAATATTATGCAATGTGTTGTCCTTGATGGCAACCCACTTGATGAAGATGATGGGCAACCTACTTGATGAAGTCGTCTTTGATGCTTGATGAGTTTATTAATGATGTAAATCTGATGTTCTACAAGCAGCTCAGAAGTACCAGAGAAAGAAATATCAGTAAGGGACAGAACAATAATGTAAAGTGTGTATCACAAAGAATACGCAGGTTTGTTTAGGAGAAGTAGCGTATACACGTGGAAAAGTACGTGCCAAGTCACGTATGCCTAATTGCGCTCTAAATTTGTAAAACTAAGGGACTTTACCATGGTATTGACCCATTGTATTGAGCGCTGGATTGTCTATTTGATCCCGTCCAGGAATGCCATCGGAAGTGATGTGGTTTTGGCTCATGGTATTGACAAAGGCTAAATCTATATAAGGAGAAGAAAATCATTGTGAAAAGGGTGTGCAAGTGTCTGGGCTCTAATGAATATTTCGCTCTGAAGTATATCTGTATGGAATGGGTAACAGTTGAATGATTGATCTGAATTGATGCACCCATGAAGAAAATAATGAAGAGGGATCTCCAGATCTAAAATGTCTATGTATATTCTAAATCCGATGAAGAAATGTTTAGATCTGTGATCTGGCGAATCTTTGTTGAAATGAAGGATGAATTCTGAGTTGTCTATCTGATCTGAAGAACTGCACAGTCCTGAAAATTTACAAATCTATACGCGGGTTCGCTTCATAAAAGACGTGTATATACGCGGGTTAGATGAATGAAAAGAGCGTATGAGCAGTTAGGGTTTTCTGAAGAATGCACACGTGGGTTGGTATGCATGAGAGCACGTATACACGCGACTTCAATGAATAAAAGTAGCGTATGATATTTGAATTAATGAAGTTCTGGGTTAAGTTTACATCTGCATATCTATTCTAAAGTCTGGGTTAGCTCTGATGTTCTGGTTACAGTGGTCTCACTGTTCTGTATGAAGCAATGGGCAAAGTATGATTGTTGATAAGTGAGGGGTTGTGTTGAAGCTATTTGATCCAGTTTGAAAATTGATGAAACATGGTCTGCAGTGGTGCTGAGGGTCGAAGCCTTCAGTCAGGGGGTTGTAGCTCCCTTCTAGGAGAGGCTGGTAAACGAGAGTAGGGGGTCGTAGCTCCCTTCCAGGAGAGGCTGGTAAAAAATTACAGGGGGTTGTAGCTCCCTTCCAGGAGAGGCTGGTAAACGAGAGAAGGTTGTAGCCTTCTGCAAGCGGGTGCCTGCATGCTGGTATGAGTCTGCGCTAGTACATGGTTGTAAGAAGTTTTCTTTATAATAAATATTGAAGACTGAGACGACGGCAACGGTGGTTTTCTCCCGAATTAGGTTTCCACCTAAAATCCTGGTGTTCATGTGTGTTGCTTATGTGTGATGATTATTCTATTCTTTCTGCACCTGTTTACTATTTTCTAAAACATCTGATGAATGAATAATGCAATGATCTAAGTTAAGAATTAAATGCATAATTAGATCTCTGGACATACGCGAGTTCTGCAAAGGATATCCACGTATATACACGAGTTGGCTTTAGGAAAGTAGCGTATTGGTTTTTATAAAGGAAAAAGTAAAAAATTTTATTGTCTGCACTAAATACTGATTCACCCCCCCCCCCTCTCAGTATTTTTCCCAACAATTGGTATCAGAGCAGGTCCTTCTGAAAAAGCTTAGCCGCTAGAAGGAAGATCAAGCAAGATGAGAAATCAAGATGAAATAGCATCTATCAAGCCTTCGGTCTTTAATGGAAGCAATTTAATCTTTTGGAAAACAAGGATGAGGTGCTATCTTCAGTCTATAGGAACAGATGTATGGGCCATTGTTGTACAAGGATATCAATATCCAGCTACAATACCAACAGATCCGAATGAAAAGAAGAATTATGAATCAAATGCAAAGGCGGTCAATGCTATAACAGGAAGTTTGACTGAATCTGAATTTTTCAAAGTCATGCAGCTAAATCCAGCAAAGGAAATGTGGGACAAAATCATTCTAAGTTATGAAGGTGATGCAAAGGTAAAAAGTGCAAAACTCCAAACTCTCAGAATTGAATATGAAAATTTGAAGATGCATAGTGATGAGAGTATTGCCAGTTTCTTTTTACGTGTTGATGATGTTTTAAATCGTATGAAAAATCTGGGAGAAACAATAACCGAATCTACTTTGGTTGAGAAAATTTTAAGATCACTAACAGCAAAATTTGAGTCAAAAGTTTCTGCTCTTGAAGAAAAACAGGATCTTCAAAATCTTACTATGGTACAACTTCATGGCATACTAACCGCATATGAAATGAGAAGAGGAGGACCATCTGAAGTCAAAGAGGCTGTCTTCAGAGCTTCTACAAAGGGGAAAGAAGTACAAGAACTAGAAGGATCAAGATATATCTCAGAAGAAGATGAGGCAAATTTTGTAAAGAAACTCCAACTTGGCACATGACGATTTAGAGGTAAGCTTCCTTTCAAATTCTTTGAGTGTGGAAGAATTGGTCATTATTCTGCTAAGTGTCCTCATTAAGAAACACCTGCAAAAGGGAAGGAAGTAGCAAGAAGGAATAAGAATCGGTTTAACACTAGAAAAAGTTATTATATTCATGAAGACAATGATGGGCTATCTGATAGTGAAGAAGAATGTGAACAAGATCTTAGACTTCTCATGGCATTTGAATCTAGAGAAGAAAATGATATTTTTGTGGATGCTCTAGAGGACAATGAATTTCTTGAAGAAAACAATCAACTCAAAATACGCTTAACAGAAAGTAAAATACTCTTAGAAGAAAGGAAAATAACCATAGAGACTCTGGAAAAGCAGGTTGAAGAAGCAAAGAAACACATTGAGAAATTAGAATGTGAAGTGGTAAGTCTAAGAAAAGATTCTGAGAAAGTAAAAACTCTGAATCTTAGATTTTCTAAAGGATTTGAAACCTTAGATGAGATTATCAAGGTACAACGTTCTCCTCTTATAAAACAGGTCTTGGATATACCGGAGAATCCTCTCAAGCTTCAGCACCAAATTATCTAAAAGTAGTTACAACTGGTTTACAAAATTCTGCCACTCAGCAAGGGAATAAAGAATCATTGCAGGTAAAGCATGATCGTCTCAATTAAAAGAACACTAACAGGAATATCTCTCAAAGAAACACCAATCAACAGGTAAATCCAAGTAGAATATTTCATGATCACATAAATTTCTTCTTCAATGGACAATGTTTCTCATGTCACAATTTTGGTCATAAAGCTGTTCAATGTGTTGCATATAAAACTATCATGACTAGAGAAGCAAGAAAGAAAAGAATTGAATTTGAGAAGAATACCTATAACAACTTTTCTCCTCTTCTAAATGAAGTTGAATGTGCTTATTGCAATAACTTTGGGCATGAATAATCTAAATGCAGGAGCAAAGTTCAGCCAAAAGAGCATTTTCCTTCAAGATCCAAAGTATGGAAAAAGAAGGAATTACAGATTGAAAATTGTGGCATAGCATTATTCACAGAAGGTGAAGAGAATCAATGGTACATTGATAGTGGATGCTCAAGACACATGACAGGTGACAAACACAAAATTCTTGCATATATTTCTCTAGAAAAGGAAAAGAAAGTTACATTTGGAAATGATAATCCTGCTATAATTAAAGGAAACGGGTCTGTGTTTCTAAAAGAAAAGGTGAAGGCTAATGATGTCATGTATGTAGATGGCTAAAGGCATAACCTGCTAAGTGTAAGTCAAATGTGTGATCAAGGAACTGAAGTTGTCTTTAGTTCAAAATAATGTGTAGTTCGTGATCTTGATACAGGCAAAACAATTATAAAAGGGAAAAGAAATCCAAGCAACCTGTATGTATTGAATAACTGCAAAGAACAATGTTACTTGAGTCAATCTTCAGAAAATTGGCTATGGCATAGAAGGTTGGGGCATCTAAGCTTCTCTCAAATCAACAAATCAAGCAGACTTAATGTTGTTCATGGTCTTCCCAATATTACTCTACCTGAAAGTATCATATGCAAATCTTGTCAATTCGGTAAGCAAACCAGAGTGCAATTTAATGCCAAGGAAGGATCATCAAGTAAGCCTCTTGAACTCATTCATACTAACATATGTGGACCTATGAGTAAAAGGTCACCACGTGGTGAAGAATACTATATCTTATTTATTGATGATTTCTCTAGAATGTGCTGGATTGGGTTGATTAAAGACAAAGATGAAGCATTTGAGAAATTTCAGATCTTCAAAGCACTGGTTGAAAATGAATTAGATCTAAAAATCAAGTGTCTTAGATCTGATCAAGGAGGAGAATATACATCAAATGAATTTCTTGAATTTTGTGAACAACATGGTATAAAAAGATAGTTCTCTGTAGCTGGCACTCCACAAAAAAATGGCGTAGCAGAAAGAATGAATAGAAAAGTTCAACAAATGGCTAGAGCTATGCTTGATGATTCTGGAACACCTGACACATTCTGGGGAGAAGCAGCACATACAGCAGTAAACATTCTCAACAAGGCACATGTTCGGGCAAATAGTGACAAAAATCCATATGAACTCTGGTATGGTAATTCTCCCTCTGTGAAGCATTTTAGAGTTTTTGGAAGTAAATGCTTTATCAAAAATAATGATGAAAAACTTGGCAAGTTTGAACCTAGAGCAAATGAAGGAATGCTTCTTGGTTACTCCTCTACGAGTAGAGCATATAAATGTTACAATAAAAGACTTCGGAAGATTGTTGAATGTATTGATGTTGTTATTGATGAGTCTCCTGCAGCCCCAAAAGAAGAAAAAAAAACAACAAATGACGACGATGGTGACTTATATCCTTCTACATCAAATAGCAATGATATAGACAGTGAACCACCTGAAGATGATTTATCTGAAAAAGCTCCATCCAGATTTGTTCAAAAGAATCATCCCGAATCTCAAATTTTGGGAGATAAGGGATCAGGTGTACAAACAAGAAGGACTCTTGTGGGATCTTCTACCTATATGGCATTTCTATCCACTATTAAACCACACAATGTCAATCAAGCTAGCAAAGATGAATGCTGGGTTCAAGCCATGAATGAAGAGCTTGATCAAATTGAAAAGAATCACACTTGGGAATTAGTACCAAGACCTCATAACAAAAATGTCATTGGAACTAAATGGATATTCAAAAAAAAGTTAAATGAGAATGGGGATATTGTAAGAAACAAAGCTAGACTTGTTTGCAAGGGGTACACTCAACAAGAAGGTATAGACTTTGAAGAAACTTTTGCTCCTGTAGCTAGACTTGAAGCAATAAGAATGTTTCTTGCCTTTTCAAGTTTTCAACAAATCAAAGTTTATCAAATGGATGTTAAATCTGCATTTCTCAATGGTGATCTAGAAGAAGAAGTTTATATAGAACAACCAGAAGGATTCATTTTGGGAAATGATGAAAATCTTGTTTGTAGACTTAAAAGGCTCTATATGGTCTCAAACAAGCTCCAAGGGCATGGTATTATCGTCTTGACAAATATCTTCATCAACAAGGATTTTCAAAGGGGTCTGCTGATAGCAACTTATACACAAAAATTGAAAATGATAAACTATTGATTGTGGTTGTATATGTTGATGATATCATTTTTTGAAGTAATGAAGAATCTATGAGTCAGAAATTTGCTTCTGTCATGCAGCAAGAATTTGAAATGTCTTTACTTGGGGAACTAACATTCTTTCTTGGCTTGCAAGTGCATCAAACTACAGATGGTATATTCTTATCACAAGAAAAATACCTTAAGCAAATTCTGAAGAAGTATGGCATGGAAGAGTGCAAACCTGTAAGTACACCAATGATAACCGGATGTAATCTCAATTCTCATGATGATTCTCCCACAGTGAATCAACCAGAATACAGATCTATGATAGGAAGTCTACTTTATCTCACTGGGACTAGACCGGACATTATGCATGTTGTTGGGATTGTAGGATGATTCCAAGCTAATCCAAAAGAGTCTCATCTTTAGGCTGTCAAAAGAATATTCAAATATCTACAAGGAAATCAAGACTTTGGATTATGGTATCCAAAGAATGTTGATCTTACTCTTCATGCTTACACTGATGCAGATTGGGCTGGAAATGTTGATGATTGGAAAAGAACTAGTGGTGGAGCATTCTATATGGGGCCCCGGTTAGTATCTTGGTTCAGCAAGAAGAAAAACTCTATTGCCTTATCTACAGCAGAAGCAGAATATGTGGCTGCCGCATCATGTTGTACACAACTTCTTTGGATGATGCAAACCTTACAAGACTTTAAAATCAAGTGCACACCTCCTGTCTCCATTATGTGTGATAATACAAGTGCCATCAGTATTTCAAAGAATCCTGTTATGCATTCCAAGACCAAGCACATTCCCATCAAGTATCACTTCTTAGGTGAACAAGTGCTTTAACAAAAGGTGAAGTTGGAGTATGTTCCCTCCAAAGAACAAGTTGCTAATATATTTACCAAACCTCTGCCCAGGAAAGCGTTCGAATATCTCACACAGAAGCTGGGAGTAGTCTCTGCCATGCAGAGGATCAGATCTGATTAAAATTCAGAAGATTAAATTGGATACGCGGGTTTCCTGAAAGACAGTCGCGTATATACACGAGTTCATACACAGAAAACTGCGTATGGTTGGTAGCTGACAAATTTTGCTTGGGTCAGAATTCTTCAGCACAAACTGTGGTGATGTTTGGTATCTCTGATGATGTTTGGTGTCTCTGGTGGTGTTCCAGTTCTTATATTTCTGTTTTATTCTCTGATATTGGGTAAATATGCCTTGATGATTTGCTATTGAAAGTGTTCAGGATGCACAAGCTAAGGGGGAGCATTAGTCTTGCTGAGCGTAATGCATTGTTAGCATTATGATGATTCTGAAATATGATCTCTTTCTTGAGGTCTTTTTGGTATTGGTTATAAAAGGTCATATTTGTAATGATGAAAAATTGTAATATTCTGTCATGTAAGGACTTGTTCAAATGTGTAAACCCACTTGTTTGGGTACTTGAGTCGCATATGTAAATCCACTTGGTTGGATCTTTGATGTAAGTATGAGTCCTTGGTGATAGGAAAGGTCATAGAGTCATGTAATTCATTGAAAAATATGTTTGAATATTCAGCATGAACTCAGGGGGAGCATGGTAACTTCAGTGCACATCAGATCTACAGAGCTCTTCTTTCTACAAGAGAAGCAAAACCTTGCTTTAGTTTTGATCCGTCCTTTGCCCTTGATGTCAAAGGGGGAGAGTAACATGGTGTTTGAATAGGGGGAGAGAATAATTGTGTTTTTATAATGGCTATAATCAATGTATATATCTGTTGAGGTGATCAAACACCATCATGGTTGCCATCAAGTCCAAAGGGGGAGATTGTTGGCAATATGATGCAATGTGTTGTCCTTGATGGCAACCCACTTGATGAAGGTGATGGCAACCTACTTGATGAAGTCGTCTTTGATGCTTGATGAGTTTATTAATGATGTAAATTTGATGTTCTACAAGCAACTCAGAAGTACCAGAGAAAGAAATATCAGTAAGGGACAAAACAATAATGTAAAGTTTGTATCACAAAGCATACATGGGTTTGTTTAGGAGAAGTAGCGTATACACGTGGAAAAGTACGTGCCAAGTCACGTATGCCTAATTGCGCTCTAAATTTGTAAAACCATGGGACTTTACCATGGTATTGACCCATTGTATTGAGCGCTGGATTGTCTATTTGATCCCGTCCAGGAATACCATCGGAAGTGATGTGGTTTTGGCTCATGGTATTGACAAAGGCTAAATATATATAAGGAGAAGAAAATCATTGTGAAAAGGGTGTGCAAGTGTCTGGGCTCTAATGAATATTTCACTCTGAAGTATATTTGTATGGAATGGGTAACAGTTGAATGATTGATCTGAATTGATGCTCCCATGAAGAAAATAATGAAGAGGGATCTCCAGATCTGAAATGTATATGTATATTCTAAATCCGATGAAGAAATGTTTAGATCTGTGATCTGGCGAATCTTTGCTGAAATGAAGGATGAATTCTGAGTTGTCTATCTGATTTGAAGAACTGCACAGTCCTGAAAAGTTACAAATCTACACGCGGGTTCGCTTCATAAAAGACGCGTATATACGCGGGTTAGATGAATGAAAAGAGCGTATGAGCAGTTACGGTTTTCTGAAGAATGCACACGTGGGTTGGTCTGCATGAGAGCGCGTATACACACAACTTCAATGAATAAAAGTAGCGTATGATATTTGAATTAATGAAGTTCTGGGTTAAGTTTACATCTGCATATCTATTCTGAAGTCTGGGTTAGCTCTGATATTTTGGTTACAGTGGTCTCACTGTTCTGTATGAAGCAATGGGAAAAGTATGATTGTTGATAAGTGAGGGGTTGTGTTGAAGCTGTTTGATCTAGTTTGAAAATTGATGAAACGTGGTCTGCAGTGGTGCTGAGGGTCGAAGCCTTCAGTCAAGGGGTTGTAGCTCCCTTCCAGGAGAGGCTGGTAAACGAGAGCAGGGGGTCGTAGCTCACTTCCAGGAGAGGCTGGTAAAAAAGTACAGGGGGTTGTAGCTCCCTTTCAGGAGAGGCTGGTAAACGAGAGAAGGTTGTAGCCTTCTGCAGGTGGGTGCCTGCATGCTGGTATGAGTTTGCGCCAGTACATGGTTGTAAGAAGTTTTCTTTATAATAAATATTGAAGACTGAGACGACGACAGCGGTGGTTTTCTCTCGAATTGGGTTTCCACCTAAAATCCTGGTGTTCATGTGTGTTGCTTATGTGTGATGATTATTCTGTTCTTTCTGCACCTGTTTACTATTTTCTAAAACATCTGATGAATGAATAATGCAATGATATAAGTTAAGAATTAAATGCATAATTAGATCTCTGGACATACGCGATTTCTGCAAAGGATATCCGCGTATATACGCGAGTTGGCTTCAGGAAAGTAGCGTATTGGTTTTTAGAAATGAAAAAGTAAAAAGTTTTATTGTCTGCACTAAATACTGATTCACCCCCCCTCTCAGTATTTTTCCCAACAACACAACCTACAACCGATCCGATGTATTATCCTCTACTCTCTTGCATAGTCCCCCTTGCTATTTCTCTATCAAAGTATACACACCATACAAAAACGCAATAAAATACCATCATTCAATAGAGGGGTTGCCTTGAAGGACAAAAAACCCTAAATTAAACATAACTTCTACCATCAAATCATCTGCCTAATGAACGGCCCAGATTGACTATGAAATTACAATATTTTACAAGGACCCCCCTGACGGCGATCAAACGATGGGTGGTGTTACCGCCACGTTAAGAATAGAGGTCCAATGCGGCGATACATCTAAATAAAGAATATAATCAGTGTTGAAAAGTCAACAAGAAACATGTGTCTAATTTAATTTTCCCTTAATTAAATTGGACAATAAATTGTAATCTTATCTCTTAATCACTTGTAATAGTTAATTGAGTCTGATAAACTCAGTTAGCTCATGAATTTCGAGTTGAGCGTGGTTTGAGAGGCATGTAGAGTGATTCTATTTGTTTTAGAGTCCAATTTATAGTTAGTGTATTAGTTTAATGCATGAGAAATTAGTTAACTCAATTAATTGAGTTAAAATCAGTTTAACTAGTTGTAACTGATTGTTGCACTAGTGAGAGGTAAAGTGAATTAAAATAGATTTAATTCACATGCAGTGGTCTGTCAATTAACTGATGATTTACTATTAATAGTTTCATCCATGTTAGTTCTGATGAAGACCCAGTTGAGACAGAGGTTAAAGGGATGTTAACTATCAGTTGTATTATTAGAAAACTGCCCGCATGCAGTAATACACCCATAGGATTTCCCATGAGCATTGCGTAGTTTTGGAAGGCTGAAATTCCTAAAAAATACGGATTAAATTCTACAGTAATTGCGCAAGGCAGGTAGGCTGAGAAGAGGCAGGAAATTGGCTAAGTGTTGGTCGATTTTGTCTAGATCGGTGTGAGATAGTTGGTAGTCTACAACAGTCTCTTGTGAGAAGAGTGCATTGTATTATTTCATGATTCCTTGGTTCATTATATAATAGAGATAGAGGGGTTTTGAGCAGCAAGCTTTCCCTAGGAAAAATATCTATAATGTGCGATTGATTTGCTTCTTTCTCTTACTTGGTTGGATTGTGCGATCATGTTTATTTTCCGCAATTAATTTGTAGAATAATTCAATATCTTGATTTAGCATATCGCACGATCGAATTGAATCCATTGGTATACATATTGTTTGTGTAATTTCTACATCATATTAGAGCGCAGGAAATCACTATAGTGGAGAAGAAATTGAGTTTGTGTTGAACAACATTCGAATTTGAAAAAATATTTTTTAGTGCGATAGGCGGATCAAGATGGATTTCAATGGATTAAGATTGGAATATGCACTCGAGGGAATTTCTAATTATATTGCATGGAAAGATAGAATGGAGGCAGTTCTGGAGGAAAACAGGTCGAAATAATTTATTGACACTGATATTCCAAAGGTTGCAGCAGTAGACGCCACTCTTCTTGATGCTTGGAAAAATAAGGTTGCAAAGGTGAGGAGGATCTTATTAGAGGGAGTTCGAGATCACATTGTCTCGAGTCTCCATGGAAAAGTGACTCCATATGCAATGTGGAAGGCTTTGACAAATTTGTTTTAGAATAGCAGTGACCAAAGAAAATTGGCACTGAAGGACAAGCTCGGGAAAATAAAAATGGAGAAAGGCGACACTATTCCTAAATACTTGACCAATTTCATCCAATGTCGAGATGAGCTTGGAAGTGTCAGGATTACAGTAGCGGATGATGGCTTGGTGAGCCTAGAACTTCTAGGCCTTCCTAAGAGCTAGCATAGTTATAAGGACTCTGTCAATGGGAGGGAGAAGCTACCAGATTAGGAGCGACTTTGGTCAAATTTGGTACAAGAAGAATTTAGGCGGAATACTAGGGATGGATCCTCATCTAAGGCAGATGATGAGGAAAATTTCACTTTGGATGGTAAGGAAAAGAAGGGGAAGAGAAATAAATCCTATTCCAAATCTATGACCAGAAAAGAAGGCAAGAAGCGTGAAATTTCCAGAGTGAAATGTTTTCACAGTCACGAGCATGGACATTATGCCACTAATTGTCCACAGAAGAAGAAGAACAACAAGAAGGCTTTAGGATTTGCAACGGGTGAATATTTGGCCTCACAATTCGAGTTGGAATTCTCACTCATTGCATGCATGGTGCCTAGTGCGATGGGATCATTTTTGTACTTGGATAGTGGTGCATATTTCCACATGATGGGAGACAAAGAACTCTTTAGTAGCTTGGAGGAGAATGATCTTTAGATGCACATTGAGATGGGTGACGATGGGAGGTATAGTGCTACCGGGATTGGTACAGTTAATTTCCAGAGATAGTTAGGTAAACCTTTCTTATTAAAATATGTCATGCATGTACCAGGTTTGAAAAAGAATTTAGTTTCAGTTGGTATGTTGGAGGATAGAGGATATGATGTGGTTTTCAGTGAAGGGAAAGCATTCCTTTGTCACAAAGCCACATGACAAGTTAAGAATATTGGGGTTCGTGTGAAGAATATCTACAAACTTGATGTAGATGGCTGTGCAACATTGATGAGTAAAGCAAACAGAGTGGTGAGTTGGGATGAGGGTGAGTTATGGCATAGGATATTAAGCCATCTACACCACGGTGCTTTGAAGGTCATGCAACATATTTCTACAGGGCTTCAAAAGGGTACTCTTGCTTAGACGGATACATGCAAGGGATGTACCATGGGGAACTATGCAAAGGCCACTTTTCAATAGAAGGAGAACCGAGCAGCGGAAATCCTTGAGAGAGTTCACTCATATGTGTGTGGACTGTTCTCTACAACTTCTACAACAAAGCACAGGTATTATGTGATTTTTGTTGATGATTTTTCTAGAAAATTTTGGATCTACTTCATGTAGAAGAAAGATCAGATGTTATAAAAAAAATTTGAGTTCAAAGCACTAGTCGAGAAAGATACAGGGAAGCATGTGAAGGCTCTAAGGAGAGACAATGGTGGTGAGTACATCTCCAATGAATTCAAGAAATTTTGTAGCAAAGAAAGAATTCAGAGAGAGTTGATTGCACCTCATAACCCACAATAGAATGGAGTTGCAGAAAGAAAGAACATAACTATTGTGGGTGTGGCATGAGAGATGTTCCATGATCAGGGCCTACCGTTTCATCTATGGGCAGAGGCATGCAACACAACAATATTTGTGCAGAATTGTACTCCTCATCGGATACTTAGCATAAGTACACTAGAGGAGGCTTTTTCTGGTAAGAAACCTGATGTTTTATTTTAAAAATTTTGGCTCATCTATCTATTTCCATGTGACCAAGGATTACAGAAAGAAGCTAGAACCAACAACAGAGATTGGGATATTTTTTGGGTACACTGATACTCCCCACAACTATCGGGTGTATTTACCGAACAACAGGATGACAATTGTTAGACAGGATGCAAAATTTGATGAGGAGAAAGCCATGTGATTGTCCCTTGAGAGGGAGTTGGATTTGCATGCAAAAGAGGAACTCTTGGTTCCAAAGGATGAACCTCAATATGTGGAGCAGCTACATGCGGAGGATCATGGAGTGGAAGAAACCACTCATGCAGAGACATCCACCAGACATGGTAGGAGGCACACCACAGAAGCTGATAGATTGAGACTTGATGTGGCAGAACATGTAGGAGCACCTACATCACTGCGAAAACATAGGCAGTCACCAGACATGTTTACTAGATACATGGCTTTTATGAGCAAGTATATTGTGACAGAACCATCCTCTTTTGAGGAAGCAATGAAGAAAACAACTTGGGTTGATGCCATGGTTGAGGAGTATGACTCCATCATCACGAACAGTGCATGGGAAGTTGTCCCAAGACCAGTTGGGAAGTTAGTGGTTGGATCTAGATTAATATATAAAGTGAAGCAGGAAGAAGATGGGAGTGTGGAGAAGTACAAGGATAGATTTGTAGCTCAGGGATTCTCACAAGTTGAGCGGATTGACTATGAGGATACTTTTTCACCAATTTAAAGGTACTCATCAATTAGATCTAATCCTTGCACTCTCAGCACAGATGGGGTGGAAGATGCATCAGATGGATGTGAAGACTGCATTTCTTAATGGAGTTATTGAGGAAGAAGTGTACATTGGGAAGCCAGAAGGTTTTGAGACCTTTGAAAGTGCTTCGCATGTGTGCAGACTCAAGAGAGCACTATATGGGTTGAATCAAGCACCTCGTGCTTGGTACACCAAGATTGACAGTTATTTCACCAGGCTGGGCTTCACAAAGAGTGAAGCGGATTCAAACCTATACCAGATTGTGGTTGATGATAAGCTTTTGATTATCATATTTTATGTTGATAATATTATTTTGATAGGTGATGAGAAACTCATAAATTCTTGCAAAGAAGATCTTGCAAGAGAGTTTGAGATGAAGGACATGGGACTCCTTCACCATTTCCTTGGTTTGGAGATATGGCAGCAGGACAGGGAGCTATTTTTTTTCTCAAGGCAAGTATGCTAAAGATATTCTGAGGAAGTTCCACATGGAGAGTTGTAAACCCATGGAGAATGATCTTGCAGGAAACTAGAGGAAGGAGGATGTTACTTCACGTGAGGTAGTGGATGCTACTATTTACAGGAATTTTGTGGGTTCACTCATGTACTTGGTGAACACACAACCAGACATATGCTACACAGTTAAGCAACTTATTCAAGCTATGGTTAAGCTAACCAAGATATTTTTGAAGGCGGGGAAGCATGTCTTGATATCTCAGGGGCACTATAGAATATGGATTATGGTACAAACAGACAGAGGGAGTGAAGCTTCAAGGCTTCATCGATGTATAATGGGCAGGCAATCCATCAGACATGAAGAGCACATCAGGAGGGATCTTCAGCATAGGATCAACAATAGTTTCTTGGTATAGCAAGAAGCATAGATCAGTTACACTCAGTTTAGCCGAGGTAGAGTACATGGTAGCCAATCAGGCAGCATGTGAGGCCATCTAGATGAGGAAGATACTTGTTGGTTTGTTTGGTCGTCAGATGGATCCGACGGTGATACATTCTGATAACCAGAGTTGCATAAAACTCTCGGTTAATCTGGTATTCCATGACAGGTCCAAGCATATATAAATCTAGTACGAACACCTCAGGGACACTATTCAGAGACACATTATGTTACTTCAGTACATTCCCACGGAGCATCAAGATGCAGATATTCTAATGAAGGCATTCACCAAGATAAAATTCGAATACCATAGAGGCAGGATCGGGGTAGCTGATAATCCCTTTCTTGTTGAGAGGGAGTGTTGAAAATTCAATAAGAAATGTGTCTAATTTAATTTTCCCTTAATTAAATTGGACAATAAATTGTAATCTTATCTCATAATCACTTGTAATAGTTAACTGAATGTGATAAACTCAGTTAGCTCATGAAATTCAAGTTGAGGGTGGTTGGTGAGGCATTTAGAGTGATTCTATTTGTTTCAGAGTCCAAGTTGTAGTTAGTGTAGTTTAATGCATGAGAAATCAGTTAACTCAATTAATTGAGTTAAAATCAGTTTAACTAGTTGTAACTAATTTTTGCACTAGTAAGAGGTCAAGTGAATTAAATCATATTTAATTCACATGTAGTGATCTATCAAGTAATTGCTGATTTACTATTAATAGTTGCATGCATGTCATTTCTGATGAAGACCCAGTTGAGATAGAGGTTAAAGAGATGTTAACTATCGGTTGTATTATTAGAAAAATGCCTACATGCAGTAATACACCCATAGGATTTCCCATGAGCATTGCACAGTTTTAGAAGGCTGAAATTCATAAATAATAGGGATTTAATTCTACAGGAATTGTGCAAGCAAGGAAAGCTGAGCAAAGGCAGGAAACTGGCTAAGTGTTAGTCGATTTTTTCTGGATCAGTGTCAGACAGTCAGTAGAGTGCAACGGACTCTTGTGAGAAGAGTGCATTGTATTGTTTCATGATTCCTTGGTTCATTATACTGTTGGGGTCCTATGATTTGGCTGATTGGAAAACCAAATGACAAGGCAACATATAAACCAATCTTTAGAGCTCGAGGATCTAGCCCTCCTAGTCTCAGAGAGGGATCTCTCAATTGTTTGTAAAGATATGACTTGTTTGCTTGTAAAAGGTTTATTTTAGGCTAGTTATGAAGTGCAAGTTTGTTTGTTTGTGTTTGGTTGGTTGGACATGAATAATATAGGAAACATAGATAGAAAGGGGAAATATCAGAACCATTGGGAAGTGGAGTCAAGAAGAAGCTATAACAAGCTCAATCAATGGATATGGGATATCAAAGGGCAAATCTAACTTGGCCAGTGGATCTTGGGTTTGGTGGATAAAATGAAATAGACATTAAGGATTTAGAAGGAGAAGCAGAACTAAGGGAAATTAAGAATCCTTAATTATATGTACTGTTGAGATTGCAACAAATGATGAGCTTAGTGGAAAGGAGTCGCCTTCACTAAGTGGGCCCGCAGGCTATTTTTGGCGCAAAGTCTATTTTTAGACATATGGATCATACCCCATATTTATGACGTTATTTGTGGATGGTTGGTCAAGTTGGAAAACATATGGACTTATTTTATATTATGTGAATCTATTTTTAGATCACAATTAAAAATATTATGTTTAATATTAGCTCTTAACAATATTTGGACTATAAACATTATCTAGACTTTGGACACTTGCTTAAGTGCATAGATGTGGCATAGGAGCTTGTTGAAGGAATTATGCTATTCCTATACATGGAGGCTATGATATCAGTTAGAACTCATGTGAGAGAGTTTGGTGGAGTTGATTGAGGAAGTTAATGGAGTTGTGTTCAGTTTAACTAATATAAACATAGTTGAGCTATTTGTATCTAGTTTAACTAATTGATACAACTAGTGAGAGTGGTGTGAATTAATTATTAATTAATTCACTAATTATAAACTCATTAATCAACTAAAGAATACATCAGTTAACTTCAGTGCATGGACAGTTTCAGTGGAGACCAGTGCAGAGATAGGTGAAAGAGCAGGTTAACTATCAGTTGTGACTATACTGTTGTTATTTGCAACACACAGATAGGTGGAGTAGCCCATGAGGATTGCGCAGTTCAAGCCAGGTGGTTTATCTATTTAATGAAGCCATCCCATAGCATTAATTACGCAATAGAGGTTGGCTATCAAGTGGCAAAATATTGGAGCATGTGTTTTGCTAGATCTAGCTTGATAGTGTGTAGCAATTGAGGGTGTGCATGAGAGCTTGTGAGGAGCTTTTGTACTATGATTGTTACATGATCTCCATGACATATAATATACAGATATTTGGGGTTTTCAGCTTTAAGCTTTCCCATTAAATACTGTGTTCATATGTGTAATTGTTTGTGGTTTTAATGTGTACATGCAATTGATTTTATTTCCGTAATTAATGATCAATGGTAGAAGAGATTCTGTATTGTGCATGAAGTTAAAATAGTGTGTGATCAGGAGAATCTCAGTGGATAACATATCCGTTATTCAAATTTCTACATGGTATCAAAGCGATATTGATCATTGGAGCAATTGCAAAACATTGAAGCGGTTGAGTTTTGTGCTGGTGGAATTTGAATTTGCAGCAGTGTTTTCTTGGTGTCTAAGTTGAGATGTCTTTCAACGAATTGCGATTGGAGTATGCCCTTGAGGGCAGCTCGAATTATATTTCATGGAAGGATGGGATGGAGGCGGTGCTGGATGACAATGGGTTGAAGGAGTTCATAGATGCAGAAATTCCAAAGCCTACTTCTAGTGATGCTGCCGTACTTGACGCATGGCAAAAGAAGAAAACAAAGTGTCGAAGGATTCTGTTGGAGGGTGTGAAGGATCACATAGTATCCAGCCTTCATGGTAAGGCTTCTCCATTCTTGATGTGGAAAGCTTTGACAGATTTATTTCAAAGCAAGAGCGACCAGGGGAAGTTGGTGCTCAAGGATAAACTCGGGAACATAAAGATGGAGAAAGGAGACAGTATGCCCAAGTACCTCACGAAGTTCACCCAATGCAGGGATGAGCTGGGAAGTGTGGGGGTGAATGTTGATGATGAGGACTTGGTGAGCTTGGCTCTCCTAGGGCTTCCGAAGAGTTGGCACTCCTATCAGGACTCTGTCAATGGTCGGGAGAAATTGCCAGGATGGGAGCGACTTTGGTCGGATCTTGTGCAAGAGGAGATAAGGCGAAGTACCAGGGACGAATCTTCATCAAAGAACTCTGATGAAGAGAATTGCGCTTTGGCTGCCAAAGCAAAGAAGGGGAAGAGAAAGAAAGCTTCTCAATCCGGTGCGAAAGGCAAGAAGCAGGACATGTCCAAGGTGAAGTGCTTTCACTGTCACCAACACGGACATTATGCCACTAATTGTCCATAGAAGAAGAAAAATAAGCAGGTTGCTGGATCTGCAGCTGGAGAGGCCTTAGCCTCATAGTTTGAGCTGGATTTTTCACTGATCGCATGCTTGGTCTCAAGTGTGATGGGTTCAGTGTGGTTTCTTGACAGTGGTGCGTCTTTTCACATGACAGGAGATCGAGATTTGTTTACTGATCGGGATGAGAAAGATCTTGGAGTGCACATCGAGATGGGCGATGATGGTAGATACAGTGCGACCGGTATCGGTACCATTTCCTTTGAGAGGGAGTCTGGTAAACCCTTCGCATTGAAGGAAGTGATGCATGTTCCAGGATTGAAGAAGAATCTTATCTCTGTGGCGATGTTAGAAGACAAGGGATATGATGTTGTCTTTAGCGAGGGAAAGGCTTTCCTGCGTAGTAAGGCAACTGATGAGACCCAGAGGATAGGGGTTCGGGTTAAGAACCTTTATCAATTGCAGGTATATGTTTGCGCAAAGAATGGTTATGCAAGGCAGATGTTGACTGGTGAGTTGTGATGACGGTTTTAGTTGTGGCACCCTGGGAGGGTCATGTCTCCTCCACCATGGAGCTTTGAAGATACCTCCAAGAAGAGATTTTCATCGTTTCTAAAGGCATTCTTGCGCAACGCACTGGGCAGCAAGGGGTGTACCTTGGGAAAATTTGTGAAAGCCACCTTTCACGAGAAGGATAGTCGTGCCACAACGATCCTTGAGAGAATTCACACAGACGTGTGTGGACGTTTCTCAGTAGCTTCAACAACAAATAACAGGTATTATGTGATATTTGGTGATGATTTTTCTCGTAAGTGATGGATCTTATTCATGCAGAAGAAGAGCGAGACATACTCAAAGTTCTGTGAGTTCAAGGCACTGGTTGAGAAAAAATTAGGGAAGCAGGTGAAGGCTATAAGGAGCGACAATGGTGGTGAATTCATCTCTGGAGAATTCAAGGACTTTTTCAGTGCAGAAGGAATTCGAAGAGAGCTCATAGCACCTCATAACCCACAGTAGAACGGGGCTGCTGAGCGGAAGAACAGAATGATCGTGGGTGCTGCACGGGCGATGTTGCATGATCAGGGCCTACCCATTCACTTGTGGGCGAAGGCATGAAATACTGCAGTATATGTGCAGAACCATTTTCCTCACAGGATACTTGGCATGAGTACACTCGAGGAGGCGTTTTCTAGTAAGCAGCCTGATATTTCCCATTTGAGGATTTTTGGTTCACTTGTTTACATTCATGTGATGAAGGATGCCAGGAAGAAGCCGGAGCCGACTGCGGAAGTTGGGATATTTGTGGGGTACAATGATACGCCCCACAACTATCGTGTGTATTTTCCAAACAGTCGCAAGATTGTTGTGCGACGGGATATCAAATTTCAGGAGGAGAAAGCCATGAAGTGTTTGCTTGAGAGGGAGCCACACTTGCATGTAGATGAGGAGCTATTAGTTCCTAAGGATGAGCCTCAGGATGTGGATCAGCCACAAGAGGAGGTTCATGGAGTGGAAGAGACCACTCAGGCAGCGCCAACCATCAGAGGGCGGAAGCGCACTATAGAAGCTAAGCGACTGGCTCAAGATGCAGAGAAGGTTGTAGGAGCACCTACATCACAGCGCAGACAGAGACAGTCACCTGACCGGTATACTGGATACATGGCTCTTATGAGCAAGTGTATCGTGACAGAGCCATCCTCTTTCGAGGAAGCTGTGGAGGATCCCGCATGGGTAGATGCCATGGTGGAAGAGTATGATTCAATTGTCAGAAACAGTGCATGGAATATTGTCCCGAGGCTAGAAGGGAAATCAGTGGTGGGTTCGAGATGGATCTACAAAGTGAAGCAGGCAGCTGATAGGAGTGTGGAGAAGCACAAGGCAAGATTTGTTGCCTGAGGCTTCTCACAGATTGAGGGGATCGATTATGAGGAAACCTTTGCACCTGTCGCAAGGTATTCTTCCATACAGACGATTCTTGCTCTCTCAACGCAGATGGGGTGGCACATTCATCAGATGGATGTGAAGACTGCGTTCCTCAACGGGGTGATTGAGGAGGAGGTGTACATAGAGCAGCCCGAAGGTTTCGAGATCTTCAACAGCGAGTCGCATGTCTACAGGCTCAAGAGAGCGTTGTATGGGTTGAAACAAGCACCTCGTGCTTGGTACACACGGATAGACAGTTATTTCACCGGACTTGGATTCTGAAGACAGCGCATCCAAACTCGTACTGCATTGTGGTGGAGTGTTGTTTCATCATTGTACTTTATGTAGATGATTTGATTTTGACAGGTGATGAACTGTTGATACACTCATGCAAGGCTGATCTTGCAAAGGAGTTTGAGATGAAGGACTTGGGCCTCCTTCATTATTTCTCGGGATTGGAAATTTGGCAGCGCAGTGGTGGACTGTTTGTTTCTCAGGGTAAGTATGCCCGGGAGATACTGGAGAAGTTCAACATGCATGGCTGCAAGCCTGTTGATACTCCTCTTCCTGGTGGTTGGAGGAAGGAGGATGATACTTCGGCGGAGGTAGTGGATGCCACTGTTTATCGATAGTTGGTGGGGTCGCTTATGTATCTGGTCAATACATGACCCGACATATGCTATGAACAACTCACTACACAGGTTAAGTCATCAGTTTTCCTAGCGTGCAAGCATGTATTATGAGATATCTTATGGCACATCAGATACATGGATTTTATAATGGTGTTTGTCAGCTTGAGCTGTCGAGTGAGGTGAAGCTATGTGGCTTCGACGCGATGCGTACGGCGTGGAGCCCAACCACGCAGTGAGCATATCCTGAGGACTTTTCGTGATCGGTCGGCGCAGCTTTTTGGCACAGAGGGTGCTGCAGATCCGTGGGCACCTGGCTTGCGAGGTCGAGGATATGCGTCGATTTTGGTCGATGCGAGCTACATGGATGAGGAAGATCTCGGCCGTGGTGTTCTTGCCCACACTTAGAGCCTACTATGATTATTGTGATAATCGTAGCCGACATCAAACCTTCAATAATCTAGCATTTCGTTAGGATCCAAACAATATTTACGATCCCACGCTGATATACTTGTGATTGTTTGGCAACAAAAGATCATGTTGTTACTTTCATACAGTCCCACGGAGGATCAGGATGCTGACATCTTGACGAAGGTGCTCACTAGGAGAAAATTCGAATACCACAGAGGGAGGATGGGGGTTGAAGATAATCCATATCTTGTTGAAAGGGAGTGTTGAAAATGCAACAAGATGATGGAGCTTAGTGAAATGAAGTCGCCTTCACTAAGTGGGCCCGCAGGCTATTTTTGGCGCAAAGTCTATTTTTAGACTATGTCTATTTTTAGACATATGGATCATGTCCTATGAGTTGCAAGTGGATGTTGGTTTGTGGATGGCGCGATTGTTGGAAAAAAGTAGATGACTCTATTTTAGATATTGTAGTGACCTATTTTTAATGTTGCCTTGTGCATTTGTGGATATGGCCCTATATTATTAGCTCTTAATAATATTTGGACTATAAACATTATCTTATTCTCTTGGAGCACTTCAGTTAAGTGCACAGATGTGGCACAAAATCTCACAAAAGGAATTACGCTATTCCTAAGGCTTAAGTGGAGCTATTGCATGGATACTTCAGTTAGAACTCATGTGACAGAGTTTGGTGGAGTTGATTAAGGAAGTGAGTGGAGTTGTATTCAGTTTAACTAATATAAACATAGTTGAGCTATTTGTATTCAGTTTAACTAATTGATACAATTAGTGAGAGTGGTGTGAATTAATTATTAATTAATTCACTAATTATAAAATCATTAATCAACTAAAGAATACATCAGTTAACTTCAGTGCACGGATAGTTTCAGTGGAGACCAGTGCAGAAATAGGTGAAAGAGAAGGTTAACTATCAGTTGTGACTATACTGTTGTTATTTGCAACACGCAGATAGGTGGAGTAGCCCATGAGGATTGTGCAGTACAAGACAGGTGGTTTATCTATTTAATGAAGCCATCCCATAACATTAATTACGCAATAGAGGTTGGCTATCAAGTGGAAAAATATTGGAGCATATGTTTTGCTAGATCTAGCTTGATAGTGTGTAGCAATTGAGGGTGTGCATGAGAGCTTGTGAGGAGCTTTTGTACTATGATTGTTACATGATCTCCATGAAATATAATATACAGATAGTTGGGGTTTTCAGCTTTAAGCTTTCCCATTAAATACTACGTTCATATGTGTAATTGTTTGTGGTTTTAATGTATGCATGTAATTGATTTTATTTCCGCATGTGATGATCAATTGTAGAAGAGATTCTGTATTATGCATGAAGCTAAAATAGTGTGCGATCAGGAGAATCTCGGTGAATAATATCTCATTTATTCAAATTTCTACATGTACTTCTCAACAAAGGGACTTAAAACATCATTTGAACATGAAGAGGCATTCCATAGACAGGGCTAACCATAAATTCTAGAAACCACACTTCAGCAAAATAATAATTCCAAGACAAACTTTTTCAATGAAATCAAGAAGTCGATGAATGCTCTATTTCATCCAAATATTTCACTTTCAAGGATAAGAAAACATTCAAGATTTCACAAATAACTACATTCATAGAAGAGGGAACTCCTAGACATCTAAGAATTCAATTATAAAGACCTTCAAAACAATTATCTCAGCAAGAACAAAGGGTATGATCAAAACAAACCTCTTTGGCAAACTGTAAACAATGGTACTTTAAAGGGAGACTTCAGAAACATTTTTCAAGTGGCAGCAAGTAAGCAGGGAAAACCATAAATCATTCTTGAGACCAATTGTTTGAAATATTTCTGAAATAAACAAGCATAAGGGTTGAAAAAATCAGTCAAACTACTCAATAAAACCTTTAGCAGATGAAAACATAAAGGCAATGAAGAGTAAACAGGCCTAAGGTGCTTCTAGGAGACATTTCTTAGCCTAAGCTTTTTACTCTACTGCAAGCAAAGCATAATGAAACAAAGTGGAAAATAGGAAAAATATTAACAGATTAGAATACATCACTAACAGCCATGCTCAAGGATCCAATGATAGAGCCTTCTCATTAACAAAACATGTCAAACATCATCAATCTTCCAAAACTTCAATTTCTTCTTAATCTTCAGCTAGACTATGTACAACTTCAAAGAGTTAGAATGCCAGCAACCAACCCTTAAAAATGAGTTCCACAGTAGTATTTATACTGTAATTGAGGAGGTGGAACTATCTAGGGTTCAAAATGTTATTAATGACATAGTAAATGCACTCCTAGCCTTAAAAACCATGCAAGGCATAAGGTAGGAATGTCTCTCAACTACTTCTCTGTGTAATAAATTTGTCTTTACTTCCTGAGGATGAAATAGGTGAAAAGATTGACTTTGATGCCTTTTCCTTATATTTACATTAACTGTTCTGTCAGTTTAAAATATCTTCTTTTGTGTAATAACTGCCCAAATGCCTTTGTGTACAAGAAAGATGCTATAGGTGGCAACTAGATCTTTTGGAGAAATAACTACCTCCTGTTGATGTATTTGAGGCCTTTTAGCCTTGTTGATCTGTCCTTGCTGACTTATTTAACTTTAATTACTTGTCTTTATGCTGCTTTATACATTTAACTGTGTTAAGGCTAGATATGCAAGTTAAGCCTTTGATTTTCTTGCTTTATGCTTAGCCTTTATCCCTTGAATTCTAATCTCTGATCCTCACTGTTTGCTGTATTGTACAGTTCTTTGGCACGTTGGGGGGTTTCATTAATTATCCAATTTTCATGAGGCATTGGTTTAAACATTGAATTTAAAACCCCTATTCTCACATTTCTTCATTGTTCTGGCCTCTGGATCGTCATCCTCGGCCCTTTGCCATTGAAATTTGGCTGTGAGATGGCCTTGTGTATTTGACCTCCATTAAACCTACACAACAAAGAAATAATTAAATAAAACCTGCGCTTTGGGCTAAGAACTGCTAACAGAGGCTTGGCCATGGTGGAGGAGCAGTGTGGAAGAAGGTGGATGCAGCGGAGAGCATTCCATGGAGGAAACCATGAAAAACAAGGTTTAAACTTGGTTTATGGTGCGAGAGTAGAAAGGTGGTTTTGCAGAAAACCAAAGGTGGTTTTCGCGTGGCCAAAAGGTGGTAAGCATTCATGGGCTGATCGAATGCGATACGGGTTATAGGTCCGCACGTGTCCTATCAAAACCACCCATTTTGCGTTGATATGGAGCGTTAAATCATTTTGGTGGACCGAGCATGAAAACAAATCTAGACCGTCTAATCTGGGAGATCAACGGTGGAGATTGAAAGAATACATGATGAAAAAGCCCAGCACGGTCAGGTGGGACCAGCGAGATTATATAGGAGGAGAGCCGATGGTCGTCGGATCTGGAAGATGGACGGCTGCTATTGTATCGGGGGATTGGAAATCGATGGGGAAAAGGGTGTGGGAAGAGGGAATTTGAAAATGCAATGTGCCGATGAGCGAGGATCGTCAGATCTGGATTAGAATGGATGGCTCAGATCAGATGGGAGGGTATATAAGGCTGGCGGGGTGGAAGAAAGGGGGATCAATGGGAGCCGTCAGATTGTGAGGATTGATGGTCGAGATCTGTTGATGGGGGAGAATGAGAAGGGAAGGGTTTAAAAAGCAGAAGTAATGTGGGCCATCGGATTGAAAAGATCAACGATGAAGATGACTGTGGAGAAGGAGTGGGTGGGGTAAAATCAGAGGGGCGCTGGCCGTTGGATCAGGATGATCAACGGTCCAGGATGCAGCGTAATATCACAAAATGAAATGAATTGCACGAGGGGAGGGGAAAAGGCGATGAGGCGATGAAGCACTGACCGTCCGATCAGGAGGATCGACGACTTAAATCATATCAGGAAGTGGCCAAAATGAATGAACGGGGTGGAGGAAAGTGATAATGCGAGATAGCGCGGACCGTTCGATCAGATTTGATCGACGGTGGAAATTTGATCGCGGGATCGCATCGGCGGGGGGGGAAAGGGTTAGGAGACAAGGGAACTTGGATCACCAATATGTGATGGCCGATGGACTGATGTGCAGACTGTCTGATCTAAAAGAGATCAACGGTCAGGATCCAATCAGGGTTTCGCATCGACGGTGGATAAATTTTAAAGGAAAAAAGGTCGCAGGGACCTGTGAAAGGCTGAAATGCCGATACGTCGATGGGCTGATGGGCTGATGGGATGATAAGCCGATAGGCTTGGTCACAGAGCACGGTCTTATGGCAGAGAAAGGGGCTCGGGCTTAAGCGAAAGGGGCTTAAAGCCTTATGCTAAAATGAGCGGAAAATAGGCCAAAAAGTGGGTTTTTAGCCTTTTTTGAGGAGTTCCGATAGGGTGTAAAAAGGGGTTTTTTAACCAAATAAAGGTTTTAAATGGTCTAAAAGGGGATTTTGAGGAAATAAAGGATAAAATGAGGAAGATGGGTGACGTGAAGGGGAAAATTTTTGAAATGGAGAAATGGTGGGAAAAAATGGCTTTGAAGGCAGTTTTCCTTTTGAATCAACAGGGTTATTTTGAAGCTTTGAGTGAAGTTTTTATGAGAAACTGATAGACTTAGGAAAATGAAGGCTGTGAGATTTCTAGAGCTCAAAATTTTTCTGCAAATTTTGTTTCTAGAAATATGATATTTTCAACTTAGTTATCTTTGGATAAGATTAAAATTATTGATGACTAACAGTGGCTCCACTTGGGGAGGACAACTGTTATTTTAGGTGTCCAGAACCTCAGTTTACCAATCTCTGGCTTTCAGCAGAACAATGTCTTAATCCATTGGGAAAAAAAATTTTCTTTCTTTGTTTGCTATATTTGGATTTGAGAACATTTCAGCAATCTGAAGGATATGACATTCTTCAAATCAGCATCACTACCTACCCAATGCTACTTGTCCTAGCATTTTTTCTTCTTTTTGAGTGCACTTGAACTGGAAAACTCTTTAAAATTTTATTTTGAAAATAGAAATAAACTATCTAATCCTATCCTTATTTATTCCAAGAGCCCAGATTAAACTATTGAACTCTTCATTTCTCTACCTAACTATCTATCTGTCAAGGTTAGACTGTTTGACAGATTTTATTCTCTATTTCTAAAACAGGAAATTTAAAACACAGTCAAATCAGGATTAGACTGTCTGATTTGCTATGGTGTCTATGGTTGTATGTACAAGCTACACATAGAATTTATTTTCAGAAAATTAAAACATAACGGTGAAGGCTTAAGATTTGAAAATAAAAGACATCCTTCTTTCTTCTTGGCTCAAGTTTTGATCTATTTCGAGCCATATTTTTCTTTCTTTTCTTTGGTTCAGATTTTGAGCATGTTTAAACCATTCTTCATTCTATCCTAATCTATTCTATTGATAAGCCAAGATTAAACAGTTTGGAAAATATTCTTCTCTAACCTATCAGCAGTAAATTGAAATCTATCTAGTCATGATTAGGCTATATGACTAAATAGTAGTGCTCTTTCAAGTAGTGGCATTTGGGCTTGCACACTTTCAGATTTTTCTTTTCTTTTTTGATATGGAAATGTACCTCTTTTAATCTGCCCTCTTTTCTCTTTTCTATTGTTTTTTGTATTTTTTCAATTTTTCTTTCAAAGAAAAAACAAAAAACCAACTAAATGCTCAAAGGCTGAGCTTTATTGACATTCCTATCTAACCTAATCTAACTTGGAAATTTCATATTTAGCCAATAAATTCTCTTTTCCAATACATCCAATCAATCAGATGATTCCATGATTGGTATTTTCTCATCTCTTTAAGCATACTGGATAAACCAAAGGGCCACTCCCATCTCACTTGCTTCTTAGCAGCAGTGCTAAAAATTTTTCTTGCACTTGGCAATAAACTATTCCTAACAACTTTTACTCCCTCTTCAAATGTCTTCAAGAATTTAGCAAAGGGATTTGGAGATAATACATGGTTATGGGTATTTGTAAGATAGGTTTCAACCAGGATTACCTTTTCCTCCACTAGATCAAGATTAAGATTATTTTTAGAAAAAAACTCTTCCTCATGATCATCTGCACTGTCATACTCATCATATATTGCCATGTTGTCTTCTAGCAAACATGATTGAAAAGAGGCATAGTTGTTCTCTTTCTCTTGTGAAGGTTGGACACAGGGCTGAATGTGTTCTTTGTTTTTAAAATTAATACCCAAATATTGTTGACTTCTGATTGCATTAAGGTTGTCTTTGCTGAACTGAAAGGAAGCACAAAAAAGAGGTAAAGATCCTTCTCTTTCTCCCAAAATTTCTATACTTTCTTCTTCATTGTCATAGCTGAGTGGTATTTGCTGATCACTATTTTTGAGCTCTTGAAAATGATTGTCTTTGTCCCACAAACTACTCATTGATTTTTCTGTAATGTTATCTTGAGTCTGGAGAACATAATCATCATCATATTGATCATATTTGGGCAGCTTATTCATAGGAGGAATGTCATCCATTGTGCACATTTGATCAACAGATTGTCCCGTCATATGAAAAGGAGAGTGTTCATGGCTAATAGATTCTCCTTTAGCAATATGAAATGACTCAAAGCACAAGGGTAGGGACTCAAGAGGTGTTGTCTCATCTTTCATTTCTGGTTTTGTAATCCAAACAGCCATACCAAGATGATTTGAGGGGAGAACTTCTGGATTTGAAAAAGGGTTTGTATTATCCATTTCCTCCCTTACTGATTCTTTAGAGCATTCTACCTTGTTTCTATTTTTAATTTTCTTGTAATACTCTCTAAATAGTGAAGCACAAGATGTAGGAAGACATATAGTACTTACTTGACAACTTTCTACATCTTCTTCTTTGCAATCTTGGTCAACTAGTATGTTTTGATAGCTACCTTTGCATTGAAATGAATGATTTGGTTCCTCCCAAGAAAATGGTACCAGCTACTCTGAATAATCAGCACCTATCTCAACGATGTACTCTTCCCCTTTCCTATCAAGTATATGCATCATTGTGTTGATTGTATCTATCAACATCTCTAGTTTTAACTCTGAAGAAGTTATTTTCTCTTGAGCTGCTTTGTCCTTCCTTGTTTCTTATAACTTTTCCTCTCTTTCCAGTATGTTGAATTCCACATTAATTTCCATATTTTTCATTTCTTCCAGGTTTGAAGGGTCTTTTTCTCTTATCTGGAATTCCATCTCTGGGTCTAAATTACTTGGGTAGTGCAAGAGAGCCCACCCCAAAGGTGGCTTTATCTTAGCAGGTATTACATTGTATACCTTATTGAACATGGTTGAAAAGTTTTGTACTGACTCCCCTGGTTGTCTTTTTAAATTCTTGTATTCCTCTATGATGAGAACTTCATTTCCCATGATCACCCACCTATCTAAGAAGACTTGAGTAAATTGATGAAAATTGATAATGCTTGCAGCTGGAAGGTCCTTAAACCAATTCCTAACTTTTCCTTGTAATGATAAGGCAAACATTCTAATACGCACATCATCTTCTTCTATTTCATAGAGATCAAGTAAATTCTCAAGATTTTGAATGTGTTCTTCAGTTGTAACTTTTGAGCTTTCTCCATCAAATCTGGGTATTTTATCTGCCAGATTTGCAGGGAGGGCTTGGAAGATAGGAGGAAAAATTAGAGGCTTGTATCTTTCTAGGACCTTTGTGGGTATAGGTAGTGTAAAAAGAGATTTATGGTTGTTTGAGGTTTCAGCAAGAGGAGGGAAAGGAGGCTCATGTTTCACTAGATCTTCCACAGGTGAATCTGGGGTAAGCACAGGTGTATAAGACTGATCATGGTCTAAAATTTGAGGCTTATCTTTTCTAGGCTTGAGATCCTTAAAATGATAAATGTAGATCTCATTAGTGTATTCTTGATCAGGCTTAAAGTAGGATAGAACATAGTTATAGATGAAAACAATAATTTCTTGAATCCAACTTAGGCCTGAATGCTCTTTCTTTCTAGGATGACTGGTCGTGTTTCAGGTTCTTCTTTCAGTGGAGTCTTTAGGTATATTGAGAGTTGTGGAGTTGCCAGGTGGATGATTTCAATATTTTCTGTCCACCAACAGTATGATTGGGTTTGCTCAATGCATTCCCAAGGGATTTTACAAGGACTAGTGAAGTAATAGGCCTACTGGAGGCCAGTGGAGTTGCCAGGTGGAAATTTTTAGCTTTTTGAAGCTAAAATGTTTATGGTCCACCACCAATATTTATTATGAAACCAATCTGAAATTTTTTTGGGGTTTTCTGAGTTTCTATGGTTGTTGAAGGACTAATGATTCTATAAGAGCTTGCTAGGCAACTATGAACTCAGAGGTCCCACCGTGATTGACAAAATGTTGGGGTCTTGTGATTTGGCTGATTGGCAAACCAAATGACAAGGCAACATATAAACCAAGATTTAGAGCTCTAGGATCTAGCCCTCCTAGTCTCAGAGAGGGATCTCTCAATTGTTTGTAAATATATGACTTGTTTTCTTGTAAAAGGTTGATTTTAGGCTAGTTATGAAGTGCAAGTTTGTTTGTTTGTGTTTGGTTGGTTGGACATGAATAATCTAGAAAACATGGATAGAAAGGGGAAATATCAGAACCATTGGGCAATGGAGTCAAGAAGAAGCTATAACAAGCTCAATCAATGGATATGGGATATCAAAGGGAAAATCTAACTTGGCCAGTGGATCTTGGGTTTGGTGGATAAAATGAAATGGACATCAATGATTTAGAAGGAGAAGTAGAACTAAGGGCAATTAAGAATCCTTAATTATATGTACTTCTCAACAAAGGGACTTAAAACATCATTTGAACATGAAGAGGCATTCCATGGATAGGGCTAACCATAAATTCTAGAAACCACACTTCAACAAATAATAATTCCAAGACAAAATTTTTCAATGAAATCAAGGAGTCGAGGAACGCTCTATTTCATCCAAATATTTCACTTTTAAGGATAAGAAAACATTCAATATTTCACAAATAACTACATTCATAGAAGAGGGAACTCCTAGACATATAAGACTGCAATTATAAAGACCTTCAAAAAAATTATCTCAGCAAGAACAAAGGGTATGATCAAAACAAACCTCTTTGGTAGACTGTAAACAATGGTACTTTAAAGGGAGACTTCAGAAACAGTTTTCAAGTGGCAGCAAGTAAGCAGGGAAAACCATAAATAATTCTTGAGACCAACTGTTTGAATTATTTTTGAAATAAACAAGCATAAGGTTGAAAAAAATAGTCAAACTACTCAATAAAACCTTTAGCAGATGAAAACATAAAGGCAGTGAAGAGTAAACAGGCCTAAGGTTATTCTAGGAGACATTTCTTAGCCTAAGCTTTTTACTCTACTACAAGAAAATCATAATGGAGCAAAGTGGAAAATAGGAAAAAAATTAACAGATTAGAATACATCACCAAAAACCATGCTCAGGGATCCAATGATAGAGCCTTCTCATTAACAAAACATGTCAAAACATCATCAATCTTCCAAAACTTCAATTTCTTCTTAATCTTCAGCCAGACTATGTACAACTGCAAAGAGTTCGAATGCCAGCAACCAAACCTTACAAATGAGTTCCACAACAATATTTATACTGTAATTGAGGAGGTGGAACTATCTGGGGTTCAAAATGTTATTAATGACATAGTAAATGCACTCCTAGCCTTAAAAACCATGCAAGGCATAAGGTAGGAATGTCTCTCAACTACTTCTCTGTGTAATAAATCTGTCTTTACTTCCTGAGGATGAAATAGGTGAAAAGATTGACTTTGAGGCCTTTTCCTTTTCTTTACATTATTTGTTCTGTCAGTTTAAAATATCTTCTTTTGTGTAATAACTGCCCAAATGCCTTTGTGTACAAGAAAGATGCTATAGGTGGCAACTAGATCTTTTGGAGAAATAATTGCCTCCTTTTGATGTATTCAAGGCCTTTTAGCCTTGTTGATCTGTCCGTGCCGACTGATTTAACTTTAATTACTTGTATTTACGTTGATTTATCCATTTAACTGTGTTAAGGCTTGATCTGCAAGTTAAGCCTTTGATTTTATTTCTTTATGCTTAGCCTTTATCCCTTGATCTCTAATCTCTGATCCTCACTATTTGCTGTATTGTACAGGTCTTTGGCACGCTGGGGGGTTTTGTAAATTATCCAATGTTCATGAGGCATTGGTTTAAACATTGAATTTAAAACCCCGATTCTCACATTTCTTCATTGTTCTGGCCTCTGGATCGTCATCCTTGGCCCTTTTCCATTGAAATTTGGCTGTGAGATGGCCTTGTGTATTTGACCTCCATTAAAATTTCACAACAAAGCAATAATTAAATAAAAACTGCACTTTAGGCTAAGAACTGCTAACAGAGGCTTGGAAATGGTGGAGGAGCAGTGCGGAAGAAGGTGGATGCAGCAGAGAGCATTCCATGGAGGAAACCATGAAAAACAAGGTTTAAAATTGGTTTATGGCGCGAGAGTAGAAAGGTGGTTTTGCAGAAAAACGGAGGTGGTTTTTGCGTGGCCAAAAGGTGGTAAGCGGTAATGGGCTGATTGAAAACGATACGGGTTATAGGTTGGCATGTGTCCTATCAAAACCGCCCATTTCACGTTGATATGGAGCGTTAAATCATTTTGGTGGACCGAGCACGAAAACAAATCTAGACCATCCAATTTGGGAGATCAACGGTGGAGATTGAAAGAAGACATGATGAAAAAGCCTAGCACGGTCGGGTGGGACTGGCGAGATTATATGGGAAAAGAGCCGATGGTCGTCGGATCTGGAAGATGGACGGTTGTGATTGTATCGGGGGATTGGAAATCGGCGGGGAAAAGGGTGTGGGAAGAGGGAATTTGAAAATGTGATGTGCCGATGAGCAAGGACCATCAGATCTGGATTAGAATGGACGGCTCAGATCAAACGGGAGGGTATATAAGGCTGGTGGGGTGGAAGAAAGGGGGATCAATGGGAGCCGTCGGATCGTGAGGATCGACGGTCGAGATCTATTGATGGGGGAGAATGAGAAGGGCGGGGTTTAAAAAGTAGAAGTAATGTGGGCCGTCGGATTGAAAAGATCAACGGTGGAGATGAGTGCAAAGAAGGAGTGGGTGGGGTAAATGCAGAGGAGCGCTGGCTATTGGATCAGGATGATCAATGGTCCAGGATGCAGCGCAATATCGCAAAATGAAATGAATGGCACAAGGGGAGGGGAAAAGGCGATGAGGCAATGAAGCGCTGACCATCCAATCAAGAGGTTCGATGGCTGAGATCATATTGGGAAGTGGCCGAAATGAATGAACGGGGCAGAGGAAAGCGATAATGTGAGATAGCGCGGACCGTCCGATCAGATTTGATCGACGGTGGAAATTTGGTCGCGGGATCACATCGACGGGGGGAAAAGGGTTAGGAGACAAGGGAACTGGGATCGCCAATATGCAATGGCCAATGGACTGATGCACAGATCGTCCGATCTGAGAGAGATCAATGATTAGGATCCGATTGGGGTTTCGCATTGGCGTCGGATAATTTTTAAAGGAAAAAAGGTCGCGGGGACCTGTGAAAGGCCGAAATGCCGATATGTCGATGGGCCGATGGGATTATACGCCGATAGGCTTGGTCACAGAGCGTGGTCTTATGGCAGAGAAAGGGGCTCGGGCTTTAGCGAAATGGGCTTAAGGCCTTATGCTAAAATGAGCAGAAAATAGGCCAAAAAGTGGGTTTTTAGAATTTTTTGAGGAGTTCTGATAGGGTGTAAAAAGGGGTTTTTTAACCCAATAAAGGTTTTAAATGGTCTAAAAGGGGATTTTGAGGAAATAAAGGATAAAATGAGGAAGATGGGTGATGTGAAGGGGAACATTTTTGAAATGGAGAAATGGTAGGAAAAAATGGCTTTGAAGGCAGTTTTCCTTTTGAATCAGCAGGTTATTTTGAAGCTTTGAGTGAAGTTTTTATGAGAAACTAATAGACTTAGGAAAATGAAGGCTATGAGATTTATAGAAATCACAATGTTTCTGCAAATTTTGTTTCTAGAAATATGATATTTTCAACTTAGCCATCTTTGGATAAGATTAAAATTATTGATGACTAACATATACAATAGAGATAGAGGGATTTTAGCAGCAATATTTCCCTAGGAAAAATATCTGTGTTCTACAATTGATTTGCTTCTTTCTCTTACTTGGTTTGATTGTGCGATCGTGTTTATTTTACAAAATTAATTTGTAGAAGGACTTAATATCTTTCTTTAGCATATCGCTCGATCAGATTGAATCCGTTGGTATACATATTGTTTGTGTAATTTCTACAATCAGGCTCCACACTCAACAATCTCCCACCTGGAGACTGATTGTAGCAACTCCATTTCTACTTCATTTGCTGGATAATGACTCTACTTTGGACCTATTTGTTTCAAATCTTCATCATAATACTTGAAGACTAATTGAAACTGAGCAGAATCTTAGTTTCTCCCTAGTTACAACTTTTGTTAACATATCTATAGGATTCTGGCTAGTATGTATCTTTTCCAGCTTCAACTCTCCATCTTCCAACACTAACTGTATGAAATGTTACTTGAGTTGTGTGTGTTTAGTCTTGGAATGAAATGTTGAGTTCTTTGAAATATGAATGGCACTTTGGTTGTCACTGTATAACCTTCCCATCTCTTGTTTCTTACCCAATTCATCCATAAACCTTTGTAACCAAATAATTTATTTACTAGCATCTGTAGAAACAACATACTCTACTTTTGTTGTTAAAAGTGCAACAACACTTTTCATTTTTGAAACCCAACTGACCGTTGTTCCACCTACCGTAAATACATACCCTGTAGTGCTCCTCCTGTTATCTCTTTCACCTACCATATCTACATAAACATATCCCTGTAGAGAAATGTTTGAACCACCAAAGCATAATGATTTATTTTTGGTACCTCTCAAATATTTGAGAATCCATTTCACTGCCATCCAATGTTATTTTCATGGATTTTTCATGTACCTGCTTACAAGTCCCACTGCATGTGCAATATCAAGCCTTGTGCAGACCATTGCATACATTAAGATTCCAACTACTGATGCATATGGAACTTTAGACATATAATCCATTTCTTCGTAGGTCTTGGGGCACATCTCCTTACTAAGTTTGAAATGGCTAGCCAAAGGTGTACTAATTGGTTTTTCATTCTGCATAATGAATCTTTTCAACACCTTTTGTAGGTACTCATTTTGAGACAATGTTACTTTGCGATTTTTCCTATCTCTAGTTATTCTCATACCAAGGATTTGTTTTGCAGCTCCCAAATCCTTCACTGCAAATGAATTTGCTAATTTTCCTTTGAGCACATTTATTTCCTGCATGTTAGACCCTACAACAAGTATGTCATCTACATACAATAACAATATCATATAACTTCCATCATATTGATTTTTCAGATAAACACAATGATCAAAGTGATCTAGTATAACCTTGTTCAGACATAAACCTGTCAAATTTTATATACCACTGCCTCGGAGCCTATTTTAATCCATACAAGCTCTTCTTCAACCTACACACTAATTTTTCTTTCCCTTTGACCTCATATCCTTGTGGTTGTTTCATATAGATCTCTTCCTCCAAATCTCCATGGAGAATGGTTGTCTTTACATATAACTATTCAAGATTCAAATGTTATGTTGTCGCCCCCCCTGGACCCCCCTGACGATGATCAAATGATGGTGGCATTGCCGCCCCGTTAAGAACACAGGTACAATGCGACGATACATCTAAATAAAGAAGATAATCAGACTCCACACTCAACACCAAGGTTTTAGGGGACAATTCCTTTGAGCTCAGTATTCCACCATTCCTTTGTCTACACCCAGTGTTCAATGTGGACTGCCTTCGGCCCTACTTTCCACCTCTACTGGACACATCCAACATGGCAGAAAAAATCACACCAATAGGGTTAAATCTACATGGAATGGAACAAGCCACAACTGATCGGATCAAGAACACTCACCATCAAAGGATCCAACTATATCGAGTTTTCAAAGTAGGCCAACTCCTTCACAAGGGCAAGTGGCTCATGAGGGACCATGTTTAGTAGAAGTTTCCTCATCTCATGGAGAAACTCAACGCAGTGGGGACCATTGTTTCCTAAGGGGAGAGGAATGATCTAGGTGGATATTGGTGGCCACCCACCTATTCCACTTGGACCCCCACCATTGTTTCTTTCAGTTTTTCAGTTTCCTTAATTGTAGCACAATTTACTATTTTTGGAAATTTTTGGGTCGTGAACTTCCAGAGTCGTTTTGAGGCCCTAAATGGCATTTGTTTTGGAAAATTACCTCTAGAAAAGGTGATTCCTTAACTTGAATTTCACCATCAGCAATTGTATTTCTTAGATATATCTTTCTAACAAGGTATCATGTGCGTCAAATAGAGATCGTATGCCAAAGTTACGACCCTGAGAAATTGATGTACCAATTTACCCAACGGGGCCCATAGTTTGGTGTTTCATCTTCTGGGGTTAGGTTTTTTAAAGTTTAGGGGTTTTCATTGTTTCTCAATAATAAAGAGGTCTTCAAGCCTCATTCTAACACAGTTCAGAGGCTTGTATCCGCCACATCTCTTCTCAGAGATAAGCTACCAGTGCCCTTGCTAGTTTATTTCCATTTTGTCTGTAAGAATATCTCAGTTATGTGATATTAATGAAATGAAGTCTTATTTCTGCTGCATCTTTGAATTTATGTGCATTTATTTATTTTATTTCATTCCTGCATAATTCCAGATCAATGCTTGCAATAGATCGATATAAGTCCTAGAGAGGCTAAAGATACCACCTCAAACTCATCTGTATATACAATAAAACCAGCCCACCAAGCCCATTTTTGTAAAAAAAAATAAAACCGTCTACAACACTGTGTAATCATAAAACTAAAAACAAAGACTTGACAAGTTTCTCCATAATAGTGCATTTTGTATACAAACAACACAGTCCAATGCATTGAGCTTAAGATCCAAAATATGTTATGAACTCTATGAAGAGATCAAACCTAGAACATGTTTGCCAAAATTATAACCAAAAACACAAGACCAACCATCACTAGTCCTAATCAAAGGAAATTATGGTTGGATCCTGAGCACTGTCATATGGAGGATCATTGATATCTCTAGAGGCTGAACCATGTATAAATTATAAAAACAATATGTATAGCAATGGATTCAATCCAATCATGCGATATGCTAAAACAAGATATTGAATCGTTCTACAAATTAATTGCGGAAAATAAATATGATCACCAATCACACCAAGTAAAAGAAAGAAGAAAATAAGTCCACAACACAGATATTTTCCCTGGGAAAGCTTGCTGCTTAAAACCCCTCTATCTTCTATTGTATATTCACCAAGGAATCATGAAAAAAATACGGTGCACTCTTCTCACAAGAGTCTGTTGCACTCTCACAACTGTCTCACACTGATGCAGACAAAATTGATCAAAACTTAGCCAATTTTCAGCCTCTACTCATCCTGCCTTGATTGCGCAATTCATGTGGAATGAAATCCCTATTCTTTAGGAATTTCAACCTTCCAAAACTGTGTAATGCTCATGGGCAATCCTATGGGTGTATTACTGCATGCAGGCATTTTGCTAATAATACAACTGACAGTTAACATCCCTTTAACCTTTGTCTCAACTCGGTCTTCATCAAACTGACATGCATGCAAATATTAATAGTAAATCATCAGTTACTTGAAATATCACTGCATGTGAATTAAATATGATTTAATTCACTTTACCTCTTATTAGTGCAACAATCAATTACAACTAGTTAAACTGATTTTAACTCAATTAATTGAGTTAACTAATTTTTCATGCATTAAACTAATGCACTAACTGCAACTTAGACTCAAAAACTAATAGAATCACTCTACATGCCTCACCAACCACCCTCAACTCGAAATTCATGAGCTAACTAAGTTTATCACACTCATTTAACTATTACAAGTGATTATGAGATAAGATTACAATTTATTGTCCAATTTAATTAAGGGAAAATTAAATTAGACACACATTTCTTGTTGAATTTTCAACACTCCCTCTCAACAAGAAAGTGATTATCAGCTACCCTGATCCTTCCTCTATGGTATTCAAATTTTCTCTTAGCGAGCACCTTCGTCAGAATATCTGCATCCTGATCCTCCATGGGAATGGACTGAAGTAACATAATGCGTCTTTGAACACAATATCTGAGATGGCGGTACCATAAGTAAATATTCTTAGACCTATCATGGAATACCGGATTAACCGAGAGTTTTGTGAAACTCAGGTTATCACAATGTATCATTGTCGGATCCATCTTCCTGTTGTACCAAGAAACTATTGTCGAACCTATGCTGAAGATCCGTCCTGACGTGATATTTCATTTGGCCAACTGCCTGCCCAATCTGCATTAGTGAAGCCTTGAAGCTTCACTCCCTTTGTTTATCCGTACCATAATCCATACTCTATAGTTCCCTTGAGATATCTCAAGACATGCTTCCCCGCCTTCCAAAAGAGCTTGGTCGGCTTAACCATAGCTTGACTAAGCTAGTTAACTGCTTAGAAAATATCTGGTCGTGTGTTCACCAAGTACATGAGTGAACCCACAAGTTTCCTGTCAACAGTAGCGTCCACTACCTCAACTAAAGTAACATCCTCATTCCTCCAGTTTCATTCAAGATGAGTCTCCATGGGTTTACAACTCTCCACGTGGAACTTCCTCGGAATATCTTTGGCATACTTGCCTTGAGAAACAAATAGCTCCCCATCCCGCTGCCATATCTCCAAACCAAGGAAATAGTGAAGGAGTCCCATGTCCTTCATCTCAAACTCTCTTGCAAGATCCTCTTTGCAAGAAGTTATGAGCTGCTCATCACCTGTCAAAATAAGATCATCAATATAAAGTAAGATAATTAAAAGCTTACCACCAACCACAATCTAGTACATGTTCACATCCGCTTCACTCTTCGTGAAGCCCAACCCGGTGAAATAGATGTCAATTCTAGTGTACCAAGCACGAGGTGATTGCTTCAGCCCATACAATGCTCTCTTAAGTTTGCACACATGCGACTCACTGTCAAAGGTCTCAAAACCTTCTTGCTGCTCAATGTACACTTCTTCCTCAATAACTCCATTGATAAATGCAGTCTTCACATATATCTAATGTATCTGACACACCATCTGTGCTGAGAGTGCAAGGATAGATGTAATCGATGAGTACCTTGAAACTGGTGCAAAATTATCCTCATAGTAAATCCCCTCAACTTGTGAGAATCCCCGGGCTACAAATCTAGCCTTGTACTTCTCCACACTCCTATCTACTGCTTGCTTAACCTTATAGATCCATCTAGATCCAACCACTGATTTCCTAACTGGTCTTGGGACTACTTCCCATGCACTGTTTCGTGACGATGTGTAATGTTCCCACTTAGCCTTAGCTAAGAGGAACATTCAATTTTGTTTTAATTTATGTTTCGTGAATAAATGAATAAAGGAGGACATGTAAAACTCCTAAAAAGTATGAATAAATCAATGCCCATGTGAACAAAGACAAATCAGGGCTATGTAAATAATCACTTGCAGGTGTGAAAGAGGTTTGAGCTAAAGATTGGGTCAACCTTGACCAAATCAACAGCGTTGTCTAGGTTCATTCCATCTCCAAAAGGGACAACACAGTTCTATAAGGGAGCCTCTAATGCGAAAAGGGCTAACTCATCAAAGTGGTTTAGGGTTTGCAAGAGATTTCTCATATTATAAAAGGAAAAGGAGGGCAGTAAGAGAAGGTTGTTGATAGATCATATGTCTGATTATTTGTCTGCTTAGACAAATAACATTCTCTGCTGTTGAGTGGAGGATTGTATCTAGAATTCCTATGCAGGAGTTTCATCTCTTCCTTTGATGATTCAAGGAGGAAAGTTTGCTAAAATGAACCACTATCAGGCTTGAGGCCAAGCTCCTACTTACATTGGCAGCACTGATCCATTGAGGGTTTCGCTGTCTCTGCAAGCTGCAGCGAGTGGTGATCTAGATTTGCAGAGATCTAGTGTATTTTGAGAACCTCTCTCCATGGAGTGGGTCCTTTGACCTCTTGGAAGAGTGTATCATTTCTTGTACTTCAGATCTGCAATTATTCAGTAGTTTTTTGTGTCTCTTGAGCTACAACGTTGTCCCACTGGGAAAACTGCGTTATTTATGTATGAGGGTTTGCAGGTTGTCTTGCTCATAGTTTAGATCAGAGATCTCTTGTGTTGGGCTTTTCCTTCCACTTGGTGATCCATGGATTGGCTTTCTGATCTATGTTCTGTTTAGATCTGATCCATTGTAATGAAATGATATATTCAGAAAGTTACTGCAGCAGTTCCCAAATCTGCAACTTGTTTCTCAGATCTACTCTTATTCATGCATGCTTTTGTCAAAATTCCAAGTGGATCTTGTAGAGAAAACTATAGAGTTTCTAGATCTGATATAGATCTGATATTTTTTCCATAGATCTACTCTAGATCTAAGTTGGAACTTACATCTTCTGAACCTCCTAAAAAATAACGCTATTGAAGCATTTCTACAAATATACATGTTCTCCTGCTCTCTTTTCTGAAGATTTATTGCTCTATTGGCTTATGCTTTCTAGTGTATAGTGAAAGGGATTTATCATAATGATTATTTACTACTGTAATATTGAGATATCAGTTCTCTTTCTGATCTCCACTGAACATTAGCTAAAAATGCGCAATTCTTGAAGTAGTGCTTGCATTTAACTGTAGCCTTCTCCTTTGGGTGCTTTTTAGCTAGTCTACTTTTTGGGAGATCTATTTAATGTGCCTAAATTGATTTTTTTCTAATTAAATTCCATATATAAGTCACATACATCATAAATGAGTGGAACCCAACCCTGATCTATGTTATTTTTGCATAGTTTTACTTATACAACATTTTACTTGAACACCTTGTTGAAATTCCTGAAAAGGGGTTATTCCAAGTTCTATAGAAAGAGTCTAAAGTTGGCCATGTAGCCTCTGGATCTCATCCTTTCTTTGAAATGTTACATATCTAGTAAATTCCTCTGTATTCCATCTCTGAAATAGAATCTTGAGAATCCTGAAAAAGGATCATTACACGATGGAGTAATACTCCTCAACCATGGCATCAACCCAAGTTGGTTGTTGCACTACTTCCTCAAAAGAGGATGGTTCTGTCACAATAAAATTTCTCATAATATCCATGTATCCAGTAAACCTGTTTGGAGAATATCTCTGTGTGTGCAGTGATGTAGGTGCTCCTACATGTTCTGCCACATCAAGTCTCAATCTATCAACTTTTGTGGTGCGCCTTCTACCATTTTTGGTGGATGGCTCTGCATGAGTGTTTTTTTCCACTCCATGATCCTCTGCATGTGGTTGCTCCACATCTTGAGGTTCATCCTTTGGAACCAAAATTTCATCATCTGCATGCAAATAAAGTTCCCTCTCAAGGGACAATCGCATGGCTTTCTCCTCATTAAATTTTATATCCCGTCTCACAACAGTCATCATGTTGTTTGGAAAATACACTCGATATTTGTGGGGAGTATCAGTGTACCCAAAAAATATCCCAATCTCAGCTGTTGGTTCTAGATTCTTTCTGGAATCTTTGGTCACATGGCAATATACATATGAGCCAAAAATTTTAAAATATGAAACATCAGGTTTCTTAACAAAAAATCCTCCTCTGGTGTACTCATGCCAAGTATCTGACGAAGACTATGGTTTTGCACAAATACCGTTGTGTTGCATGCCTTTGCCCACATATGCAACGGTAGGCCTTGATCATGTAACATTGCTCGTGCCGCGCCCATAATTGTTCTATTCTTTATTTCTGCAACCCCATTCTCTTATGGGTTATGAGGTGCAATAAAATCTCTCTGAATTCCTTCTTTGCTACAGAAGTTCTTGAATTCATTGGAGATTTTATCACTACCATTGTCGCTCCTTAGAGCCTTCACATGCTTCCCGATATATTTCTCAACCACTGCTTTGAACTCACAAAATTTTGAGAACGTCTGATCTTTCTTCTGCATGAAGTAGGTCTAACAATTTCTAGAAAAATCATAAAAAAAAATCACATAATACATGTGCTTTGTTGTAGAAGTTGTAGAGAATGGTCCACACACCTCTGAGTGAACTCTCTCAATGATTTTCACTGCTCGGTTCTCCTTCTCATGAAAAGTGGCCTTTTCATAATTCCCCATGGTACATCCCTTGCATGTGTCTATCTGTGCAAGAGTACCCTTTGGAATCCAGGTAGAAATCTGCTACATGACCTTCAAAACACTGTGGTGTAGATGGCCCAATCTCCTGTGCCATAACTAATTCTCATCCCATATTAGCACTTTGTCTAATTCACCCATAAATGTTGTGCAACAATCTACATCAAGTTTGTACAAATTCTTCACACGAATCTCAATCTTCTTAACTTGTCCTGTGGCTTTGTGATGAAGGAATGATTTCCCTTCACTGAAAACCAGATCATATCCTCTATCCTCCAACGTAACAACTAAAACTAAATTCTTTTTCAAACCCGGTACATGCATAACATATTTTAATAAGAATGGTTTACCTGACTATCTTTGGAAAGTAACTGTACCAATACATGTAGCACTACATCTCCCGTCATAGCCCATTTCGATATGCATCTGGAGATCCTTCTCCTCCAAGATACTAAAAATTTCTTTGTCTCCCGTCATGTGGAAAGATGCACCACTATCCAAGTACCACACTGATACCATCACACTAGACACCATGCATGTGATGAGTGAGAAGTCCAACTCAAATTGTGAAGCCAAAGCTTCACCCACTACAGATCCTGAAGCCTTCTTGTTGTTGTTCTTCTTCTGTGGACAATTAGTGGCATACTGTCCATGCTCATGACAATGAAAACATTTCACTATGGAAATTTCACACTCAGTTTCCTTATTTGCGAGTCTCAGATTTGGAATAGGATTTATTTCCCTTCCCCTTCTTTGCCTTACCAGCCAAGGCGCAATTTTCCTCATCATCTGTCTTGGATGAGGATCCATCCCTGGTATTCCGCATGAATTCTTCTTGTACCAAAACCGACCAAAGTCGCTCCCAATCTGGTAGCTTCTCCCTCCCATTTACAGAGTCCTGATAACTATTCCAACTATTGGGAAGGCCTAGAAGAGCTAGGCTCACCAAGTCAACATCCGCTACAGTAATCTCGACACTCCCAAGCTCATCTCGACATTGGATGAACTTGGTTAAATATTTCAGAATAATGTCGCCTTTCTCCATTTTGATTTTCTTGAGCTTGTCCTTCAGTGCCAATTTTTTTTGGTCACTACTACTCTGAAACAGATATGTCAAAGTCTCCCACATTGCATATGGATTTTCTTTTTCCATGGAGACTCGAGACAATGTGATATCGAACTTCCTCTAATAAGATCCTCCTCGCCTTTGCAACCTTCTTTTGCCAAGCATCAAGAAGAGCGAAATTTGTTGCTGCAGGCTTCAAAATATCATTATCAATGAATTATTTAAACCTGTTGTCCTCTAGAATTGCCTCCATTCTGTATTTCCATGAAATATAATTAGAAGTGCCCTCGAGTGCATATTCCAATCTCAAGCCATTGGAAGCCATCTTGATCGGCCTGTCGCACCAAAGAATACTTTTGCAAATTCTAATGTTGTTCAACACAAACTTAATTTCTTCTCCACTGTAGTGATTTCCTGTGCTCCGATACCATGTAGAAATTATACGAACAATATGTATACCAATGGATTCAATCCGATCATGTTATATGATAAAGAAAGATACCAAATCGTTCTACAAATTAATTGCGGAAAATAAACATGATCACCAATCACACCAAGTAAAAGAAAGAATCAAATCAATCCACAACAGAGATATTTTACCGGAGAAAGCTTGCTACTGAAAACCCCTCTATATCCTATTATATATTCACTAGGGAATCATGAAACAATTAAAATGCACTCTTCTCACAAGAGTCCGTTTCACTCTCACAACTATCTCACAGTGATATGGACAAAATCGACCAACACTTAGCCAATTTTCAGCCTCTGCTCAGCCTTCCTTTCTTGTGGAATGCAATCCCTATTCTTTAGGAATTTCAACCTTCCAAAACTATGCAATGCTCATGGGAAATCCTATGGGTGTATTACTGCATGTGGGAAGTTTACTAATAATACAAATGATAGTTTACATCCTTTAACCTCTGTCTCAACTGGGTTGTCTTCATAAGAACTGACATGCATGCAGCTATTAATAGTAAATCATTAGTTACTTGACATATCATTTCATGTGAATTAAATATGATTTAATTCACTTTACCTCTCACTAGTGCAACAATCAGTTACAACTAGTTAAACTGATTTTAACTCAATTAATTGAGTTAATTGATTTCTCATGCATTTAACTAATGCACTGACTGCAACTTGGACTAAAAAACTAATAGAATCAATATGCATGCCTCACCAACCACCCTCGAATTGAAATTCATGAGCTAACTGAGTTTATCACACTCAGTTAACTATTACAAGTGATAATGAGATAAGATTACAATTTATTGTCTAATTTAATTAAGGGAAAATTAAATTAGACAGACATTTTTTGCTGACTTTTCAACAAATCAATCACTAGAAAAATTTCCATCTACGTCAATCGAGAATCCACCTGATATAAACATAACCTCTGGTTTTGGAGCATATGTTTGATGTCCTCTAATGAAGAGAATAAATTGTAATTCTCTACTTGCTTATCTTTGAAAATTAAACGCAACAATGTAGCCATTTGTTGGTGTAAAGTCAAAGAATTCAAGAAATGAAGCCGCCTTTTCCTGAATTTGTCCAGAATTAGGAACCAACTTCATATCCTCCTCCACAACTTCAAAATATGAATGACACAGTTGATCGCCTACCTATTTACACTCCAATAATAACATTTCCTTCCTCACCTCTAGAGGAACAACATCAAAGAAAGTAGCAACAAAGTCATAGGAAAAAGGAAAAAATAGTTTGTACCCAACATTACCTACACCACCCCTCCTACTTATCATTCTATAGCAAGGAGGCATGAGCATAGTTGCAAGGGAACGATGGGGATAGCCACTAAGAAGATCTCTACCCGAGAAGAAATAAAATGGACAAGACACAAAGCCTTGAAACCCTGACCTAATAGGACCAAATTCTAGTAAAACCTCAAATTCACCACAACATATAGACATAACACACCATATTCCCCAAAACCATAACAAACAATGAAAACTCTAGATACTCAAACAAAGGACATGATCAATTTCAATTCCCAAATCACTCAATGTCATCAATAAAACAAAAGCCAGGATAATTAAATAGAATTGTACTTCAACATGGTTACTAAAACCCAAATTAACAGACTCAAAGTATTGCTAATATATAGGACATTAGAGAACATTTTAGGTCTAAAATGGGCCTCCTAAGAAAAATGTACAACCAAAATAAACTTTATAAGAACCAATAGGATTCAAGATGATGATGTCAACCATGGGGGATGATTCACCATTTTTGGGGTAAAAAAGTAAAAAGATTAAAAAATAATAAAATAATAAATCTACTTTTTCAACTTATCTCCCTAACGTTTTACTCAAATTTTGAGCAGAAGTATTCGTTGGATGCAAAATTTAATTCCTCATCCAAGGGCTACACATGTTTCATACTTTTGATGGACCCTGCTATACGAAAAATGAGAAATACATGAAAAGACATTATTGCAATCACATTTTTCATGCATTTCTCATTTTTCTTGTAGAAGGTTCCATTGAAAGTATGCAACATGGGTACTCTTTTTATGAGGAATCCAATTATGCATCCAACGAGTGTTCTTGCTCGAAATTTGAATAAACCCATAAGGAGATAAGTTGAAAATACGAGTTGAAAAAAGCAGTTTTTCTTTTTTCCCTATAAAATTTGATGTTGTAATCTAAGATTATTTTATTATTTCCACTATTATTTTATAATTTCCTTAGGAGGCCCATTTTAGACCTCAAAATTCCCCTAATGCAAATTCACCCTAATGAAACCCCCTGAACATTATAGACCCTTGTTGACATATAAATTATCATCCAAATTTCATGTAAACATAGTAAGACAAACGAGTTACCAACAACATAATTCAAGGTCTACAAAGGAATATTTGATACCCCTACAAATGCTATCAAATTTTTCAGGGTAACAAGAGTGAAAAATATGGATTCCATAAGAGATAAGAACCCAATATTACCTTCCTACAAGCCAGAACCAAAATGTACCAGTCCCGAATAGAACTAAATGAAAGAGGTTGTGTAAAAATCCTCACATCCACTCCCATGCTATTTCATGTTCCTCTACCACCCCATTACTATAATTGTGAGTTTAAAACAATGAAACCTCTAGTTGTAAACCCCACATCCTTCGACTACCCTGTTGTACCCTGGAGACGATTCTTGGTTGAAAAAGAACTAGTGCCCAGAACATATATTTCAAATTAATAAAGATTATTAAAAATGTTTTCCTGAAGACAATATATCCTCATGTGTAATGAAGACTTTGCCTTGGAGATAGAACTTAGCACCAAAACTGGCCTTTTATTAGTAATTATAGACTTTAAATTATTATGGTGGAAAGAGGAATTGAGAAGAAGATAGGATTTTATAACTTGATATTTCGAGAATCCAATATTTAAACCATAAGAATTAAAATATAAATGATTTAAGTAGATAATGTAAATGATGAAACAATGGAGCGCTCTTTAAAGATTCTCTGAAGAAGATTACAAGTATTTTCTGCAATTTTTTTAAAGAAACATTAATAAATTTTTATTTCGTTAAAGAATACATGTTGCAATCATACCAAAATTTTCCAAAATATCCAACCCATTTTTTGTGGTTCCATTGTCTTTAAACATTACATCAAAAAATTCCAGTTATTTTATCTCGTAGCAAAATATCACTCATATTAATAGACAAATTCATTGTCTTCAAGTCAGGTTCTGTAAGAATAGATTGAGTGGTAGGATGTATGAGAGATAGCTTTAATTGATTCCTCTCCAAATCCATCGCAAAAAATAACCTCGTTTGATAAACTATTGTTGATTACACTGATAACCTCCCCCCAATAGTGGTTTCAGATTGGAGTGGGGGGCGGGAGGTGTTTCATTCAAAGCCGACCGTCGATGTTACGATCGGTTGTGTTGTGATGGGTACCCCTTGCTTAAAATCCAACAGGTGACGGCCCATTTCTTACGATCCTCTCCTTTGTACAAATTTCACGTGGATCCTTTTGGAACTTGCACCCTCTTTAACGTTCAAACTTTTGATGGGTTTAACTTTTATATAGTTTTGGGGCCAGCACTTTCAGCCTATAATGTTAGGCCACAATATATATAATAAAAAATTTATAAAAGGGTTATTCCATGTTTTTTATTTAATCCACAAATATTTTTTTTTTCTCTTTTACAAAATAAAGAAAAAAAAGTATGACTACAACATACCCTCTACCACGTCGTAGCTATGAAGAGACACTTGTGAATAAGGGACAACTTCCAAAGAGAATCTGACTACTCATGCGTTAACACCCTCATAAGGAAAATATGATAAATGTTAAATATACTATCAAAAATTGATTTTTTTCCTTAAAAGATTAAAATAAACTAGTATATTTTTTTTTTTTTGTTAATGTTCTTCTATTGCAAGGTATTTTTTAAGTTTTGTTCAATTCTTTGTAGCTATAAAAATTATTGTTATTCAAAAAGTACATGCATACTTTAACAAATATATTGAGAGCTATTTAAATAAATGTATGTATATTTTTGTTTTTTAATGTTATTTATATTTATTATTTTTACTTAATATATTGATGCAACAATGTTTTTTAAGCTACTTTTTCATTTATTTATTTTATTTTTAAACAACATACTAAAATATTAGGTTAATGTTAAGAACAATCTTCATTACAAAGCTGGGAAAGGGAAATATTATTTTGTGCACCATTCTGAAAAGTCCAGATTGCAAACCAAAGTTAAAAGTCAATTATTCTATACTTAAAAATGATGGAAGAAATGCATTGCAAAAATTATTTGCTTCAATGCATCCTCATCACAAGTTAAAAATGGACCTTTAGTTCGAGAAAAAAACTTCATTTATAAATCTTATCCAAAATAACATGTCTTTAAGTTACTTGCCTTGCACTACTCAAATTTAGTTATATTGTATCTAACTATCCTCTAGCTTTTTCAAATACCATATCCCATTCTAAATCACATATATCACTCTGTACAACACCAGATCAAGCTTTGACAGCATAAATTTTGACTACAGAAGAACTATGGCACCAGAGACTTGGTCATATCAACTACAACGATTTGTTGTTGCTTCAGAAAAGGGAAATGGTAAGAGATCTTTCTACATTAAAACAAGTGCATAATGATTGTGATGCTTGTGCATTAGGAAATATGCATAGAGAAGAATTCTTGTTTGAGTAGAAAGGAAAAAGAGATACATACTTGAATTAGGGCACACTGACCTTTGTGGACCCATGCAAACAAAGTCATTAGGAGGTGCACTGTATGTTCTACTGTTTATTGATGACTGCACAAAGTTTTCTTGGGTATATTTCATGAGTAAGAAAGATCACACATTTGAATACTTTAAGCAGTTCAGATATATGATTGAAAAGAAAACATGGAAGCACATAAAGATTCTCCACTCCGATCAAGGGGGAGAATACAAGGAGGAACTTACCAAGTATTGTAAATACCATGGGATATTACAACAATTCACAAAACCCCATACTCCTCAGCAGAACGGAGTAGCCGAAAGAAAGAACAGAACATTGGTGGAGTGTGCTAGGAGCATGTTGAAAGGTAAGGATCTTTCGAACGGTTTTTGGGCTGAAGCATTGAATACTGCAGTTTATTTGAAAAATAAGAGTCCTACAAGAAGTCTCGAGTTTAAAACTTCTTTTGAAGCATTATATGGATTCAAGCCTGCAGTAAAACATTTAAGAGTATTTGGGTCTAAAGCATTTTCCCACATTCCAAAGGAATACAAAAGAAAACTAGATTCAAAAGCCATCAGATGTACCTTTGTAGAGTATTGTTCACAATTTAAAGCTTATAGATTATTTAATCCCTCTACTCACAAGATTTTTTTTAGTAGAGATGTCATGTTCCATGAGCAGGTTCATGATGAATCTGATAAGCGCAATGAGGAATGGGATATTCCGTTCTTGGTGGAAGGAAGTGAAGAAACAGGTAATAGCCATGATCAACAGAAAAAGGCAGAAGCAGAGAATACATATACAACAATCAAGTCGAGTCCATCAAAGGAAATTCAGAATGGGTTGGAAGCTACACCAACGCTCAAAAGATCAGGTAGGTAGATTCAATTGCCTACTAGATATAAGGAGAATGCCTTTATAACTAGTATGATGAATGTTGTTGAACCTTATAGTTATAGAGAAGCAAATCAATGTAGTGAATGAAAAACAACTATGGAACATGAATATGAATCTATTCTAAAAAAAAACACTTGGGAGTTGGTTGAACTTCCTGAAGGGAAACAAACCATAGGTTGTAAATGGTTGTATAAACCCAAGATTAATGCAGATGGAACCATAGATAAATTAAAAGGTAGATTGGTAGCAAAGGGGTATTCACAAAAAGAAGGCACTAACTATGAATAAACCTTCGCCCCCATAGCTAAACTAAATACTATCAGAATGATGATTGCTTTAGCTACTGAGAAACATTGGATAATTCACTAACTAGATATAAAATCCACATTTTTAAATGGGGAGTTAAAAGAGGAGGTGTACTTAGAGAAACTTGATGGGTTTTTCCAGAAAGGGAAAGAACATTTAGTTTGTAGATTAAAGAAAGCTTTGTATGGGCTGAAACAAGCACCTAGGTCATGGCATGAAAATATTGATTCATTTTTTCTGCAACATAGTTACAACAGAAGTAAAAATGACCCTAATCTATATACTGTGAAAGATTAAAAGGGGCACATAGTGTTGATTTCTTTATATGTAGATGATTTAATTATTATAGGTGATGTTGTTGGTCTAATCAAAGAAATCAAGCAGCATATGTCACAAGTGTTCGAAATGAAATACCTTGGTGAACTAAGATATTGTTTGGGTCTCGAGATATGGAGAGATTCAGGACAAAATTTTATGTCCCAGGGTAAGTATGTCAGAGGTCTACTGGAAATATTCAGGATGGATCAGTGCAAGGCTGCAATAGTACCACTACAGCAAAACATTAAATTTCAGAGTGAGGATGGCTCTAAAGAGGCAGATGCAACACTTTATAGACAGTTGGTTGGGAGTTTAATCTATTTAACCACTACTAGACTAGATTTGGCTTACGCAGTCGATGTGCTAAGTCAGTACATATCCAAACCACTTGAGAGTCATTGGAATGCAGAAAAAAGGTGTTTTAAGGTATCTACAAGGAACTGTATATTATGGTATTATTTATACTGATTCTTCTGATGTTAGATTGATAGGATTTACAAATTCCGACTGAGCTGGAAATGTAGATGAGCGAAGATCCATAATAGGTTATGCATTCAGCATTGGATCCGGGGTGATTACATGGAGTAACAAGAAACATAACACAGTTTCCTTGTCTTCAGCAGAAGCATAGTATCAAGCTATGTGTGCAGCAACATGTGAGGTATTTTGGTTGCGAAGACTTCTCCAAGATGCTAGGGAAGAACAGAAAGATGCAACAACAATCATATGCGACAACCAGAGTTAAATCAAACTTGCTAATAATTCAGTGTTTCACACGAACACTAAACATATTGATACACAATTCAACTTTGTTAGGGAGAAATTTCAATCAAAAGAAATTCACCTTGTATATTGTAAAACATGTGATAATGTTGTTGACATTTTCACCAAGCCTCTAATTGGAAAAATTAAGTTTTAAATGTTTAGGGAGATGTTAGGCATATTTTTGAACCCCTTCTCCATTAAAGGGGAGTGTTGAAGATAATGGAGAATCCTATACTAGTATGAGTTGGTTCACAAGACCTTAGGATAGGAATTATTTTCTATTTCTTAGGATATGGTTCTAACTTCCCTAAAACCTTGTATGCTATATATTGCTTGAAGTGTATTTGATAGAAATAGAAAAAATGACACAATTTTAGAAACACAATCATATATTATGCACAAATGGTGTATGTGCACGCACACAAATTTACATTCAGATTAATCTATTAAATAGAGTTTCTGAGATCCAACTTATTCCTAAATTAGACAGAGGGGTTGAGAGAATTTCTCAACCATCACAAACCAACTTCTGAAATATGGAATGTAAGCATTAACTCCAACATCCCCCCTTAATGATTACATTACATGAATTTATTGAATTCACTCATAAATAACAAAATAATCAAGCTTATCAGTAGATGCTCCATCAAGTTGCCTCATAACCCTCAGAAAGGTGTAGTTGGCAAGTTGGATTCCCGAGTTCGCTTCCTCAACTCCCGAATCAAGGACCTCCCGAAGTCAATTACTGGACAACATCCCAATCTGTCGCATAACCCCACTAGGAGGCCACTTCCACGTCTACCACTAACGAGGGATCCTTCCCTAGATCCGCAACTGCCATGCTATCTGGACAACCATCCATATTGAGCCTTACTGCCACTTGATCTCTTCGAAAACAATTGATTGCAATCACTGAACTCCTAGTCATTGTATGGACGAGCTCCCATCCACCGAAATACATGGGTTCTAACTGCTGTACTCGCGAGTTATCTAGGAAAGCCGTCTAGATACAAAATGTATCTAGAATCAGTTTTGCAAAATAACCTTTTTATCTAATTTAAAATTCTTCATCACTTAATTTTTAACACAAAAGAACAAATTAAACTAATATAATCACAAATGTATTTTTCAAAATCCAACATGCCCAACATAAACTCATTTTCAAACTTATACAAATTCCACCCATCCTTATGCGCAGCAGAGTAAATGTACTTTTTCATGCAGTTGAGCCAATGAATATATAATAAAAGTTTGTAGGCTCCAAAAAAACCTGTATAGTCACCCTGATAGTGATTGCCACAATGCATTTCTATGTTGATCTGTCGCACACTCGAAATATTACAGTACGCCCCACCATTCTCCTCCCCATACTCAAGCACTTTTCGATATGCCACATTGTAATTATGTTTTTTTTCATGGGGACTCACAGAGTTCCTTGCAGCATACTGAAAACTAAATTAAATATTTATGTATCCAACGCAAAATGCATAACAAAAATTCACAGAACCTGCTCTCTCCACTTCTGTAATAGATGACCTCGATTTCAACAGCAAGGGGTCACAGTCAAACCATCCGGACTGCCACATACATTCGAAGCATGATACTAAGATCGGTCTGTGCTTAAAGGTTCTTTTGCCTATCTGCAAGAACCGTGGCGGCAAGTAGGCGCCTGGAGGTATTGAACTAAAGGGTTTCGAGTCGATTATGGAGGAAACACAACACTAATTTTCCATCAACTAGACACGTGTACCTATCCCAACAGATCCACAGTGAAACGCCACTGCTATCGACGCCAAAATAGATGCAACTATTCTTAGCCTATTGAATTCAGTCCACGAGCATGAGATTTTCCCATAATCAATTCATACGCTTTTGTCATGTCCGGGCGGATTGCCTAATATCCCGAGCTGTAATTGAGCAATTTCCCAATTGTGCAGGAGACCATTTGAAACCTGATTCCAGTGTGAGGCATGTTGCTAATGCGAGTGCGAGTGAGTGGAGCAACCACCATAGACCAACAAAGATGGATTGTGAAAAATACCCGAACCCTTTAAGACATGATTAGCACTAAGCCCCTTACCATGTCTAGACTGATAAAAGTTGTGACAATAGACAGGCCTGCTTCTCATCCTGTGCTCCGATACCATGATAGAAATAGCAAAAATGACACAATTTTAGAAACACAATCATATATTATGCACAAATGGTGTATGTGCACACACACTCACACACACAGATTTACATTCAGATTACTCTATTAAATAGAGTTTCTGAGATCCAACTTATTCTTAAATTAGACAGAGAGGTTGAGAGAATTTCTCAACCATCACAAACCAACTTATCAAATATGGAATGTAAGCATTAACTCCAACAGTATTGAGAATGTAGAGCATTCTACAGAGCCAGACTCTCCTGGTTCAGACTCTCTTTCATAGAGCTGACCAATGGGTTTTATTTTATCAATTCAAACATCTCATTTTATCATAAAATAATCAAAAAAATTAACACATACTTAACAAGAGCTAGGTGGTGGCAATGTCACTGCCTTTGCCCATGTGGCTCTTTTTCTTTTTCATAGGATTGCAGTAAAGAAAGTGTTGTGGGAAACTGTGGATCAGGAGAGCATAATTGAAACAAATAATCTAATTTCAAATGTTTGGAGCAATAATGAATTTTCTGTGCAGTGAGTGGTGACTCTTAATGAACTTCGAAAAATTAGTCATCATTGGAAAGAAATAATACATTCACAATTCACCATAGTCAATAAATTCTCTGGCTTATTTTACATCATCACAAGTTATTTTACATCATCACAAGTTAAAAATGGACCTTTAGTTTCAGCAAACAACTTCATTTATAAATCTTATCCAAAATAACATGTCTTCAAGTTACTTGCCTTGCACTACTCAAATTTAGTTATATTGTATCTAACTATTCTCTAGCTTTTTCAAATACAACATCCCATTCTAAATCACATATATCACTCACATTAGGGACATTTTAAACTACCCAATATGTGATTAATAATTAAAGTGTTAATTATATATTGTGTTTTATACAAGTGTAGACTTTGAAATTGGAGATTATCATTAGAAAAAAATTAAACACCTTGAAACTTTACTTCTATTTATTATTTGAATCCATAAAAAACAATTATCTTTTCATCTTCATCAATGCCAAGGGACCTTACCATGTCTTTAGCTTTGAGGTTATTGACTTAGAAAGTAGTAATATACCTATCACGTGCTTCAAAAACGAAGATACACTAGGTGTTATTTAACATCATCACAAGTTAAAAATGGACCTTTAGTTCCAGCAAACAACTTCATTTATAAATCTTATCCAAAATAACATGTCTTCAAGTTACTTGCCTTGCACTACTCAAATTTAGTTATTGTATCTAATTGTCCTCTAGCTTTTTACTAGGTGGAGAGACACGTGATGTTATTTTACATCATCACAAGTTAAAAATGGACCTTTAGTTCCAAAAAACAACTTCATTTATAAATATTATCCAAAATAACATGTCTTCAAGTTACTTTCCTTGCACTAATCAAATTTAGTTATATTGCATCTAACTATCCTCTAGCTTTTTCAAATACCACATCCCATTCTAAATCACATTTATCACTCACATTAGCAAAATTTTAAACTACCCAATATGTGATTAATAATTAAAGTGTTAATTAAATATATTGTTTTTTTATACTTTTAGCACAATTTTGACAATTCACGAAATGTACAAGTGGAGACTTTGAAATTGGAGATTATTATTAGAATCAAATTAAACATCTTGAAACTTTACTTCTATTAATTATTTGAATCCATACCTAAATAAACGGACAATGAAAGTCAAATTATTTTAAAACACTTATCTTTGCATCTTCATCAATGCCAAGGGACCTTACCATGTCTTTAGTTTTGATGTTATTAACCTAGAAAGTAGTAATATACCTATCATGTGCTTCAACAACGAAGAGACGCACTTTTAATGCAATTTTGTGCACCACAACTATAAAAGGGTTACACATTGCACCAACGTTCTCCTACAAGTGCTATGCAAAAATGAAAGATACTACCTATGTCTTGCACAAAAAACAAAAAACAAAAAAAAGAAAAAAGAAATAGAGAGGTACATGTATTCTTCTTCACTCACATTTAAAATTTTCATTCTTGATCACTACTACATACCTAGAAATCTCTATTATTATAGAATAAATTATAAAATTATAAGTTCTTCTCCATTTTGAACCTAGTTTAAGACATGAAATATTTAATCATATAATACAATTGAATCTATAAAAATATGATAATTATTTATATTATATACACATACTTTTTATCCATTAATATAGCATATTCTAAAATAATTAAAAAATTTAACACATACTTAACAAGAGGTAGGTGGTGGCAATTTCACTACCTTTGCCCATGTGGCTCTTGTTTTTTTTGCATAGGATTTCAGTAGAGAAAGTGTTGTGAGAAACTATGGATCATGAGAGTATAATTAAAAAAAATAATCTAATTTCAATTGTTTGGAGCAATAATGATTCTTCTGTGCAGTGAGTGGCGACTCTTAATGAACTTTGAAAAATCACTCATCATTGGAAAGAAATCATACATTCACAATTCACCATAGTCAATAAATTCTCTAGCTTTGTTTTGCATGTTCATTATATTCGAACATGTTAGCAAAAACTTTTAAGCTAACATTCAAGTGAAAATATTGGGTAAATATTTCAATGGCCATTACTGTCATGAGTACATCTTTCAGTGGTTTTTACCTTTTTATTATAGGATAGAAAAGGTCAAACTCCTCATATTTGAGAACTTAAAGAGAAATGCCAATAAAACTTATTATGAAATTCAACCGGCCAAGCCATTGTATCTTTATTTAGCAGAAGGTGCAAGTTCATATTTTTATTTTTATTATATATCGATGATTGCATTTTTTACCAGAATTGCTTACTTGTGTTATTTAGAATTCTTTAATTATATTATTTTGGAGGTTATTAATTAGCTAGATTTAAGAGATTTGGTTCAATTAAATTAATGTGTAATTGATATATTATGTCAACTAACTTACTAGTTTGACCATAAATACTATTCAATTAAGCAAAATTATAAACAAATATATTTTATATTATTTCTATAAAGTTATTATTTTTATAATTTCAAAAAATTTACAAATAATGTAGGTCAAACCTATTAACTATAATGTATTTTGAAAAAAAATAATTAATTTCAAATTTCCACATGACAGATTGCACTAAATGAGGATCTTATAAATGATAAAAAAAGCTTGAACTTATACTGTATTTTGAATTAATTCATAAATGTTGGATAACTAAAAAGGTTAGTTTGCCATAGAGACCCTAACACCTATAAGACCCAAAGCTAGTTGCATTCAAATTCACATATGATTGGATTGATTTCTCATAGCCATGGAAATCATGCATTTGATATTTCAATCTCCAACCATGAAATAGAGTCATTTTTTAATTAAACTTTAAATATATCCTTTTTATACAAACCAAGATCTATCACTAACATGCTAAAATTAAAAAAAACTACATAGAAAGTATACAAAATATCTATTTTACCAATGGATACAAGAGAATTCAATTATGTTATTTTCATGGAGTGGGTGGAAAAATAGATTCAACTTTTCTAATACATTCATAAATTCACTTTTTTTTTTCCCACAGAAAAAAAAAAAAAAGAAGAAGAAAAAAAAAATCAAACTTTTTATAAACAAGGTCCCAAAAAGTTACATCGCAGATGCCGCAACATTCCATATGAAAGCATCACCCTAGAATAAGGGTCGAAGCCGAAAAATACCCCCTCCACTAAATAGTAGAGGAAAACGAGGTCAACAGCTGCAAAAGGGGATCTCCGCATAAAGGGGAGCCCATAGGGCAACATTATCACAGCAAAAAACCATATACAGCCAAAGTATAAAAGCTTGCAGGGCCTCCAAAAAGAGAAACATCCTACATAATTATCCCAAGGACCTCTCAAGAGAGAAAACAACCCCATAGATATGTCTAAGAAAGTAGAGAAAAGTATTATAGAAAGGGAACATAAATAATTACATGATATGTTAACAAAAAATAGAAAGTTTGTAGCAATTATATTACAAAAACTCCAGGAGATATGGCATGGCTAGAGAAAAAATAAAAGACAGAGCATGATGATATATAAAAACGATCAGTAAGGTCTGGTGTTCAACAAACGAACAACCAGACCTTCTTTCTCCTCTATGGTCCACGCGTCTAGAGCAAGTTGTAGACCGTTTTTAGACATGTAGTCAGTCGCCCCGTTCCGCTCCCTATAGATATGGCATAAAGAAATCAAATTGAAGTGAGATTTTAGAGTCTGTATTTCTTCAAAAATAGGAAGCAATAAAAAGTTTAGACATCTCTGTGTGTTATTAAACCAGTTTATAGCATTCAGTGATTCCCCAAAAATTTGAATCGACTCAATGCCCAGATGAATAATTCAATGGAGAAGGAGTTTTAGCATTTGTAGCTTAGAAATATTGTGTGAACCATCCCCAAGCCTAACTGCAGCAAATAGTGTAAAATGATGTTTTATGTGGATGATCATCCCGACACCACAAGTGCCCAGGGTCGTCGCCCCATCGAAATATGCCCAAGGAATTGAAGGATCAATGTGTTCCGATTCAACCCTCCGCTGAGTGTTCTGAGAGCTGGCAGGTGGTAAGGAGGAGATGATGGCCGCACTCTCAGCTGCCATGTTGTGAATACTAGACGAAATCTCCTTGAATATACTTTTGTTCCTGGCAAGCCATATACCCCAAGAGACAATTAGAGATATGCTCCTGTGGGTCAAGTCAATACAATATTCCCACTAGTTGATCCAAGCCCATTCATAAATTCACTTGAATGAGTCTATAAAATAAATAAATTTTAGAAATTATAAGTAAATAAATAAAATATGGTATTTAATTTTTATATTTTTTAAATAATTAGTATATTATGATTTAATGTGATTTGATTATTCCTTTCTAGTTATATAAAATATAAAAAAATATTAGAATTTTAATTTTATAGCTTTTTTTTATTAGTCATTAAAATGACAATATATAACTTTCATTGACAATATATATATTTTTTATCTATTACTCGATTATTTTTTTATTTAATACTTATAATTGTATATTTAGTTAAAATGGTCACATTAAATATTCTCCATTTTATTTGGAATTTGTTTGTAAATAAAATATTCATAATTATTTATTTCTTTGAAATTGTTATATCAAATACTCTTCCATTTATTACAATTTTTTGAAATTTGATCTAAAATATATCTATATTAAAAATTTTCTAATTAATTATATTATTTTTTAAAATTAATATAAAATATATTTATAAATAAATTATGAATATATCTATAATATGTTATGTGTGTCTTTATTTTTTTCCAACTATGACTTTCTCATCCAACCCTAATAGGCCACATCCTTGAAACTATCTAACCTCAAGAGTGTCTATAATGTGTTATCATGATTTATTTTATTTGACATTTGATATTTATATATATATATATATAATTTTTTTTTTCAAATATAATTTAAAATATATTTTTAAATAAATTATGAATATATCTATTCAATATCTCCTACCCATCTATAGATACTTGTCTTTACTTCATAGTCCGGTATCCTTTCCGCCCGAATGATCAACTAAATATAGATGATCAATCCCCAATAACTGGCTTGAGATAGAGAATTTATTCCAGATGGTTGATTATTATTTATTTAAGTTAATTAATGATAGGCTCAGCTGAAAGGAGCAAGGAGCAAGTATGGAAGGTTTATCTAACTAGTTTATTATATTGATTAATTTGTGCAAAATCTATGGTTAATAAAATTACAAATTCAATTTTTATAAAATAAAAAATATAATAGATAGAAATCAAAAGATAAAATACTGATAATGATATTAAATTTTTTTTGTACGTTGTATTACAACTTACAAATATAAACTCAAACTTAAACCAATTACAAAAATACAAATATGGACGCTAACAAAATCCAATGTAGGTAACCTTGGATCTTCATGGGTCAAATGGAGCGAAAATCCGAGATGGTGAACAACCTGGAAATTGCCCATCACCTAGAACATAATATTGAGACCATGCCTAAATCAATAACACATTACTCAGCAAGAAGCTGCTATGAGGGGCCATGTAGTTGATAAAATGATTTTTTTTATCATAATTAATAATTATAAATTTTATTTTATTTTATTTTATTTTTATTAATATAAATGTAATATAATTTTTATTCGATTAGATTTAAAATTGATATTTTAATTTTTTTTAGTTTTATTTCAAAATTTCTAATAAAAATTATCTGGAGGATGAAATTTCTCACTTGACATCTGTTTTTTTGGGTGTAAGGTATAAGGAAAGAGAAATAAAAAAGGCCATAAACAGAGCAAAGAGTACTGTCGTATCCAAGAGACGCCAGGATCTTCAAGAGAACGGTGGAAGGGTTTTTCTACCATATATTAAAGGTGTGACATATAAGATTGCCAGGGTTTTGGGAATGAGTGACATTTTTGCACAATTCTCAGCAACAGGAACCATTAGGTAAAATATGCGCTCAGTTAAAGATAGCATTAGTCAGGGGCAGTTTAAAGGTGTTTACAAGATTGACTGCTCATGTGGGAAAAGTTATATTGGTGAAACCGGACGCTCTCTTCAAAAACGTCTGAAAGAACATGGTGTTGATATTAAACATGAGCGATCTAGAACCTCGGCTCTTGCTGATCACTTCTCGAAAACAAAACATCACTTATGTCTTGAGGATGCTAAAATCATTGCAAGAGAGGAACACTATCAGAGACAAAAGATTAGAAAAGCGTTGGAGATTATAAAGCACCCAAATAACATAAATACAGACGAAGGATACGAGATTAGTGACAATTAGCGACCTCTAATTAGAAAATTTGCTCCTTAGGTTAGTCCTCATCCCAGGTATGATTTCGCAGGTTTGCTTCTTCTCTCGATTAGTAAACAGTTTAGAGGCATATCATTTAAAAACACTTATTATTCCACTCACTCGTAATAATTATCTTTATTAATTAATTTTTATTCTAGTAATGAAAATTAATTAATTAATCATTATTATTAGTTAATGGTAATAAGTTAGGTTAAAAATTAGAAATTCAAACCAAAATTAAATTAAAATAATAATAAAAAATTAATTTATTGGGATTTAATTAAATTAATAAAATATATTTAATATAGACTCATTAGTTGTATTAATATTTATTTATTAACATTCATTTAAACATATATTTATATAGTTATTTTAGTATATTTCTTTAGCTAAAAATTTAGCTTATAGATAAAAAATTTAGACATTAGAATATAATTTCCTGACATATTATGAAATTATTATAATGATAAAAAATTAAAAAATTTAACAATAAATAATTTTTTTTAAATTTAGGGTTATTATATTAAAAAATAATTTATTAAAATTAATTAATTTTAAATTTAAAGTTATTATATTATTATTAAAATTAATTTAATAACGCTTTAGTGGTTATAATAAATGGAAATTAAAATAAATAAATAAATAAATATGCATTATTTAAATTAAATTAAAATTTTTAAATATTTATTATTTAAATTAATTTAAAAGATTTTTATTAAAAATTAAAATTAATTTATAAAAACTTAAAATTTTTAAAGAAAACTTAAGAAAAAAAAAAAGAAAAAAAAAGAAAAAAAAATTATAAAATTTATTATCGGCTTTTCTCATCATCTCAATCTTTCACTATTTATACCTTAACTTTTTGCAACTTTTTTTCATTCTTCACTCAGTTTTTGTTCTGAAGATGGATCCCCGTTGGGATTTGAAACGTCGACCATTGTTTTATGATACTGTGGAGAATTCTAATTCTACAACTAACAAAAACCACAAAAATTTGAAAACCATAATTATAGATTTTAGTTATTAATATAATATAATTTCAATGTTCTATGGAATTTTGAAGATATTAAATATGTACTTATATATTTAAAAGGTTATTTAAATAACTACTAGGTGGTCTTCCCTAAATGTTAAAATTTCTTCTATTGCATTAGACTTTTTTCTTTCTTCTTACATGACCTGTCGTAAATGAACATAATAAGAAATGTAGATAAATGTCTTTTGAAATAATCACATCATTAGATGATGTGATTAATCCAAAAGACATTTGTCTACATTATGGATCACAAAAGTCTTAGATCTAACATAATAAGAAATGCTTAATTCTTAGCCTAGATTATCTCTAAATTCTATATGCATCAATATTTTAAATACCGAATCACTCCACTCAAACAAAATTAAATGCGCAAAAAAATATGCTCAAATTGATAACAAATATGTGAATATTTTTTATTTTATTTTTTAAAAAGTTGAAAATCAAATCTCGTGATTACAAACCAACAATGTGATCGTACAAGGTTGGAAAAATATTTAATTTTTTAAGAAGTTGAAAATAAAATCTCGTGATTACAAACCAACAATGTGATGGTATAAGGTTGGAAAAATAATTCAATTATTGTTTAGGTTTGATTTTTAATTAAACATTGTGTCATGAATATGTGAATATTTCAACTTGATAATGATTTTTTATTTTTGATCACCAAAAGCTTTTGATTTTTGAAAGAGGATTCTTTAGTTGGACAATGTTGACGTGATGATATTGGTTGCTCGCTAATAGATATAATGTTTAATGAGTGCAAAGTATATTAAAATTCATAATTAAAATAATTAAAATATTAAAATTAATTAATTAAAATAATTAAAATTCATTTCATTAAAATTAAAATAGTTAAAATAATTAAAATATTAAAATTCATTTCATTTTTAAATGGATATTAAATTTTTTGGGCTCAAAGACTTCGACATGACTAAAATGGCCCGCAATCAATATGTACTAATAAAACATTTTTTAGGATGAGTAAATAAGAGATGGGTGTATTGCCAACCAATTTGAATACTAAAACTTTGTACAATCGATATTTATATTATGTATTAAATTTAATTATTGTTTTATTCTTTCCGGACGAATTACGCAAAACTTTAGACTTTCAACACATTGAAAATCCCAATTCCTAATTTCTAGATTATCAACTAAAAAAATTATTTTACACAACCGCAAAATTAATACTAAAATGTCACTAACAATAACATAATAAAATTTATTAGATAATTCACATTTTAGTATTATTTTTCTTTCATTTTTTATTTAGTATTTCATTACTTTAACATATTATATCTTAAAATTGCAAACCAAAACTCAAATTATACTCCAAATTTAATTGCTATACTAATCCATATTATATTTAATTTCATGCTTCCATATTTGAACACAAATGATACACAAATATATATTATAATTTAATATATATTTAATTATGTTTTATACAAAAATATATTAAAGCTTAATATATGCATGACTTAATAGTTTATTTTAAAATCTATTATAATTTAATATATATTTGAGAACATATATTAAAAAATTTCCAACATTTTCTTTTCCCATTTCAAAAATATACTAAAATATATTATACTTAAGTTTATACTTCATCATTTTTAACTTATATTATATCGTAATACTTATTATACACTAAATTTTATATGGTATAATAACCTATAAAAACACTTAAGTCAATTTGGTTTTGTCTCAGGTGGTTTGGAAAAATGATTGGATCCTCTTCACTTAAGTTTAATTCCCGCAAGTGACATGATGAGATTTGATGTAATAACTGATAGAAATTACTGGAAATCACTCAATTACCAAACAACACACATATTATTCACAAATGGTGTATCTGTAAACACAATCACACACACTGATTACATTCAGATCACTCTATTAAATAGAGTTTTTGAGATCCAACTTATTCCTAATTTAGAGAGAGTGGTTGAGAGAATTTCTCAACCATCACAAACCAATTTCTCAAATATGGAATGTAAGCATTAACTCCAACATCCTCCCTTAATGATTACATTACATGAAAATAACAAAATAACCAAGCTTATCAGTAGATGCTCCATCAGGTTGCCTCATAACCCTCGGAAAGGTGTAGTTGGCAAGTTGGATTCCCGAGTTCGCTTCCTCAACTCCTGAATCAAGGACCTCCCGAAGTAATTACTGGACAACATCCCAATCTGTCGCATAACCTCATTAGGAGACCACTTCCACGTCTACCACTAACGAGGGATCCTTCCCTAGATCCGCAACTGCCATACTATCTGGACAACCATCCATATTGAGCTTTACTGCCACTTGATTTCTTCAAAAAACAATTGATTACATTTTGCAATTGCTGAACTCCTAGTCATTCTATGGACGAGCTCCCATCCACCGAGATACATGGGTGCCAACCGCTGTACTCGCCAGTTATCTAGAAAATTCGTCTAGATACAGAATGTATCTAGAATCAGTTATTGCATCATAAAATATTTTATCTGATTTTGAGAAATCATCCTCACTGAATGTAAAAAACAATAATGCTATTAAACGACAAAAAATTTCAATACTCCAGATTCAATTATAAAACTCAGCCACCGGTAAAGAGATTTATTCTGGTTGGAAGTGTTAGTGCTACTTATGCCATCAACGTCACAAATATTCAACTACAACTGGGGATCTTCCTTACCAAACTCCACTCCAAACAACAACATGAACATGATCAGGTCTTGTCGGTCTTCAATTAGCACAGGTTCTCAACTCACGTACAGACCCAAGCGTCAATCCTTTGACGAATTATCAGACATGACAATCTCAACGGTAGAATTTGAAAATGAATTTATTTACAGATGTGGATGTTGCAGTTTTCTATTGCTCAATGAATACACAAAGGAAAATTACATTACAGGCTTGGGAAAATCTGTGCGTCCCTCACCTCAATCTCCCTACAGAGATTGCGCTCGTCCTAATCCTATGCTCAGATTCTCAACTCGCCTCTCCTGTTCTTGACGTAATAGTGCTCATGCCAAGGTTTTCTGGATCGAGGGTGCACCCCATGACTCTTGATTTCTGGACAGATTACCTCTACCTCTGTCACTATTTAGATAATGAGAGCGACGACTATGTGATAAACTGTGAAGAGGATGACTCTCAAACCGCTTCCTTCACAACTCCATCCAATGGTACACAATGTCCTCTTGCACTGGAATCTGAAACATGGCAATAGACAACCTAGTGCTGTTCAAATTCACCAAAAGGACAGCGTGCTCTGCGATTACGGTGAACAACGTTGCGCTAACATGATGAAATCCAAGAGGTTAGAGGCTCAAAGGTTAGAGCTACCTTGGAGTGGGCCAGTTCTCTCATCATAAAGTTTAACTAAGAAGACATCGCTCTGCGATTCTGGTTAACTGCCCTGCGTCAGCATGATAAAATCTTGCAAGTTGGGTCAGTTCTCTTCTTGGCAGCGTCGGCTCACAAGAATGACAGCGTCGGATCCTCGTTCCTGAGATTAGATGGCAGCGACCCAGAGATGGACTCTCATGACAAAGATCGATCACACCGAAGCTCCACACTCAGATCTCTACACACAGTTTCATTTAGCGATTCGACCTGACGCTCTGATACCACGATAGAAATTACTGGAAATCACTCAATTACCAAACAATACACATATATTATTCACAAATGGTGTATGTGTAAACACAGTCACACACACTGATTACATTCAGATCACTCTATTAAATAGAGTTTTTGAGATCCAACTTATTCCTAATTTAGAGAGAGTGGTTGAGAGAATTTCTCAACCATCACAAACCAATTTCTCAAATATGGAATGTAAGCATTAACTCCAACAATAACTTTGAGAACGCGTATATTCCTGATATGTAATATAAACATATTTCAAAAACATATAAAATACTCCAAAATCCAATTACTATACTAACCTGTATTTTTTTTTTGTTGATTAAAAATTCCTCCTATTAATAGATAAATTTACATATCAAGTGGTCTCCCATATGCCTTTAATTCATCATTGGGGAAATTATACCATTGGAAATATAAGAGAATAAAAGTCCAAAAAATTAAAAAGAGACTTAGAAACAACCAAATGTTCAAACAGACTCTTGATATCTATACTACTATTGAATTTGAGTTCCATGACTAGCTATACATGCTTTAAGAACAAAAATTTTCCATGGACTCTGTCATAATTTTTTGCAAAATATAAAAAAGACTAGAAATGAATAACAACATTTAGAAGGAAAATATTAATGAGAGGTGGAGGTATCCACCTCAATAGGATCGAGATCAACCCAATCATCCATTGTAGTTGGACCTTTTCCTCACCATAATATAGCTTACATTTGATCCAACCTCTAATGGATAGCTTTGAATTCTAGCTTCAACTCATCCAAATCCATTAGAAGTTAATTGTTTGCATCATATCTAGCAAGCAACACTCTTCCTAGAAAAGTATTAAGATGTTAATACAATTCTATAGTGTGTAAATACTATTTTTTCCTCCCACGAGTATGGCCTAGGTCTAGCACCAAGTCTTGAATAGTGGATCTTACTTTAGATTCAGATTGATACCCTCATTCAACAACCAAATCCTTCTCAATATATTTAAGCTCATGTTAAATGTTCAGGGGGGGTCTATGCTCTAAACAATTTGGCCAATGATTATGCATGAGAACAAGCACAAGCACAAGCACTGCTCATCATGTCTCAACTAGTGGCTTCACGCCTAGAGTGGTGTCTTTGATGCACCATGATGATGAGTATTAGATGAGTGAGCGAAGACCAAGCCAATTACAACTCCCAAATATCCCTAATGCTATCATATATCACAAAATTCCCTCTAGCTCTCCCAGAGAAGAAACCATTCTTATAGAGTGAGGCTTGGGAGCTTAAACTCCAAATTCCATACCACCTTGTCAACTTTAGAGAAAATTGCCTAGAAATAGTGTCATATACATTATGAGAGCACATACCTAATCCATGTAGATAATTTAACCAAGGAGATAAACCGGAGAGAGGTTATCAAATTCTTCCAAAAAATCCTCCCAATTATACCACCTTGCAACCTCCTCATGAACTCATATGGAGGGGTTTACTTGCTTGCAGAGAAAGGCTAAGGAAATTAAACTACACGCCATTGGAATAATTGGACCCCGGGCTAGTGGTTCCTTAAAATCATGCCACCGAATATTCCATTATGTTAATTGCAGATGAGCTCACCCAAAGTTATAGATATGTAAGAGAAGCAAGGATAGATAATCAAGTGTTGCATAAATATTGAACAAAGAGAGAGAATAAAGGGTGAAAGCTAGAAAGAGAAACTAGGAAAGGTATGGAACATGCCAAAGAGCTTGGACACACTATCCACGACTAGAAAGAACGAGTGGACTAGGAATGGGAAATGTGAAAATAAAAGTTGGGGAGAGAGCAGAAACAAGAGGGTATGGATATTTTGGATCAAGAGATCTAAACTGTCAAACCCATCTTCCTTGAAAAATAAATGAAAACTAGAAAACAAGGAGAACAAGAGATGTGGAGGGAAACATGTCGAAGTAGAGACCGCTTAACATTCTCAAACAAGTCAATAAAGGACCTGGTCCTTTACCTAATCCTCAAGCACCTCAGTGAATAATTTACCACACGCATGAGCGGATATGAAACCATATTTTTCCATAATGATGCATTGAAGGAAGTATACATGTAATCATATGCAGAGGAGATGGGCATGTTCACCTATCACTCAGATTGATCCATATTAACCTCAGGTATATACATTAAAATTGATTCATTGAAATGTAATTTTATTAAGCATATAATTGATACCGTTAAAATTCTTTTCCATGAAAACAAAGTTAGCAACTTAACGAGAATTGTAACCTCAAAACGAGAAATGTAGTCTAAAAACCCTTTTTTTGCATGAAAAACATGAAAAAACACCCTGAAAATGAAAAGTATTGATGTTGCATCATTTTTTTATTTTGAGAAGTGGGGGGTTTGGTATGGGGGTGTAAAATTTCAATTTTTTTTAGCAATGGTAATAAAAACCAATTTTTTTTGCGCAAAAAACATGAAAAAATCACCCTAAAATTGAAAAGGGTTGATAAGTGTTGATGTTGCATCAATGTTTAGTTTTGTTAGTTTTTTTTTAAGTTAAAAATCCATTTTTTAACAATGAAATTAAAAACTAAAAATGTTGTGCAATAAACATAAAAAAATACCCCGAAATCGAAAAGTATTTATGTTGCATCAACACATTTTTTGTGGTTAAAATTCCAACATTAATTAGCAATGACATTAAAAATAAAATATCATGACTCTTTTTTTTTGTAAGTCAAGGTTCTATTAATTTCGAAAAAAGGAGTACATAGAGTCCGTCCAAAAATTGGTGGTCTCACCCTGATCGGGTTTGTTGACCAAAAATTTCACCATATGACAAAAATATAGAAGTGACGCTATGGACAACGTCCATAATCGATTGGGCCATGACCACTAGAACACAGCTAAAACAAAAAAGACACCATAAATCATAATAATCACCAGATGTAATGGATGCAGAGTTGTCTGGGGCCATTCCAGGAGGAGGTGGAGGGCGGAAGTCACATTGAACGTGACTTTTGTATTGCGCCATCCATGGCTCCAGTTTTTCAACTTTATTCGTGAGATGATTATTTTCCCTCCAGACCACAACCAGTATTTCCTGAAGTTGGCTTTGAAAGTAATGTTGCCGCTCCAAAGAATCCATCTGCACTGCATGCTCCTCACGCTGAATCCATTCAACAGCATCCACCATCTCCATCAGAATGATAATGAGATCTTCTCCAGGAAATAATGCTGGAAACCCTGCCCCTCCAGAGCATCAGGTGAAGTCGGCCCACACTTCGCCCTACCGCCACGGTTGTAACTTGTCACTACCCCTACGACTCTAACCATGGTCATGCACCCCTCCACCTTAGTTCACCACATGTTTCCACCATTGCGCAAGCCTTCACCCTGACACACCCCTAACCTATCGCCTCCTCGACCTCCTCTCGCACCAACAGATCCTCTCTGCACGCACCCTGCCATCTTGCCACCTTGACTAGGAAACATGATGACCAGGGCTTGGGAAGATGCACATTCCGAAGATATAGGGGAGGAAGAGCTAACCCTTCACATTGGCGGCTTCATTATTTCCCGCAGATGAGGGACACCATGTGGAAACCCAGGACAGAGAATTATCCACTCGACTAGGCACTCCCCCCAAACTGAGAGCCCAAGTAGCACTACCCGAAATGTCACAAATTCTCTAAGGTGGTGACTTTTACCCTCGAAGGACCACCCCCGCTAGATAAAACTAAAGCCAACACCTTTCTGACAATCACCGAAAATGGAGCGCCTCCCAGGGAAAATGGGTTGTTTCCAACCCGATTTCAATGCCAAGAAGGCGTCCACCCACCAATTTCAATAACCATAATCTATAGGTGAACCCCCCAAGCCCCATCGCTCAAAAAAATGGAAATAGCACAGGGGAACGTGGGTTTACTCCACCATATGCGGGGTTTCCAAACTAGCAAGTGCCACCACCTAGCTAAAAAGAGGCACAACCGATTATCACCAGGTCGCAATTTTTTGTCATTATGCACTCGGACTTATTGTGTACCCCCAATAACCATAATTCTCATTCGAGTGAACCATACAAGCCCTTGACCCATATCCAAATTCACTGCAAGAACCCACATTCCACTACTAGTTAACGACAATATCCTACACTTCCCTCTCCTTCCCAAAAACCACTCAGACTCCTAGAGCCATAATCGAACACAGAGACAACTGAAAATTCCTAGAGCGGTCATTGAATATGGCTTTAATGTTCCACCCCCCTCACTTACAGCCTAGAAGTAATGCTTCACATGAACCATTGCCATAATGACATACCGCTTCTATAACATATAAAAGTGTGAAGGGATTGGGAGGCCCATTCCCCCCACCGTGACCACTTAGGATCACTCGTGTGGAGAAGCCTCCACGTGTTGCCTTAAACTCACCCCCATCGGGGAGAAATATCATGACTTTTAAAACCATTATTATTCCAATAGTTTTTATGAGAGCGCTAAATATGAAATGTAACGTGTCCAAAAAACCTAAAAATTTCAACATTTTCAACCATGGAATTAAAGATAAATATCATGACTGTGACAAACCTTGAAAATTTGACATTTTTCAACCAGGGCGTTAAAGGTAAAAATAAAAACTCCAAAAAACCTTAAAATTTTAGCATGCACATTTCCACAATTAACGATAGGCGTAATCTACTTATAGACAAAATAGTATTTTTCACCAGAATCTCGTGATACAATTTCAAGCAAGAATTTGATTTTTTGTTGTTTAAAAATAATTTTTTGAATGCATAAATGGATTCATCACACTGAAAGAAACCCTTGGGAACTCGAATTATAGAGATTAAACAAATTATAACTCAAGTTTTTAAAATTATTTGTTGGATTTTGGTTAAAATTAAACAGAGAAAATGTCATGAAAAATCTCATTTCGTCTATAAGTTAGACTATACTTAACGATATATTGTTGAAAGTTTCTAGAATACTATGTGATTTTGTTGATGTGTCCAAGAAAATCACAATATTCAATAAACCTTAAAATTTTGACATTATTTAGACATGGAATTAAAACCATTTTTTTTTTTGTATTTGTATTTGTATTTGTAATGCTAAAAGTATAGCTCTTTTAAAAAATTAGCCTAAGATGTCACGGGGTCTTGGATATAAGGTGATCGGGTGCTCTGTTAAGGCACACCTTGATGTGAATTCACCGATTCAATTCCCTTCCCCAATTAGGGTGATATATTGGATGTGGTGAAGATGTAGTCCTGCCAAGCTTACAGAAAAAAACTTAGCCTAAGACAACTTGAGACATTGCAACAAAAACTCAAAAATAAACCATTAAATTGACATGCAGTGGAGGTGGACTTGACTCATTGTGATGAAAACTTAAAATTGACCTACCAAATTAACACACAATGGGGGTGATATGTGTAATATTCCCACTTTAGCACACAACTAAATGGAATATTAAATTTTGTTTTTATCACCTAGCAGCTAAAGAAATGGGTAAGGAAGCCCATGCATATTAAAAAAACGAATAATGTCCCTCATAATGTGAAAGGGGATAGTCATAAGAGCTGGATTTCACACCCTTATGTGTGAAAGAGGACATTGGCATGGAGACAAGGTCAAGTTTGACCAAGTCAACAACACTGGTATAGGAGGTGAAGAACACTTTGAGAGACAGCGCAGTATGAATGGGAGGAGGGTTATTTGGTGAAGGAAAACCTAATGAGTGCGACCCATGGAGAGAGGGCTTTCACTTTTTTAAAAGGAGGGCAAGGTAGCCATTGTTATGGATGTTATGGATTATTGATTTCATTGTCTGTTTAGACTTTGTGCATTCTCCTGTTGTTTAGCAGAGTTGCAGTGCTACTTAGCACAAGGCATTCCTGTTTAGGAATTCCTTCTCCTTTCAATAGAGGCCTCTTGAAGGAGCTTGCTCTTCATTTCTCCACATTTAGGCTTGAGGCCAATCATCCTCCTTCAGCTACAATGCAGTTTCTGTTTAGAGCTGGGTTGTGTTGCAGGGTGTTGTAGTGGAAGTTACTGAACACTACTTCTTGTGCTTATTTTTCAGAGGAGGGAGCGTCCTTTCCTTTGGAGGATCAGTGAGGGAGCATTTGAGCTGATTCCCATCATATTTGGCATCATTCCAACCACTATCCATCATCTACAACACAATATCCCTCAGTGACTGCGTTATTTTCAATGAGAATTTGCAATGAGGGATTGCAGTGATTGTCGGAGGGTGAGATCTTCAGTGTTAGGATCAACCTTCCACTTGGAAGATCTATTGGAAGAGGTCTATTCATCTGATGTAGCATCTTCATTCATCTCCATCCCGTTCCAGTTCTTGAGTTGTAGCTGCTATTGCAACTCTGACATTTCTGCAGTTTTGCATATTTCATCCAATCCTTCCAGGATTGTCTTGAAATAGTCTTTGGGAGCTTAGATCTTCTCTCCCAATGTTGTATGAGCCATACACTTGTATATCTATGTATTGACATATGTTAGCAGCAGTTTCTCTTTATAAAATTGCACAATCATAGCCTTGGGCACTCTTATGTAGCAGTGTTTTGTCATATTTTATGTACTTGTTTCTTGAGGTTGATTTTGCCTATCTTGAGTAGCTCTTTCCTCAAGATCTTGTATACATTTTGTTGTTGTAACTTAATAAGATGGCTATGAGTTCCTCTCACATTCTATGAGTTGATTTATCATTGCTACTCCATTATTGTGTTTACATATTGTTGTAGCTCCAATTTTAGAATGTCTTGAGATATTCTCATTGTTGTAGATTTTCCCTATTTTGGGATATTACAATATGATACATTGTAACAAAAACTTTAAAATCAACTATCAAATTGACACATAGTAGGGTCGAGTTACTAGTCGAGAATTGACACAACTCCTTGTGCCAAAAAAAAATTAAATAAATAAAAATGAAAAAACAAAACAAAAATTAATAAATAAATTAATTAAAACTAAAATTAAAACATAAAAAATTAAAAAATAAAACATAATTTAAAAAAAATTAAAAACGAAAAAAAAAATTAAAATAAAATCAAACATATAAAAACTATTTAAAAAAAAAACAAATTCAAACACAAAATAATAATAATAATTATTATTATTATTCAAACAAAAATAAATAAATAAATAAGAAATTTTTTTTTAATAATAATAATAGAAAAAAAATGAACTTATTAATAAATAAAATATGAATTTAATTAATTAAGTGAAAATACATAATTATAAACAAATTAAAGATTTAATATATACATATTTAAAAATAATAATAATTAAAAAAATCAAATGTGTGTGTGTGCGCGCGCGTAGTCTAACTTATAGATGAAATGACCCTTTTCACAACATTTTTTCCGGTTAATTTTAATCAAAATTCAACAGAGATTTTTAATAAATTGAGTTTAAATTGTTTAATCTATATAATTCGAGTGCCCCAATGGTTTTCCAGGGTGCTGATTCCATTTATGCATTCAAAAATGTATTTTAAACCACAACAAATCTTGAAATTATATTGTCGAATTTTGGTGAATTCTAGTGAGAAAGGTTATTTTGTCTATAAGTTAGACTACACCTATGTATATTATTTAAAAAATAAATTAAAAATATGAAAAAAAATGGAGAGGGGGTCGCTTCACCCTCAACGCACAAAGGTGAGGGTAGGGTCGACTTTGAAAATCCACCCCCCTACCCATCTTGGACCAGAGAGTTGCAGGCAGGGCGACTAGAGTCGTGACCTGCTACTCTAGTCGCCCTACTGGAAACCCTTTGGCATTGACTGAGCGTGGTGTTCTAATAATTGATGCCCAACCTGACCAGGGCCAAATGGCCACCAACAGGGTGGCTCAAGCGATGTGTAGTCTGCTCCAACTGCCTTGTCGACGACCCTTTGGCCCCAGCTAGGAAAGAAATAAATTATGGGAATTGATGCCCTACTTAACCAGGGCGAAAGAGCCACTAGCAAGGAATCGACGTCCCGCTTGGTCGAGGCCAAATGGCCACCAATAGGGCAGTTGGAGCAGCGGACTATTATTCCAGCTACCATGTTGGCGACTCTTTGGCCCCAATGAGGTGGGGCGTCAATTCCAAGAATCGACACCCTGCCCAACTGAGGCCAATGGGCGAGATACTTCGACCACCTTGCCAGTAGCCCTTTGGCCCCAACCAAAGGGAAACATCACCTGTAATTTTTGTAACAATTTTTTTTAATATTTAAAAAACGTATTTTTTAAAGTTTTAATTAATTTGTAATTTATTTAATTTGTTTTATATTATATTATGATTTTAATTATTTTTTAGTTTTTTTTATTTTTTTAAAATACTTTTTAAAAAATGTGTAATAATTTTTTTTCTAATTTGTTTTGATTTTTTTTAAATAACGTTTTAATTTTTTTTTTTTTCGATTTTCGAAACATTTTGTTCTATATTTTTTAATTAAAAAAAACAAAAAATTGTTTATATATATATTTTAAAGAATTTGTTATTTTAACTCAATTTTTTTGTTTGGTTTTTAATTTTGTTTTCAATTTTTCTATTTAATTTTTTTTGTTATTTTTATTTTTTTTTAATTGTTTTATTTATTTTTACATTTTTTAAACTTAAAATTTTGCGTGAATCATTATTTTTAGGAAAAAACCTTTAATTATTATTATTTTTGGACATAAAATTCATAAAAATTCCACAAAATTTGTTATTTTTGCAATTTTTTCTATTAAAAAATTTCCATAAAAATCATTTATTTGACATCTCATTTTCAACGAAAAAGTTCCAAAATGTGTATTTTTTTAATTACATTTATATGCAAAATTTGCCTTTTTTTGTCAAGTGTATAAAAATATTATTTTTTAGTGACAATTATTTTATGTGTATTGGAGTATTAGTTAATGAAACATAAATATATAAAAAACCCTAACTTCAAAATATTAATTTTATTATTTTTTAACTTCACAAAAAATTGAACTTTTCATTAAAAAAAGCATTGCAAAGAAAAAAAAAATACAAAAACTTGGAAAAAACTTAAAAAACAATCATCTCAAGAAGAAAGAAGATGAAGACAACTTCAAAATTGGTTAAATAAGAATATTTAAAGTGTAAAAAATATGCCCCAAAAAAAGGTTGATGTTGCATTAATTTGCGTGAAAATCACCAATCTTTCAAAAAATAGTCATACTTAATACATAAGAAAATTTAAATAGCTCTTGCCGGCGAGCAACGTTTAGGGTGTTTGTATAAATGTCAGTTTTCAGTCATCGATGATGGGTTGAAGTAGTAATCGCTAGGATTTTCGTTGATGTTAGTCGTAGGCAAACAATTTCACCCTCATCTCTTCTTTGTAGACATTGCTAGTGGTTAATTCCTAGGGATTGTGAGCTAATGTCGTATGCTAATTGATGAGGTTGACTATACCGTGGACCCTTATGAACATGTCTTTATTTGGCGTGAGGTGCCACCTAAGGGTCCAGTAGGAGATGCATGGAAAATATCTAGCGGCACGGACTTAGAGAACTATTCTTCTATGCCTACCCTAGAATCAATACCTAATGTTTCAGAAGGTTTTCCCCGTATCTTGTTTTTGGGTAGTCAGGCTCAAAGTTTCGAACTCTCGTTGGCAAGAGAAAATCGGAAGGAGATAGGTTTTGACTAGTCAGTCTTAGAAGTGAATGAAACCTTCACTCATAAAAAATTCTTTGTGTTTTCACCTATGGTGGATAAGCACAAGGATTTAGGGTTTGGATGGTCGATTTCAGCTACATGTTCAAACCCTAACAATGTCAATTCCTTGGTATGCTTGTCTAAAGATTTTTTAGTTGAGCCCTTTCTTTATGTTGAGCACATATGAAAAAATGGGGCTTTTCCTGAATTAACTTTGTGTCACCCATGTTATTTTAGTGTTGGGCAAGTCCCATTAGGTTTTTTTGGACCTTTGGTTGGGGATGGTTTTTCCCAGGATTTTGTGTATTATCCGACAGGGTTTTCATCACAAGGTCTCTCATATATATCGAATCAATTTGCAGTTCCTCCAGTCCAATTTATGGGTCAAGAAGGTACTCATCCCTAATAACTCAAAATCAAGTGGGGAATGTGTCGCAGTTAGGAAAGAAGTGAAAGGTAGATACATGTACTAAGGTTAAAGCTAACATTGAAACTTTGGTGCTCAGTGAAGGGATTCATTTTGGTGATGTAATGGAAACCTTTGAGAGGTTTATTGGTGGATGAGCTTGAGGTCATATCTTCACGATCAACTCTATCAGGGATTGGATAAGGGAAAATTAGAGTGATTCGATCAAAGAACCCCCGGTGGTTAAAATTCTAGCACGAGGATGATTTATGCCAAAGTTTTCCAGCATAGATGATGTAAGTTGGGTTCTGTAAAAACCTTGGTGCATTGAATCATCTCCTATCCTTTTGAATAAATGGAGCCCTATTTTCAATGCTAGTAGGGAGAAGCATGGCATTGTTCCAGTATGGGTTAGATTGCTAGGTTTTCCTCTTGAACTTTGGATAGAAGATATATTCAGATTCATTGTGACAATTTGGACACTTTTTTGGACACAGATATATCTCATGAAGAGAATGATAGAATGGTTTTTGCTTGAATCCTACTCAATATTAATACTCAATAAGGCTTAATGACGAAGCTCAACATCACTTATAAGGACTATGCAGACATGAAGATTCTTAATTATGAAGGAGTCCCTTTTCACTGTCAAAGGTGTCATAAAGTGGGTCATGTTTTAAGGTATTGTCCCTTGCCATACATTGAAATAAAGGGATATGGGTTTAAATGAGGAAAGTCTACTGGAATCAAAAAAAGAAAAATGAGTTTCAAGGTATTCTCTTAGAGCTTCATACCTGGAAAATAATTCTGGTTCAGAGGAGCATGTTCGGATGGAAGTCGAGCCCTAGATCAGACCCAAGAATGCCAAAGTTTCTGACCATATTTCCAAGGCGACCGACCCTTCTACTTAATTTTCTTTTACATCTAGTACTGGATCTCTTCCCCTTATTATATAAAATCTTATTAGTTCATTTAATTCTCTTGTTATGGGGTCACTCTCCCTTTCCTCTAATTATCCATTATTTTTTATTGGGGTCTCTAGTTTCTCTATACATTATCTACCTTCTTCTATCCCTGCTGCTCTTGTTTGTTGTCCCTCCCCGACCCCCTCCTTTTCCAGAGGCCTATCAAATTCATCGGAAACCTATCCCCGATACAACCTTGGATCCAAGTCTAGAAAAAAAGACTTGTTTATGTCCATGGGAGGTATTGGAACCTCTTCCCATTCCAAGGTCACTAAAAACCCTCGAGGTCGTCAAATTTGTATCTCCCAAGTGAATGGAAAGGCTAGCAAGGAATTTGTCGCGAGAAGGAAAAAACCCCTTGTTAGGGTGCTTAAAGCAGTGCGATCCCCGATGGACGTGTCCCCATGATTTTCCTTTCCTTCCATTGTCATGGGCTGGCTAGCCACCCTAAAATACTAGCTCTGAGAAATTTATTATCATCAAATTGCATTGATGTTACATTTCTTCAAGAGACTATTGCGAAGGGTGAGGCTATAAAAAGAATGTTAGAATCTCTGATTCCTAGATTTAATTTTATGGTTATCGATGTGAGTGGAAGGTAGTGGTGGGTTAGCGATTGGATGCAACCATAAAACTATTAAGATTCTTGGATATTATGGTTTGGAAGGGACTATGAGGGCTAATATTTTTGTGGTTAATATGGGTATGGAATTGAATATTATGAAAATTTATGGCTCCTGTCAAGAACGAAATATTTTCTAGGATTGGTTAATGGATCACTCTTTTATGAAAGATTATAATTTAGTAGTGGGAGACACTTTTAATTTCTCATAGGGAGCTTCGTAAATATGGGGAGTCCATGCTCATCCCAATCCCTTACCAAATTATTTTTCCCACCTACTAGAATCTCATAAACTCTGTGATGCTGACCTTATTAAATTAAATCCCACATGGAGCCAGAAGGATAGTTTATTGCTTATTGAATCTCTTATTGGAATCATTCCCAGGTTATGTCAATGGGTTGTTGTAGGAGTTCATTCATATCATCACTCAATTTTCCTTGAGTTAAGAGGAGGGTCAAATAAGCTAGGGTCCCCTTTTAAGTTTAACCCAAGTTGGTTTAAGGATGAATTGTTTCAAAAAATTGTCACTAATCAATGGATTCATTACAATCCCAAGATCGAAGGTTCAATAGAGGCCCAATTTTTTGCAAATTTAAAGAGATTAAAAAAGGAAATGAAAGAGTAGTCTTCAGCGATGAAACTGGGAGATGAAGAGAATCTCAAAAAAGTTGAACGAGAATTGGAGCAACTTGAGGATCCTGACAGAGGGGACTACTTGTCAGAGGAGGCCAAACAAAGAATTATTCAATTATAATCTACCATGAATATTATCTTGAAGTATAAAGAGGAGGCATGGAGGCTTAAGAGTATAGAAATCTAGCTCAAAAGTGGTGATCAAAATACAAAACAAATTCATCAATTTTCAAAGGGGAGGTGAGCTATAAACACCATTTGGAAACAAGATGATCCAAATAGATGTAATGTTACCTCTTTTGGATATTTGGCATGCCTAGGGATTAATCATTTCAACAACATGTTTAAGGCTTCACATGTTTCTTCCCTTGTTGATTTTATTGCACTCAACATTTCCCAAGGTTATCAAATGATGAAGTAAACCATTCACTCATGGAATCTATTTCGGTGGAAGAGGCGCAGTAGATCCTTCATATTTTTAAGCAGGATAATATCTCAGGGCCTGATGGTTGGCCAGTGGAATTTTCTACTGAATTTTTCAAACTCTAAGGAGAATACTTGCTGAAAGTAATTGAAGAATGTCATACATCAGGACTTATGTATGAGAATTGTAATGATACCTTTATAGTTTTGATATCAAAATATGATTCTCCCAGGTATTTTGATGATTAGAGGACCATTGCGCTATGCAACAATGTTTAAAAAATAGTTAAAAATAATAATTGCAAAAAGGTTGAAGTCGATATTGTTGAAAAATGTTGCAAAAGAGAAATTTGCCTTTCTTGAGGGCTAGAAGATACATGAGGCCATTGGTGTTGCATATTAAGCCCTACATATCCTTACAATAAATAAATTAAATGGGATTATTTTAAATATTGATTTTCCTAAGGCTTATGACCAGATGAATTGGGTATACATCAAAATGTTGTTGATTCATTTTTGCTTCATCAATTGGGTTATGTGTTGCATTATGTTAGTATCTTTCATGGTCCTCTTTAATGGGGTTGCTTCCCCATTTTTTGGTGTTGAACGTGGACTATGTCAGGGATTCCCCCTATCCCCTTTATTATTTCTCCTAGTGGTTGAAGGCCTAAGTAGATTGTTAGCGGAGACTAAGAGACATGGAGTACTAAAGGGAGATATTGTAGTGAATTACTTGAAAAAACTCATTTCTTGTTTGTTGATGACATCCTACTCTTTTTTGTTTGATCCAAAAGAGATAGAAAACCATAAAGTATTATTAATATTCATAAATATTCTCTTTCCATGGTTGGTTTATCCAGGGATGAGCTTGTAAATTCTTAGTCTGTGTTCCCCTTTCACTCGTTGTATTTTGAAACAGAAATCAAGTATCTGTGTTTTCATTTAAAACCCAATGACTACAGAAAGGGAAAATAGCTTTGGTTGATTGCAAAAAGTGAAAAGAGGTTAAAAGGGTGGAGTTACAGATGGCACTCTAGGAAGGGAAGACTATTGCTTATTAAATAAATACTGGAAGTCATCCTTGTCTTTTGGATGTCTTTGTCTTGGATCTCAAAAGGGATTATAAATAAAAATTCGTCAAAAATGCTTCATATTTTTATGGAAGGGTTCAAAGGATGGGTGGGATTTTCCTTGGGTTAGGTGGGACAAAATCACTCTGCCTAAAAAATGAGGAGGATGGGGTTTAAAAATTCTATTTCATTTTTATAAAGCCTTAGCAGCAAAGGTTGGATGGAAGCTCATAGACTTTGTTAGTCTATGGATCAAAGTGATTAATAGGAAATACATACACACCTTATTGACTGTAGAATGGGTTAAAATCACAAATAAACCTAAGTAGATCGTCTTTGTGGTTTGGAAATATGTATTATCATCTTTCAATGTGATTGAGCATGATCTTGAATGGAAGGTTGGGTCTAGTGAAAAGGTTATAATAGGAGTGGAACCATGGGTAGGATGTGGTGAAAAATATATGTTGCCTCCGAACTTGGTGGAATTTGTGAATGAAAATGGGAGGTATACCCTAAATTAAGTGGTGGATCCAAAAATCACATATATGGGCTCAAGGATGGGAAAATTTTGCACACTTATCTCTACCTATTGAATTATCAAATCAATGGAAAGCATATAAAAATGATCTCAATATTTCCCATGTCATAATTAGTGAGGAATTAGAAAATTTACAATGGGTACATGCTTTATCTATGGATTACTCTCCAAATATGGGTTACTTTCATATCATGCTAGACAGAGAGCCAAAAAACCTAGAATGGTGGTGGAGGAAAATCTAGAAATTAAGATGCACATCTAAAGAAAAATTGTTCCTATGGTGCATTCTTGAAAGCGAAACCCTGATGAGGGATATTCTTCAGAAAAGATGCTTCACGGGGCCAAGATGGTGCGCTTTGTGTAAAAATGCAGAGGAGACAATTTATCATGTTTTATTTGACTACTCGTGTTTTTATGTAGTATGGAACACAGTTATTATGCACTTAACCTTCAATCTTATATGGAATGGTCCTTCATGTAAATAAGCATGGAAAACGTGGTGGGAAAGCGTAACCCCAAAAATACATAGGAACCTTACCTGATTTTCTGTTGGGGTATTTGGATGTTAGAAAATTATATATTACAGAGCAATGGAACACATAAAATATGCGGAAACGCAAACATAGAAAACATATAAAACAAGAGAGACACAAATATACATGGTTCACCCAATTTGGGCTATGTCCACCCTGAAAAGCCATTCCTTCCTTTATATTATCCAGCAAGATGAAGAGACACAACCTATAGTAGATCCATTGTAATATCCTCTAATCTCTCTCACAGTCCCCCTTTCTATTTCTTGCTCATAATACACATACCATGCACAACCACAATACCATACCCTCATACAAAATGAGGGGTTTCCTTCTAGGGAAAAAAAACCCTAAATTAAACATAACTTCTACCGTTAGATCCTCTGCCTAATGAACGACCCAGATTGACTATGAAATTACAATATTTTACAAGGCAATTTTACATTTGTCATCACCACCCCTGGACCCCCTAGTAGTGATTAAATGACAGGCGGCGTTCTCACCCCCTTAATAACAGGGGTGAAATGCGGTGATACATCTAAATAAAGAAGATAATCAGGCTCCACACCCAACATTGGATTGATAGAAATAAAATCATTTTTCAATCTCAGCCACTCTCTTATAACAGAGTGTCTGGTCAAATTATTTCCATATATGATCTAATTCTTGACAAATTTATATCCGACATACCTAAGATCATTTGTTTTGGTAAATTGGACTATTTCTATTAAAAAAATCATATGGTACAAGATAGATTACAAACAGGAGAGGCTAGATATCAGGGAACTGGAAATGAAGAACACTGAACCTCGATCCTGTTAAGTAGCCAAGAGAGAAGCAAGAGATTCAAGAAGATAAGCAATGGAGCCAAAAGAAAAACAAAGGAATCTACCCAGAGTGGGTTGAATCCTCAATACGACATTTATTTCCTTTCTTTTTTGAGACTCTGACCTAGCCATCCTGGGGTAGTTGGGCTAGTATCACTTGGAGCCTGTTGATGTCTGAAGGAGTGGGCTCTTGTCTGAATTTGAGGAGGAGGTTTCATGAGACTGTTTCTGAGAACTCGAGGTACTAGTGGGCACTCCAGGGTCTTCCGAGGTCATGTCCTTCTCCTGCTTTGCAACCTCCACATCTACTTTGATCTCTTCCTCATCTGATCTAACGGAGTTGATGTTATCCATGGGAGGTGGTACACATGGTTTCCAGCTTTTAGAGGTTGATTTGCGGTTGCTCCCCTTATTTGGGGCAAGGAATGAGGACCAGGAGCTTTGAAGGTGTCCTATTTGATGACAGTGATGGCATCAGAAATCGATGTTCTTATAGTCCAGGGTTTTTTTCCAATGGAAGTCTCCCACTTTGAGATTTATTTGATCTGGAAGCCCTTTGCTGACATATATTTCAACGCATATTCTACCATAGGTGTATATGCCTGATTCACCCCTGGAGGGATCTGTTTCTAGAAAGCGTCCTAGGGTTTTATCGATTCCTTGAAATACAAACAAGTGCCATAGAGGGGTCGGTAAATTTGGAAGCCTGACCCAATTAGGAAGCTTGGTAATGATGGCCATGGAGGGTCGAAGTCTGGGAACCATGGTGTGAGGAATAGCCCAACTTTTCCCCAGAACCAAGGTCCTCCTATTAAGGCTTTTTGATAGTCCTCATTGAAAGCGAACATAACTATGAAGAAACCCTTTGAGCAGAAGAAAATCCTATTGTTATTGGTCCAAGTGGAGTGGACCCATTGATAGAGATCTACTGAGCATGGCCATAATCCATTAAATCATAAAATAGTGGCCTTTTCTGCATATAATTGAAACTGGTCATCCTGTGCTGGGTGGGAGATTTCAACTGCTAGTATGTCCTCTGTTTTATCCACTAAAAATGGCTTGGGAGCCTAAGGGGGATGGGTAGCTTTCTTGGGATGTTGTGCATGGACATCATCCTTGTAAGAGAAAGCTTGTGCAGATTTTTGCTTGGAAGCCCCTCCTCACAGACGAAGCGATAAAACCATAGTAGTGTTTTTCTCAATATTATATAAAGAGAGAGGAAGAGTGTTCTCGAGTTTTTTACCTATATATAGGAATCACTGCAGGCCAGAAGGGATCCTTATCTTGAGTTCGAGAGTATGCGCTAAAATATGCACCATATCCATAGATCGAACCCAACAGAGGAGGGTTTTGCCATTGAGAAGTGAGATTCAGATCTGGAAGGAGGAGGTCAAGTCTACCTTTTCAAGAGATGCGTGATGGAGTGAGGGTCCGATGTGGAGAAGGGGTAGGTTGTAAATGACAATATTTTCCTTGTTGTTAACCTTCAGAGGAGAATTTTTCTGAGTCGCGCTGCTACTGTTGGAGTATTTCATTCTAGAGCACAATAAACCAAGGGATGCATCAGTTTTCAGCTTCACCTCAGGGCAAAGCTCCCCCCAATCCTTCTAGCAAGCTTCCCACTGATCTATGAGCGATCGTGCACCTCTGCCCAAACTACAGCTAAAAAAACCAATTTGCAAGATACGGGTATGGTTAAGTCGTGAGGATGTGGGTGGAGCCATACCATCATCAATCTCTCGCCACTGCAAGTAGAGATAGACTTGTGCATGGACAGGGGCACACCTAGCCTCTAGTCGTTAGGCATTGCAATGCAGATCTACGATGAGACGACGACATGAAGGTGCGCACAAATGCATATCTAGGCCATTAGCTTCCATTGTGCAACATATCTCGTCTAGAGGGAGCCGACTATGTTCCTGTCGAGCGCGCCTTGGTTTCGGGAGAGTTCGCCTGCTTCAGACCTGCATTTAGTTGCAGGTCTTGTGTCTTCGGGGAGGAATACGAGCCATGTCTGACCTATGCGGGATAGATCTTGATCCGCATGAGGTTGTAGTGCAATAGTGGGAGCCTCCTGGCCATGAAAACTGAGTAAGGAAACCCTATAAAAAACGAGAGCTACGCTGTTCATCATTTTTTTCTCTTTACCCTTGTTTCCAAATTGTATCATTGCTTGACTGCACAATGACATACATAGGATCATTATTGTTGAATGAGTGGGATTATTTTCCATGGGATTATTTTGATGGGGCATTCATTGATGGGGGAGGATGTGGTGGTGGAGAATATACTTATATGAAAACCACTTCTTTAAGATTCAAAGTGGGTTGGGAAGGGGATAAAATAACTATGCGGAGCTACTTAGTCTCAAATTGTTATTGTTATTTGTTATTGAAAAGGGTGTTACAAGACTCTAGATATTTGGAGACTCTTTGATTGTTATTAAATGGTTTAACGAGATTAATGTATGTCACACTCACAAATTGTTTCCTATTCTTAAGGAAATTTTGAGGTTAAATATTTCTCTTGATCATATTTCATGTGCTCACGTACACAAGGAAAGGAACACTATTACAGATATTCTTTCCGATGTTGGTGTAGAAATTTGCTGCATAATGAAGATTTATCCACCGAGATTATCCTGATCACATACTAATTCAAATTTATATGCAACACATAATCTCTTCTACAATCAATCAAAACAGTTGGAGAAAGAAACGATCACATACTTATTTCTAATATGTTGAATGAAACTGCAGCTGAAAACCCCGCAACTATTGTGTATATTATAATGGAGAAATCATGTAACAAAATCAGTACAATACTCCTCACAAGTACTCAGTACTTTCTCATGAAGTTACACACAAACTAGCTTGGTTTTGAACAAGTCAAGGGTTCAAAACTCACCACTAATTGCCTTGCCTCTATTGCGCAATCATGGCCTGTCTAAATAGAGATCCAAGGTTCGAATCTCCTTGGCTTGACAGCGCAATAATCATGGGAAATTCCTCCAAATGTGGTGCAAATCTCATGCACAACTGATGTCGCCACTGATAGCTAACTCCACCCTTTCATCTACCTCTTTCACTGGTCTCCACTGAACTGATCATGCACTGTAGTGAACTGATGTGTTCTTGAGTTGAGTAATGAGTTACTAATTAATGAATTAAATAATATTTAATTCATATATTACTAGGATGATTAATAAATTCAAATAAATGCAACTAAGTTAAACTAAGTTAAGCAGAACAGCTCACTGCTGACATCTCCATTGACTCCTGGCTACTTGTGAGGGTCTAAGCAAGTCAACCATGCATGAGCTTAAACACGGATGGTGTAAAATTCAATACATCGGATGCATGAGCCATGCAGCTCGGGCGAAGTGCTCCAAGAGAATAAACTGAAGTTTAGAGTCCAAATATTATTAAGGGCTAATAATATTTGACTGACCTATTTTTAGACAGGCAGTCTAAAAATAGACTTAGACCTATATGTCTAAAAATAGAGGTCCATTTATTTTTACCAACATGACCAATCATCCAAGAATAACATACTGCAACTCCCAGACCATGCTCCATATGTCTAAAAATAGACATAGTCTAAAAATAGACTTTGCGCCAAAAATAGCCTGCGGGCCCACTTAGTGAAGGCGACTTCATTTCACTAAGCTCCATCATCTTGCTGCATTTTCAACACTCTCTCTCAGCAAGATATGGATTATCTGCAACCCCTATCCTGCCTCTGTGGAATTCGAACTTGCTCCTGGTGAGCGCCTTCGTCAGGATGTCGGCATCCTGATCCTCCGTGGGAACATATGAAAGTAACATGATTCTCCGCTGCACACAATCTCTGATATGATGGTACCTGATGTCGAGGTGTTTGGATCTATCATGAAATACTGGATTAGCCGAGAGTTTAATGCAACTCTGGTTATCACAATAAATCACAGTAGGCTCCAAGTGCGACCCGAACAATCCGACGAGGATCTTCCTCATCCAAATAGCCTCGCATGCAGCCAAGTTTGTTGCCATGTACTCGGCCTCTGTGGGCAGGTGCTACAAATCTGCAGCACCCTCTTTGTGCAGAAGTAACACTGTTAATGCGCAGAAAGTCCCATCAGGATGTGCTCGCCTGGGTCCATTGGAGGCTCCACCCCAATCAACATCGGTGTAGCCGGAAGCTTCACTCCATCCTCCTGTCTGTACCATAGACCATATCCCGATGTGCCTCTAATATAGCGCAATACATGCTTGCTTGCCTTCCAAAAGAGCTTGGTAGGCTTAGCCATAGCTTGCGAAAGCTGGTTAACTGCATAGCATATATCGGGTCGTGTATTGACCAGATACATAAGCGACCCCACCAACTGTCGATAGACAGTGGCATCCACTACCTCCGCTGAAGTAGCATCCTCCTTCCTCCAACCACCAGGAAGAGGAGTGTCAACAGGCTTGCAGCCTTGCATGTTGAACCTCTCCGGAATCTCCCGGGCATACTTGCCCTGAGAAACAAACAGTCCTCCGCTGCGCTGCCAAATCTCCAATCCCAGGAAATAATGAAGGATGCCCAAGTCCTTCATCTCAAACACTCGTGCAAGATCCTCCTTGCATGAAAGTATCAACTGCTCATCGCTAGTCAAAATCAGATCATCTACATACAGTACGATGATCAACAGCTTCCCCTCCACCACAATCTGGTACAGGTTTGGATACGCCTCACTCTTGGAGAATCCAAGCCCGGTGAAGTAGCTGTCTATCCGAGTGTACCAAGCACGAGGTGCTTGCTTCAGCCCATACAGTGCTCTCTTGAGTCGGCACACATGCGACTCACTGCTGAAGATCTCAAAACCTTCAGGCTGCTCTATGTACACCTCTTCCTCAATAACTCCATTGAGGAACGCGGTCTTCACATCCATCTGATGAATGTGCCACCCCATCTGCGCTGAGAGAGCAAGGATCGTCCGTATGGAAGAGTACCTTGCGACAGGTGCAAAAGTCTCCTCATAGTCAATCCCCTCGATCTGTGAGAAGCCACGGGCGACAAATCTCGCCTTGTGCTTCTCCACACTCCCTTCAGCCGCCTGCTTCACTTTGTAGATCCAGTGAAAGCCACTGCCCAGTTTCCCCCCCCGTCTTCGGACAACCATGCATCTGCCCCAGGCCCAAGTAATCCAGATGTGTTTTCCAGTGATCATGGCATCCATTTCATCTTCGGGTTCCTCCCGACACTAAAGGGGATGGCTGCGGCTCCATGACTCGCAGACGCTGTCCCGGCCGCCGATCCGGTGGCTGCCTACGTACGCGGCGGCAGCAGGTGGCCTACCGGCCTTCTGCGTCTCGAACGGTCGCTCGGCTTAAGCCAGTGGGCAGCTGCCCTAATGGTTGGCGGCCCATGGGTGGTTTCTTCCACCTCCTTAATTTCCTCATGGCTGAGATCCATCACGGAAGCTCCTCCTTAGGAACTAACGGCTCATCATGTGCATGCAAGTGTGGCTCCCTCTCAGCAGGCTCTTGCCGCGGCTTCCTGCGAAACTTGATATCCGTCCCGCTGTAGGTCTTCAGTATCCTGACAAATACACCTGACAGTTGTGAGGTGTATCGGTGTACCCCACAAATATTCCAACCTCAGCAGTTGGATCCAGCTTCCTTCTCGCATCCTTCGTCACATGCATGTAGACAGGAGAACCAAAAATCCGCAAATGGGAAATATCAGGCCTCTTGCCAGAATAAGCCTCCTCCGGTGTACTCATGCCAAGAACCTTGTGAGGACAACGGTTCTGCACATACACTGCTGTATTTCATGCCTCGGCCCACAAGTGAAGGGGTAGGCCCTGATCATGCAACATCGCCCGTGCAGCACCCACGATCGTTCTGTTCTTCCGCTCAGCCACCCCGTTCTGCTGTGGGTTATGGGGTGCGATGAGCTCTCTCAGAATCCCTTCTGCGCTGCAGAACTCCTTGAATTCAGCCGAGATGAATTCACCACCATTATCACTCCTTAAAGCAATCACCTTCTTCCCCGACTCCTTCTCGACCAGATTCCTTCTCTACCGGCGCCTTGAATTCACGAACTTTGAAAGTATCTCGCTCTTCTTACGCGAAGATCCGGCCTTCCAAGAAAAGCTTAATCAACAAAGATCACGTAGTACTTGTGCTTGCTACTGAAACGTTTATATCAAAGGACCCGCATCGGCAGATCAAGGCTAGGAATATCATGGTAGAGCTATCCTTTTCGTGAAAGGTGGCTTTCAAATACTTCCCTAAAGTACACCTCTTGCACTGATCTGACTGCGCAAGAGTGCCCTTAGGAAGCCCAGTAGAAATCTGCTGCAGGATCTTCAAAGCTCCATGGTGAAGGTGGCCCAATCTCTTGTGCCACGGTTCGCCCTCATCATCCCGACTCACCACTTCTCCCGCCTTGCATGCCATAGCTGCGCAGCCATCTACCTGTAACTGATAAAGGTTCTTGGTTCGAACCCATATCTTAAGGTCTCTCGGTTGTCACCACGTGCGGAAAGCTTTCATCGTGAAGACCATGCCCCCATGGCACCAACATCGCCACAGAGATCGGGTTCTTCATCAATCCTGGAACATGCAAAACTTCCTTCAATATGAAAGGTTTACCAGACTCCCTCTCAAAGGAAATGGTACCGATACCAGTCGCACTGTATCTACCATCATCGCCCATCTCGATGTGCACTCCAAGATATTTTTCCTCCAGATCTGAAAACAGATCTCGATCTCCTGTCATGTGAAATGACGCACCACTGTCCAAGAACCATACTGATCCCATCACACTTGAAACCAAGCATGCGATCAGTGAAAAATCCAGTTCGAATTGAGAAGCCAATGCCTCTCCCGCTGCAGATCCAGCAGCCTTCTTATTTTTCTTCTTATGTGGACAATTTGTGGCATAGTGTCCGTGCTGGTGACAGTGAAAACACTTCACCTTGGACATGTCTTGCTTCTTGCCTTTCGCACCAGACTGAGAAGTTTTCTTGCTCTTCCCCTTCTTTGCTTTGGCAGCCAAAGCACAATTTTCTTCATCAGATACCTTTGATGAAGATCCGTCCCTGGTAGTCCTCCTTATCTCCTCCTGCATGAGATCCGCCCAAAGGCGCTCCCATCCCGACAACTTCTCCGGAGCCATTGACACTATCTTTGATATGAATGCCAAGCCTTCGGAAGACGAGAACCGGAGTATACCATGTCTGCCGACACACCCACACTTCCCGGCTCATCCTACTGCATTGAGTGAACTTCGTAGGTATTTTCTTCCCGATGCGGCCATGCTTTCTCCATCTTAATGTTTCTGAGCTTATCCTTGAGCGCCAGCTTCCTTTGGTCGCTCTTACTCTGGAATAGATCTGTCAATGCTTTCCACATCAAATATGGAGAAGCTTTTCCATGCAGGCTGGATACAATGTGATCCTTTACGCCCTCCAACAGAATCCTTCGACATTTCGCCATCTTATTTTGCCAAGCCTCGACTTCAGCAGGATCAGTGGGCTTTTGGACATCCGTATCTACGAACTCCTTCAATCCATTATCTTCTAATACTGCCTCCATGTGATCCTTCCATGCAACATAATTCGAACTGCCTTCAAGAGCATATTCGAGTCGCAAACCGTTGAAAGACATTTTCAACACCGGCACCAAGAAAACAAAACTGCCGCAAAATTCGAATTCCACCTCAAAGCTCAACCGCTCTAGATCTGTGAGAACAAATTATTTCTAGCAAGTCATTTGTGGGAGCATTGCGGATATCACCTTTCGAAGAAGGATGGATCCGAAGGCTACACAACCGTTACGGACTACGTATCTTAGAAATAATATTGTAATTAACGACGGTCCGATGATCAATTCACTCCGATACCATGTAGAAATTTTTTGAATAATGAAGATTTATCCACTGATATTATCCTGATCATACACTAATTCGAATTCATGTATAACACATAACCTCTTCTACAATCGATCATCAATATGCGGAAATAGAAACAGTCGCATGCGCACATAAACACAATATTTAATGGGGAAAGCTTATAGCTGAAAAACCCCTCAGCTATTATGTATATTATAATGGAGAGAACATGTAATAGTACATAGCACAATACTCCTCACAAGTACTCAGTACTATCTCATAAAGTTACACACAAACTAACTTGGTTTTGAACAAGTCACAGGTTCAAAACTCATCCACTAATTGCCTGCCTCTATTGCGCAATCAAGGCTGGTCTAATGAGAGATCCAAGGTTCGAATCTCCTTGGCTTGACAGCGCAATCCTCATGGGAAATTTCCTCCAAGTGTGGTGCCAATCTCATGCACAACTAATGTCTGTGCAGATAGCTGTCTCAGCACACTGTCTACCTCTTTCAAGGTTATGAAGTGTCACGCTGCCTTTGTGGTAGTGATGTGTTCTTGAGTTGGACCGTAGGTTAATAATTAGTGAATTAAATAATATTTAATTCACTCCACTCATTACTAGTTGATTAGCTAGTTAGTACAATGCAACTAGTTAAATAAATTGACGCCGGAACACAACTCCACCAACTGTCTCATCAACTCCACCAAACTTCTGCCACTGAAGTCCTAACTGAAGTCAACCATGCATGAGCTCACCAAACCCCAAGGAATAGCGTAATTACTTCTATCAGATGCATGAGCCACTTCTATAGCTCGAACTAAAGTGCTCCAAAAGAATAAACTGAAGTTTAGAGTCCAAATATTATTAAGGGCTAATAATATTTGACTGACCTATTTTTAGACAGGCAGTCTAAAAATAGACTTCGACCTATATGTCTAAAAATAGAGGTCCATCTATTTTTACCAACTCGAACAATCATCCAAGAATAGCATACTGCAACTCCTAGACCATGCTCCATATGTCTAAAAATAGACTTTGCGCCAAAAATAGCCTGCGGGCCCACTTAGTGAAGGCGACTTCATTTCACTAAGCTCCATCATCTTGTTGCATTTTCAACAGTTGGTGCAAAACATGAGATGGGAACTTGGAAGATCCAAGAGAATTCATCATATACATACACAAAATAATTCCAGATGGTTGATCAAACTTCTAGATATTATCATTTTTTTTATTACATTCTTAGTTAAAATTTGATGTCGCAAACTGCTAGACTTTGATCATGTATATATTTATCACATGATATGTATTTATTTTGTGGAATTTTTAAATGATGGGACATAATACAAGCTTTTCATCCCAATTTTTTTTTTTGTGGATGAGTGATTGTTTTTCATATAAAAATATTTTTTTGCATGCATAAAGTGTTGAAATTTGCAATAAGAAACAGGGAAATTGTCATAAAAAAAGAACAAAAATTTACCACATACTGGTGTGGGATTCCAGTCACACATGAGTGAGGAATTAAATTACACATTAGTGCTAAATGTGGGCTTCTAATTTATTTATCCCTTAAATAAATTTGAAAATAAATTGTAATTTCATCTCATAACAACTTGTATTAGTTAACTAAGTTAGAAAGATTGAGTTAGCTAAAGAATTTTGAGTTGAGGGTCAAAGGTGAGGCATGTAGAGTGATTCTCTTATTTTTGGGGTCCAATTGCATTTAATGCACTAGTGTGGTGCATGTGTAATCAGTTAACTCAAATTAATTGACTTAAAATCAATTTAACTAGTTCTAACTGAGTGATGAGCTAGTGAGAGTTCTAGTGAATTAAATTAGATTTAATTCACAAGTAGTGATCAATAAGATAACTGATGATTCACTATTATTGGTTGCATGCATGTCAATTCTAATGAAGACCCAGTTGAGACAAAGGTTAAAGGGAAGAAAACTAACAGTTGTATTATTAGCAAATTGCCCGGGCACAATTATAAAGTCACAAGAAGGCCATGAAGGATTGCATAGTCAAGGAAGGTTGATTATCCTATTTAATATGGATTTATTTCCTAGAGATTGCATGAGAAAGGTTGGGCTAAGCAGGGGCTGAGAATTGGCTAAGTGTTGGTCAATTTTTCCTAAGAATTGCTAGTTAGTTTTGAGCAGGATTGGGGTGAGATGATCGGTAGAGTGCATGATTATCTTGGTGTGACAAAGCATTATATTGTTTCATGATTCTTTGAATATGTACAATATATGATAGAGGGTTTTTGAGAAAGTGATTTCCTCGGATACATCTTGTGTTGTGTGATTGATAATTTCTTTCTCTTACTTGCATGTGATTGAACGATAGTGTTTTATATTCCACAAATATAGTAGAAGGATTCAGTATCTTGTTTTAGTACATTACATGATCGAATTAAATCCATTGGTATAGATTGTCTATATAATTTTGACATGGAATCGAAGTGCCAAGATTCACAATAGAAGAGAAAAAATTGAGTTTGTCTTGAGCATGTTCAAATTTGTAGATTTATTCTTCAGGATCCAGCAGCAAATCAAGATGTCTTTCAGTGGCTTGAGAATTGAATTTTCACTCGAGGGAAACTCGAATTATATTACATGGAAGGTCAAGATGGATGCAGTGTTGGAGGAAAATAGGTTGAAGGAATTCATAGATTTTGATATTCCCAACCCCACAGCAGCAGATGCCCAACTTCTTGATGCATGGCAGAAGAAGGTAGCAAAGGTGAGAAGGATCTTGTTAAAGGGAATTAAAGATAATATTGTCTCGAGTCTCCATGGGAAGGTGACTCCATATGCTATGTGGAAGGACTTGACAAAGAAATTTGGTGTTGAAGGACATGCTCCAAAAGATCAAGAAGGAGGAGAGTGAGAGAGTACCAACATATTTGGCGAAGTTCACTCAATGTCGATATGAGATTGGAAGTGTTGGTGTGAATGTAGCCGATGATGATTTGGTGATCCTAGAACTTCTAGGCTTTCTCAAGAGCTGGCATAGTTACTAGGAATTTGTGAATGGGAGGGAGAAGTTACCAGACTGGGAGCTTTTGTGGTCCGACTTGGTAATAGAAGAGATAAGGCAGAGCACCAGAGACATGGGGACCTCCAGCACGAAAAAAGAAGAATATTGTGCATTGGTAAAAAAAGGAAATAAAGCCAAGGGAAAGAAGTCCCAAGGTGAAGAGGGCAAGAGAGACTTGTCAAAGATCAGATGTTTTCAGTGTAATGAGCATGGGCACTACGCTTTGAATTTTCCACAGAAGAAGGAAAGCAGGAAGGAGCCTGCAGTTGTAGTGGGTGAATCATTGGCTTCACAGTTCGATCTTGATTTTACTCTCATTTCATGCATGGAAAACACTGTAATGAGATGTGTGTGGTATCTAGATAGTGGTGCCTTGTTCCATATGATGAGGAATAGAGATATCTTCAGTGACTTGGAGGAGAAGGACCTTGAGCAAAACATAGAGTTTGGAGATGACATGAGGTATAATGTAACTGGCATAGTGTTACACAGTAATTTGTCACCGTCCCTGCAATCCCCATCTCGCCCATTGGAGGGTCGTTTCTGTGACGAATAAGTAGTGTCATGCCTTGCAAATACCATCATTGCATCCCTTGCCATGAGGACAACTTTCCTTCTGTTGATCATTTCCTGAGTAGACCCCTAAAAACACTTGTTTTTGCCTTGGCGCTGGTAGCCCGTTATGTCCTCGCGCCAATGAGGAAAATTAACACTAAGCCCGTGCTAGTTGGCACTCTGTCCCAGTTAAGCACCCGCACTAATCTACTTATGGAAAGTTTTTTAAAAAAAGAGGCGAAGTTTCGATTACAACAACTTCGTGGATGAGTCATGGGGAGTGGTTTCGACTGAATAACCACGACCTTCCTCCTTTGGCCTCTTGTTTCCACCTTGTGGGGAACCTCCCAAGGGATAAGGCCTCCCTTCCACTATTGTAGGGATCCCAACCTCCTCCTCTCCTCTATAAATATAGCCATCTTCCATTGATGAAGGGGCTGAATGGTTGAGCAAAGTAGTCTTGGTAGCTTGAATAGAGCTGAATCAATTGTAAGGAGATTATCATTAGATAGCCAAAGAGAGAGAGACTTGTCCTTTTCCTAACGAGCTTTACCGAGACGTACTCCTCTGTCGACCCGCTGAAGGAAGATCCAGCGTTAGAGCTCAGGTTGTATCTTTCTTTGTTCTGATTAATAATAAGCGACTTTGATTATGGTTCCACTCATATGTTCATGTTTTATGTTATGAGTTGTATCTTATCTGATTGATACATAATTGCATGTATTAGGTTTTACACTTGTTTGTTTGTTTTTTATTCTTGTGCATGTGGGTGTTCGATCACCTCAAGCGGGAGAATTGTGATCTGCCAAAGCAAGGGATGGAAGCGTCATCTTCTCCACAAACGATGGCAGCGTAGGACTTAAGGTAGGCCTCTTGTCGCATCTTGGTATTTTTCAATTAGGAACTCGCGTCTTAGCATGACTCGGTTGTTGCTAGACTCGATCTGAGCTAGTAGGGATTGCCTCTGTCCGTAGAGGGGATTTACCTCTCTAACAAACTGGCGACTCTGTTGGGGAATTTGATTGGAGTTTGTCTTGTCTCTTTCGGTTGCTTTTGGCTTCTGTCTGCTTGATTTTCTCTTCTGGTCTATCTCCTTTCGGTGTAAGACCTCTGTTCAGCCCCAGAGGATTAGATCTGACCTCTGCTTTTCCGAAACTTTCATCTTTTCATGGTTGGCTTGATTGGCGCAGTTTCCACCCTGGCAGTCGCGCCCATTGGCGCACGTTTCCAGTTCATCACTCGCGCCATCCTGTCTAGCGCAGATTACATCCAGACAGTTGCGCCATTTCCTATAGGTGCTAGGGTTTTCCCTTGTTCGGAATTTTTTTTTGGTCAGTACTTTGCTTCTGGGTTAGTTTCAGATTTTGCTTGAAGTGGTGAGTCTGGTCTTGGTTGGGAGAAATTATTTGTTCTTTCATTTTCAGGCGTTGGCGCTTGCTTTCAGTTTCCAACCCGCGCCAATTGGCCATTGGAGCTAGTTGTCAGTGAGCAAGTCGTGCCAGTTGGCGCTAGTTTCACCTACAAAAGTCGTGCCAATTTCAGGGTGTGTGAAAATTGAGACTTTTTCCCTAAATCCTTCACCAGTATGTCTTTCCCTTCCGGTCTTTTCTCTGTATGAACATAGATTACATTGCTCATTGTTCAGCTGAAATTTCTTCTTTCCATGATTGCTTGATGTAAAAGGGAATGAATGCCTTGTTTTGATCTCATGGTTTGGAAGTCCTCTTTGTGTTTGACCTCATATGTGTTGTCCCCTTTTGAGGAATTTTGTTACAAAGTGTTTAAAACAACAATTGAATTATTAGTGTTTGTTTGCATTCCTTTTGCATTCATCCTTCATTAAGAACATTTGCATTCATTTATTTTTCTTCTAAAAGTTTTGTTTTTGTTAAAATGACTTAGATCACATTGCATTGAAAAGTATTTTTGAGATTTATCATTGAACTTAGATCACATTGTTTAATGATTGAAAGCGAAAAATCGCATTGAGTGCATTCTCTTTCATTAAAATCATGCATTAAGTAGATTCTCATTTCATCGAAAAATGCATTGAGTGCATTCTTATCATTTGAAAAGGAAAGGGAAATTGTGCATAGATTACAATTGCATAGTTTTCAAAAAAGAGGATTTTGCATAGCTTACATTGCATTATTTGCATCGTTGAATGTTTGAAATTACTTTTGGATAGTGAAAGTCATCTAGTTTGGAAAAAATTTCGTTTGCAGTGTTGTTGTTTGTTTCATCATTGTTTGAAACTCTTCCCTTAACTAGATAGCATTCATCGAATTGAAAGATTTCTTTCTCATATAGCTGCATATAGGAGATTGTCAGATGACATGCGTTAGGGCCTTGAAACCGAGACATAATTGAAGATCAACCATAAAATTTATTCAATTTACCTTAAGGCAACATTGAAACATTAATGAAATATTTAGAGGTCTAGGCTAGTGACGTGTTCCGGCGTCGTTAAACCTAGTAGTTGTCATTCTCCTCTTGGTTTTAGACAACACTAGTACAGACTTGCGCTCTTCGTACCATCACGTATATAAAGGGAGACCCCACTAGGTTGCTATCCTTTAGCTGTAGGAAGCCGAGTCTGCCGCCTTATACTTGTGATACACCGGACACAACATTCGGGGAGATTACTTGCACGTACGTCAAGTCATTGGTTGATTTCTCTTTCATTTATTAACCAAAGTGTATATGGCAGTTCACGGATATCTGGTACACCCATCTGCCTAGATTACCAGAGCAATCAGTTTGATCTTTACTGACTCCCTAAATTTGAAAATATTGTCAAGCGCTTGTCCTTTCACGCTTGTTTCCAAAATGAAAGCGATAGAGTCACCTTTTGCTTGTTTCTCGACTCTTAAAATATGAAACAGTAGAGTCTGGTTTCAGTGTTTTAAAAATTAACTGCCCACGAAATATTCCTGGTTAAAGTTAGTTTCCTTAAGGTGTTGTTTTGAGTTGTGTCTAATGGCAACTTTCTCGGAGTTCACCAACCAAGGAGTCCCCTCCGATGGGAATCCTGGTCCTTTTCCTCCTTTTGGGAATGTTGGTTCTCCTTATATGGCAATGTTGTCCCTTCTTGGGTTAACTGTTGGGTTGCCTGTTTGCTTGTTTTCAACCTCTGTGGTCCTGAATGTCCTGGCTACTGTTCAATCAGTTCCTCCACCTGAACAACATCATGTTGATTCCAAGGTGGACCTCTACCCTTATTTGCCTATTTATGCGTCCTCCTCTTCTACTTCACCTAATGAAAGTATGGATTTGAGTAACCAGGTGGCTAAGAAGAAGAAGAAGTTAGATAAAGGAGAGGCTAGCTCTACGACTATTGCGCCTAAGAAGTCTCCTCTTGATAAACCTTCCAACCCTCCATGGAAAGTAAAGTTCCCTTGCATGTTGTGCACAGGAAACCATATTCTTCGATATTGCCCTAGCATTCCCAAGGTGCTCGAAGTATGGTCCAATGGTCATCCGCCGTTGCCTTTGGCTTCCAGGAGTTAGGTTGGGGGCACGTCTTCAGCTAGTGCTGGTAAAACTTTTAAGAAGTAGGGTAAGCTTTCCAATCCCTGTAAGTTGTGTGGGGGGCACCATTCCATTCACCTTTGTCCGTATATGGATGAAGCCAAGCGATTTTTGGACAAATCTGCTGTTTCTACGTCATGCCTCCCGACTGGTTACAAACAACGTTCTTTGAGTCCTCCACCAGTTGATCCTACGATTGATCAAGAGTCATCCTGGTCGATCCCGCTCCCTCGGAAATTCAAATTCAGGAATTCATCCCCGACCAACCATTGGTCGTGGGATCAGTTGAGTTGGCCCCGTCTACGGTGCACTAGGTATTTTCCGTTGAGAGTGGCTCTCAAACCCATCAGGTTCTTCTTGTTTCTTCAGATTCCTCGAACTTGGAGAAATATTCTCTTGTCCCTATATCTCAAGAAGCGGCTCCTCCGCCTCCCGTGATGGAAGTCCAGAGGATACCCTTCCCAACTACATGATAGAGGTCGTTGAGGATGCTCCTTATTCTCTTGTAACACCAGGGGAAGACCATCTCAGTTCGATGGTAGCCCCTCCGAGTAGTTTGGTCTCTTCCTTTGATTGGAATCGATTTGTGGGATACTGCCTTCTGTCTTATGTGCCTTTCGAGATAACAGTACAGACTTTTGGTTTGGTCGTACCTAGTACCGTTATAGACGAAGGCACATGTGTTAGTATTCTATCCTCAACTACTTGGCAAGCTTTTGGTTCACCGTCACTTGCGCCTGTTACGTAGAATCTGTTGGCATTCAACAGAAGAACTAGTCAACCATTAGGGATCCTTCCAAGGTTACTTGTTACTTTGGGAGGTAAAACCATCCAGATGGATGTGATGGTTGTTCCAGGCCCCTTGGATTTCAATTTTCTCTTGGGACGCGATTACACCTATGCCATGGGAGCACTTGTCTCCTCCCTTTTTTGTGTGGTCTATTTTCCACATGAAGGACGGATCGTGACCATTGATTAGCTTTTGTTCTTTGGTCCTGATGTGGCAGCTGGTCCGCCATCATCTCTTCCTGGTTTTTATCCACCCGTTGTATCTGCCTCACCGCAGGTCAACTATGTGGCTACCTACCCCGATCCTGTACTCAGTGATAGTGTCGTCGTGCATCAGGTGCTGGGGGCATTGGGTCCTGACTTCCAGGATGTTTTCCTTCCATCGGGAGTGGAACTCTTGGAAGCGATGAATTATTGTTCATTATGATGAGGTTGGTTGGAGCATGGTTCTTTTCCTATGTCAAGCTCCTTAAAAAATGAAACAAGTTGGTCAGAGCAGAGTTTGTTTTCTTGTGTCAAGCTCCTTAAAAAATGAAACAAGGTCGTCAGAGCAGAGTTCCTTGTCTTGTGCCAAGCTCCTTAAACCATGAAACAAGGTGTCTTGAGGATAGTTATTTTAATGTGTCAACCTCGTTAAAACAATGAAACATGTTCCTGTTCAATTCGAGTCTTTGATTAGATCTCGTAAAATACCAGTTGAGTCTTTCTCAGATCTCGTAACTTGAACCTTCACTCCATTTGCCTTTCATATGGATTGAAGCTTGGGGGGCATGTACCTTGAATTGAGTCAACATGCTGGGGGCATGCTAAATTTTTCAAGCATAGTCAAGCTTGTGTAAAAATGAAACCAACTTCAAGCAGAGTTTTCTGATTTCAAGCTTGTGTAAAAATGAAACCATTCCCATTTTACCTCTGGTGATGGCCATTTTATCAGCCTGTTTTTTCCAGATGAGCCTTTGTTTTCTCACTCCATCGTCACTATCTTCTTGGCCGATCATATGCCTTCACTTGGTTGTTTTACCCATTCCTAAGGAACCGCTGCGATGAGCGGTCTTGTTAGCCAACCTCTTAACCTTTATTTGTTCTGAGCAGTTCCACCATTACCGGAACCAGATGCTACCCTTAATACCACTCGTTCCTCCAGGAGGAGTCATATTTCAGCTCTTTTCTGACTCCCTAAACATGAAAATATTGTCGAGTCGCTTGTCATTTTGATCTCGTTAAAGTGGTTGCGAAACGACATCTACCCAATATACGTTTACCCCTTTTTCGGGCTAGGATAGATTATTTACGAAAAAGGAATACCCTAGCCTATCGCGACTAGGAGTTTTTCTCAGACATAGTTTTCTACCTTTTCAGATCTGAGGAACTATTTACAAAAAGGGACTGCTGGAGTTTAATTTTCTGCTGTCTTTTCAAACTCTATAAATATGAAAATATTTCGAGTTCTTCCTTTGTCAGACTCGTTAAACCCTGATGACATCGGATTCAGTCATAATGACGATATTCAAGTTTCTCCTTCCTAGGGCTCGTTAAATGTACTAGGATGGATTCGTCCGAAGGACGAACTTGTATTACAAGCATATGCTATCCCCTTCAAGCTTGTTCTAAAAAATAATTGGGGTACTCGCCAGAAATGGTGGGGAAAAATGGAACCAGTATCGTCGTCGTATCAGTAGTATGTCGATCTTGAACATGGCACTTGTCTGCATTCGTGTCGGGTTGGGGACATCTCATCTCGTTTTCCGCTTGCCTCCGTGGGTTTGGGTAATCCCTTTTGACCTCTCATCTGCTCTTTGCCTCATCATCATGACCTATGATCTTTTGATGCCAAATACTGCCAAATCCACTGTCGTGCCGCCGATATGTTCAAGAGAAGTTGACCTCTACAAGTTTCAACCTTCCTATGATTCTCATCTGGTCCTGATTCACAAACATTATTTTCCTCTGTCTTGCGTAAATGATGTGGGAAACACTATGGCCCACCTTCGATCAAGGTCACTTCCTGTCGACTTCAGCTTATTATCTAGGAAGTTGATCTAGGGACTCCCTTCCGGTACCTTGGAGCCTGCATGCCTCAATGGTAGGTTCTTCACATTCGACGCAAGGTTTTTTCCATTGACCTTCAATCGGATGATTCTGCGGGTGTTCAACGCCAGCTCACTATTCACACTCCATGGATTGTACCTATAGTACCTTGAGGGCCATTTTCATTATTGGTGGCTCCTCTCGCGTCTGTTAACAACTTTCATCATTGGCTGGTAATCAGACGATGTTCTTGCATGTTCAACTTCAGCTCACTTATTCACATGCTTGAACTTGTACTTTGTTCGGGTCGAGATGGAGCGCAAGACCCTGGGTTTTGTCTGCTAGAATCCAGGCTGTGATTTTGTGGATTATTATGATTGGTTACATTACTCATTGATTGGATGGCTGCGACCATGCCTGAGTCTATTTATCGATCCTTACTGGATGGCTGCGTCCATACCTTGGATCTTGATTATTATATACTCTGTTACGAATGGCTGCACCCATACCATGTATATATCATGTATTTGAGATATTAGTTGTACTTTTCTGCGCAGGTTTTCTGACGGCAGTGTTTTCAGTTGGACACGTTCTCATAAAGCATTTCACCCCTCTCTCTCTTTCGGGCCTCATGCTTTAGGGGGCATTTGTTACACAGTAATTTGTCACCGTCCCTGCAATCCCCATCTCGCCCATTGGAGGGTCGTTTTTGTGACGAATAAGTAGTGTCATGCCTTGCAAATACCATCATTGCATCCCTTGCCATGAGGAAAACTTTCCTTCTGTTGATCATTTCCTGAGAAGACCCCTAAAAACACTTGTTTTTGCCTTGGCGCTGGTAGCCCGTTATGTCCTCGCGCCAATGAGGAAAATTAACACTGAGCCTACGCGAGTTGGTGCTCTGTCCCAGTTAAGCACCCGCGCCAATTTTTTTATGGAAAGTTTTTTAAAAAAAGAGGCGAAGTTTCGATTACAACAGCTTCGTGGATGAGTCATGAGGAGTGGTTTCGACTGAATAACCACGGCCTTCCTCCTTTGGCCTCTTATTTCCACCTTATGGGGAACCTCCCAAGGGATAAGGCATCCCTTCCACTATTGTAGGGATCCCAACCTCCTCCTCTCCTCTATAAATATAGCCATATTCCATTGATGAAGGGGCTGAATGGTTGAGCAAAGTAGTCTTGGTAGCCTAAATAGAGTTGAATCAATTGTAAGGAGATTATCGTCAGACAGTCGAAGAGAGAGAGACTTGTCCTTTTCCCGACAAGCTTTACTGAGACATACTCCTTTGTCGACCCATTGAAGGAAGATCCAACGTCAAAGCTCAGGTTGTATCTTTCTTTGTTCTGATTAATAATAAGCAACTTCAATTATGGTTCCACTCAGATGTTCATGTTTTATGTTATCAGTTGTATATTCTCTGACTGATACATAATTGCATGTATTAGGTTTTACGCTTGTTTGTTTGTTGTTTCTTCTTGTATGTGCAGGTGTTCGATCGCATCGAGCAGGAGAATTGTGATCTGCCAAAGCAAGGGACGGAAACACCATCTTCTCCACAAACGACGGTAGCGTAGGACTTAAGGTAGGCCTATTGTCGCATCTTGGTCTTTTGCAATTAGGAACTTGTGTCTTAGCGTGACTCGGTTGTTTCCAAACCCGATCTAGGCTAGAAGGGATCACCTTTTTCCGCAGAGGGGATTTACCTCTCCAACGCATGGGTACAATTACCTTTTAGAGGGATTCTGGCTCCCATCTCAGACTAGCATATGTTTTGTATGTTGCAGGCCTAAGGAAGAATCTTGTCTTCGTAGCGGTATTGGAAGATCGTGGCTATAAATTGATGTTTAGAAAAGGAAAGGTGTTCCTTAAACACATAGCCTTTGGATAGGTGAAATATGTCGATGTAAGAGTCAATAACCTGTATGCTCTTTAGCTTGAGGATGCATGCAAATATTTGAGGAGAAAAGTAGTGGTTAATGACTTGGTGGTTGAGAGGGAGAAATTCTCTCTCAATGTGCAACCTCAGAAGCAGACTCAGAAGGTTGTGGAGCAGCCACAATTGGAGAAGTAGAGAGGAGACCGAGTGGAAGATTCCACTCAAGAAAAAACCTCTTGGAGGGGGATATTTTGAGCTAGAAGGGCAGAGAGATTACATGCAGCTATACCTCAAAGTGTGAAATGGGGCGATGTGTAGATATAATCCCAAGAAGAAATTTGGGCAGGGTCCATTGAGATGGTGTGTCTCATGGATCGAACCTTGCTACGAGGAGCCCACAGCATAGTGATAGCAAGAAGGATTGGTTAGATTATTGCATTCATATGTCAGGAAGACATAAATCAGAGTGACAAATGTCATATACTGGAGTGAAAATTAGAGTTGGTAGAAGTGCAGAGTGCACAGATGCAGATGTCAGTAGTAGTGCAGAGAGTCCAGTCGAAAGGTACAGTAACTAGTAGCAGTCAGAAGACTCCGATGACATATGCATTATACTGATTCAGTTGTTCATAGGCTATTCATTTTTATGAGTTTCATGTGCAAAAAGCACTATAGAAGTGTTGCATGCAGAACATTCCAAAGGTACCAAATCAAGATAGATTGAATTCATTTCTTGTTGAGAGGGAGTGTTGAAATTTACAACAAGAAACAATGAAATTGGCATCCAGGAAGAAAAAAAATTGACCACATACTGGTGTGGGATTCCAATCACACATGAGTGAGGAATTCAATTACACATTAGTGATAAATGTGGGCATCTAATTTATGTATCCCCTAAATAAATTGGAAAACAAATTGTAATTTCATCTCATAACAATTTGTAATAGTTAACTAAGTCAGAAAGATTGAGTTAGCTCAAGAATTTTGAGTTGAGGGTCAAAGGTGAGGCATGTATTTGATTCTATTATTTTGGGGGTATAGTTGAAGTTAATGCACTAATGTGGTGCATGTGTAATCAATTAACTCAAATTAATTGAGTTAAAATCAGTTTAACTAGTTCTAAATGAGTGATGAGCTAGTGAGAGGTCTAGCGAATTAAATTAGATCTAATTCACAAGTAGTGATCAATCGGATAACTGATGCTTCACTATTAATATTTTCATGCATGTAAATTATGATGAAGACCCAGTTGAGACAGTTTTTAAAGGGAATATAACTATCAGTTGTATTATTAGAAAAATTCTCTAGTGCAATTATAGTCACAGGAAGCATGAAGAATTGCGTAGTATAGGAAGTTTTATTATCCTATTTAATAGGGATTAATTGCCTAGGGATTGTGTGAGAAAGGCTGGGCTAACCAAGGGCTGAGAATTGGCTAAGTGTTGGTCAATTTTTCCTAAGAATTACTATTCAGTTTTGGGCAGGATCAGGGTGAGACGATCGGTAGAGTGTAGGATTTTCTCAGTGTTAGAAAGAATTGTAATGTTTCATGATTCTTTGACTATGTAAAATATATGATAGAGGGGTTTTGAGCAGGTGCTTTCCCCAGATACATCTTTTGTTGTGTGATTAATAATTTCTTTCTATTACTTGCATGTGATTGAGCGATCATGTTTTATATTCCACAAATATAGTGGAAGGATTCAATATCTTGTTTTAGTACATTACATGATCGGATTAAATCCATTAGATTTTCTATACAATTTCTACATAAAGTGCATATGAAAAAATTTATTTTTCACCTCACTTAACGAAAAGTACAATTTTTCCTCCGGAAAATAATAATAATAACAATAATAAATAGTGTCAAAAATATGCCTCCGAGAAAAAGGTTGATGTTGAATTGGCATGAAAATCACCAACATTTAAAAAAAATACATACTTAATGCATAACCAAATTTAAAGTGTTAAAAAAATGCTTCTTATTCCCCTCCTTCCCAAAAAAGGCTGATGCTACATCAACACTTCTCAAAATTTGCATGAAAATCACAAACATTTAAAAAAAAAAACCATATTTAGTACAAAAGAAAATTTAGTGTAAAAAATATGCTTCTAAAAATAAAGTTTTATTTTGCATCAACACTTTTCAAAATCGGCATGAAAATCATTATTTGATGCTACCTCCAAAAAACTGAGAACTTAGTACAATTCTCGTTAAGTTGGTAATTTTGTTTGAAATGCAATAAATATATTTGAAGACAAGATACTTTAGTATAACATAGGCAAGAAAATCAAAAGAGCATAAACCACTATTGAAAGGGTTGTTTAGAAAGGATCCATTTACCTAACTTGTAGATATAAAACATCTAATGAAAATGTAAAATGATATAAAAAAAAGAAGAAAATCAAGCTTCTAAATTTGAAATTGTGCGCTTTAAAAATGAAAAATTTAACATATTAAATATTGTTTTATTATTTTGAAAAAATAATTTGTTTTACTCAGGGACCACGTTATCCATATTAAAAAGAATTATGTTATTAATATATTTTTTAATACGTGTTAATATTACTAGGTCGGATCACAATGGTATGTTGCTCCACAACTCCCTTCTCTCGATGGCTAGCATTTCCTTGCCTGTTGCATATTTCCTTGTCTGGTGATGCCACCATTGATTTTTTTCATATGGTTCCCCTTGACTCTCTTTGTGTGTAGTATTTGCCACTGATTTTTTTCTTGTTTGTGGCCCTACATCTTGTATACGACATTTTTGTTTTTCTGGACTTTTACAACAATGGTGCAGTCAAATTTATCCATCTACAACTTGCTGATCGTTGCTATTAACAACTGATGCGGGGGATATTATATTTGGAGTTTTGAAGTGTATCAATTTTATTATGCATATGAATCTGCGCTTTTTTCTACCAAAATTTACTTGCTTACGAGAAATCGTCGTTAGGGTTTTGGGGTTATTTTGTTTCCCTAGCCACCATAGGATTTTTTAGGCCCATTTTCTATTTTTTGGTTCATTTGTGCCATGGAGGAATAGGTTTCATTCTAAGCCCTGGTGTGGACCCTAAAACCTTGAGGGTATTCTTCTCCCCCCAAAAATAATTGTGAATAAACTAGCTAAGATCCTTGCATTGGAACTCTCTCCTTCAGATCCATGTAAGAGAGCCTTATCCCTCCCCAAAAAAGTGCTAGTAGGAAATTTTATGGGCTTGTGGCCAAACCAAAAATATGTGTAATTATGGATCGTGGAACAATGAGCCCCTAATATTGAAGGTCAAGTAACCTTTTTTGCAGTAGGAAGGGGTTTCAATGTCTTTTTATTTCTCAATAAAATCGAAAAGGATGTTACTTATTAGGATTGTATTTCATGGGGTATAAAGGCCTCTTTATCACTCCATGGGCTCTATCTTTTAACCCATATTTTTGAGATTAATATTGTACCAGTGTGGGTTCATTTTCCACACCTCCCTATTCATCTTTAGGGCCTGTTGTGGTACTCAATAACCCCCCATTTTTCCTTGGAAGCTTTAGAAGGAACAATGGGGACACTTTAAAAATTTTAGGTAAAACCCTTTTATATAGATCAGTTAAGTATATCCTCCCTTATATTTCCAAATAAAACAAATAAAAATTAGTTTTTTCATAATAAACACAATCTTATGAAAACATCAGAAAACAATGCCAAACGCTCAAAAGGTATAAAAACAAGTAAATATTAGAAATATGTGAAAAACATGTTGAAGTGCCGAAATGCTAAAATCCCGAAGTATCGAAATGTCTAACTATCGAAGTTCTGAAATGCTGATATGTTGAAGTTCTGAAATGATGATATGTCAAAGTTCTGAAATATCAAAATTCCATCAATTAACCAACTGCGTATATCACATTTTGTCAACTGATAGATCCTGATATCGCATTCTGTCAAGCATCCTAATATTTTATTGTTTCGCATATTGCATCATTACTAAATCCAATCATCATACCCGATATCAAAAATGTCGAAAATCGAAACTCTGAAGTAATTCCAACTGTGAACATCACGTGAACAAACGTTTAGAAATTAAATGACCACCTTATGGTTTCTAGTCTCAAGGTTTTCAAAAAAATTATAATGATTCTAGGTTAATGCGGAAGGATTTTTCATAAGGCTCGCATTGAATTGATATGACTCTCACATAATTCAAAGTAATTCTATGCTTATCTCAACTTGTTTTTTTTTACAGGTGAATCCTCATAAATAACAACATAAGGAGGTGTCCAGGATCATCAAAGCATGGATAAATTCTATAGCTCAGCAAGAATTTGTCTTGTCACCTGAATAAACTCATGAGGTGGCTCCTTTGTTCGCAGATACCACATGCACTCAAGATTCAGGTTCCTTTAATTGGGAAGATATTTACAAGTTATTTGAAGATGAAAATCCAAGAATAATTGAAAATAGAAAATCTAATGCTGATGAGTCTCTGCCAAGGGATATAGATGCATGGAGCAATGTAGCTAATTCATTTCTTCATAGAATTGTTGTTCGTTCGAAAATTCTCCCATACACATATATGGTGAGGTGGATCATTGACCATGTGGATATAACAGACCGATTGTTTATTACCTCAAATAATACAGTAATTGATTCCTTCAAGCCATAATAATTAAGAAGGATGTACCAGTTGCTGATGCCTCAAAGGAAGTACAACACACAGTTCGTCCAAAATTTCATGCAAGAATATCCGAACCCTATGCATCTTATCAAATATTGGAGGAAAGACCCAAATAAACACAAGCGAGAGGACAGGGGTATGTATTCACTAGCCTCTCTTGTTGGCCCTTTCTCCCAAATTTATGTTATGTTCTGTCATCTTTATGGTTATCTGAATACCCAAAAGTTTTTTGAGGAATGGGTACCTTTGATTGAAACTACCTCTGATGGTTATATCATGTACTGGGAAACCAGTTTTTCAAATAGTCTGAGTACTCAAATCCGTTATTATAGGCAAGGACGCAATGTACTAGAAAGTACAACTCCTCCCTTTTTCATGAGTGCCTACATTATGGATGCTATATGTTTTTCCTTTTATTTTCCATCCTTGGGATGTAAATTGTTTGTTCAATATGCCACCCCTATTCATGTTTATTTTGATATTTTGTGGGAATCCAAGTACCATTCTAGTTTCTATAATATTTGTCATGAAGTAATGCTTCCCCTCCATCAAGAATTTTTTAGTAATAAAGCCCCAAGGCTTACCATCAAAGCCAATAGAGATTTGATACCTATAGGGAAATGGTCCGGAGAAGAAAACTTCACTTATGTTTGATTTTTTGGAAGCTTAGCCCATCCCCATGTGTCACTGTTGTTTGTTCTAGATAAATTAATGGGAAAAGAAATTTCCTACCAGACTGATGTACAAGGCATAACTAAAGTCCTCGGAGATGCAAAGAAGACCGTTTGGCCATGTTTTCCTATTCCGTGTGGTACATGCACTTTAGAGAATTTCAAGCATGCTTTGCTTGAAATTGAGAAATTAAAAGTTTTTTGTTTTCCAGTGATACCTAACTGGTAGTTTGACCCAAATGGAATTGCTAAATATTTCACCACGCAAGTTAAATTTAGACCATTTTCAAAAGAGCCTCATAAGTTTGATAATTTATTTGGAATGAACCCAGAATATTCTATGGTAGAAAAAATCGACTTTGATCAATTGAATCCTAGCGAGTTCATTAGTTTTAAGCAATATCATCAGAAGAGGATATCTCCTCTACCAGAATTTCTGATAAAACATTCCAGACAGAACTCATAGAGTATATAAGAATTTGCATCCTCTTCCCAAGTTCCAAATGTTGAAAGTACAAAAATAGCTAATATAGCCATTGGAAAATAAAGTGGAATCATAGAAGAATGACTTGACGGAGTTTGGGAGGAATTCAAGAATGTCTTAATGGCTGAGGAAACCCACATTGCAAATGGTTCTGATCATGGAGGTATAGAAGCAATTATAATAAACTCAGAGCCAAATTTGAGCTCTTCAGAGCCAGTCATAAATCTTGTCATAGAACCAAGCACAAAGACAATTATTAACCACAAAAAATTGTACAAGTTTTGGAGAATGCAGGGAACACCTCATTTACTACAGAGAATCCCCAAAAGTATGTTAATACTGAAACACTTGCAAAAAACATTGGTACAAAGGTAAAGAATGATTCTCATATAGCTAAAGACATTGAAATAATTCTTTCTTTTCCCACCACATAGATAGTCCTTAAAATTGAATAAATCCCACCTTTGGACATATTCTATAGTCCTAAGCACAAGTCATTCATGTGCAGGTATAGAAATAAAATAAAATTGGAACAAACTCAAATGTTGGTTCCTAGTGAAACTTCAGTTAAAATTCTTTGGAAATACACTCAATCCACCCCAGAGGATGATCTAAATCGACTATCTCAATTTTCAGAAGCTTATGCTAATGCGGCCATGGATAAAGTTACGAAAGTACAATTATTGATGAAAGAAAAGGATCAAAGAATTGCTATATTAGAGAAAAGTCTCCAAATTGAGAAGCAAGCAATAGAAAAGAAATGGCAAGTAAACCTTGTTGATTTACAAAATAATTTTGATAATCTAAAGGTGAAATATGAAGAAGAATTTAGAGATAAATATTAACATATACAATAGTTAGAGCAAAAGGTTGATTAGTTGCAGGATAATCCTAAAATAAATGAAGTTTGAAAGGAAGAATTATATTTATATATCCTCTTGACAAAGAAAAAATATATTTTTTATCATAAGTTGTCATTAGTTCATGACTTTTCTAAAAACATTGATTCATTAGTCACCCAACTGTCAAAGTTGAGAACCTTCTATGAAGAGATTGACGAAAAAATATTTTCTTTCATAGATTGGCAGGATGGTATAGAAGGGAGAGCAGCGAACCTTCCCAGAATTGAAGAATCACAGAAGGATATTATATGTGGTGATTGGGATATTAAAATAAAATTTGTAGAGATGGAAATCTTCATAGCCAAGAATATTGCATCAAATCTCATTGAATACATCACTAATTCTCTACTACGAGCCAATTTGATACAAGATTGTCCAAAGGATAATTTTACAGATGTCATACTCTTGAAGTAGTCTTATAAAGAAGCATCTAGAAGGAGGACTCAAGAGATTCAAAGCTTATCCAAAGAAAAATTGGAAATTTATTTGCAGTTCCTAGTAAAACCGCATGGTCAGTGGCTCATGCTAAGGTGTTTTTCAAATGCAGCAATGCAACTTCTTCCATCACTTAATGATGCAATGTTCACGGGACATATGCGTATGCATCCAATGCATCCCCCCCAACTGAAGCCAATGATATATATTTACAACCTCAAAGAATAGATGAAGAATGGACCTAGGAAGCAGTCATAAATATTGTTTCAACTTATTACTATTTTGTTGTCCTTTATCTTAGCTTAAGTTATTTGAGGCTTTATAGAAACTTCGTTTACAAGTTTCCTATTTTTGTAATATTAATAGACTATTTAAACCCCTCTCATGCATTTATTAAGGGGTCCATAGTTTTGAGAAGATACCTTTGAACTTGCACTATTGTTTGATCAAGTGTTATCTAATTGAAAGTTAAGCCTGAAAGCTATCTTTTTCAGATACAAAGCACTTATGCATCGGGTACTATTATCTTTGTGTTATTTCTTTTTGTTATTGAAATAGATATTTATTGTATGTTTATGTTCTTTCATTATATAAGTTACTTTGAAAAAAATGTATCATTGTCACTATTGATATGAAATATTGAATGTTTTGTAATTATATATGAAATAGAAATATCTTTTATGTGATTAAGTTTTAATCAACTAAATTAATTGACTATTTAATTAATTTAGTTTCTTATGCATGCTTTATTTTCATTAGAGTATGGAATTATCTATATTATTCAATACTTTGTGAAATTTTCTATTAGATCACATTAAAATACGTTTTATCTCGGGAAATAGTAAAAACAAGTTTTATTTTTATCATTAGTTTTAAAATCACTCCATCAATTTGATTGCATTCCTCTTGTTATTATTAAATCTCTTTAAACAGGAAACTGGTCCCTATATCCCCAGTCAGACCCACCAATTTCAATGGAAAAGGATTTTTTTTAAGCTCTCGACCGGGTGGTATTCCCCAATGTTGAGGCAATCAACTTCTAGCCTTCAACATTATTGGCACTAGAAGGAGGGCCCCTGACTATGAATGGCAACAAGGTCTGATCAGAAGGGTCATCCATAGAGTCATTCACCCTCAAAATCTCCCGCTACTTCTAGTTCTCACTCAAAGTCTCCTACTCCTAGACCATAAGTAATAAAAACTGTAAAATATTCTAATATCAGCTCTAAGATAGTTTATAAGCCTTATTTAATTGAATCACATGAAGTTTAAGATTTAATTGAGAAATTATAAGGGATTTCTATTTCTAAAGAAGAGACTCAACATTCTGAGTTATCCCAAGGAATCATATCATCTTTTACACTGTCTTGAGTTTTAGCTAGGTCTCAAAGTGAGAAACTTGGGATCACTCCTTTTGATTTCCCTCTACCTCCTCACCGAAGAAACACTAAGAAATCTGAAGCTCAATCTTCTACTAGTGAGATTTTATCCTCATCACCTCCACAAACTCTTTTATTTCAATCCACTTCTTTGCAACCAACCCCTTAATTCATTCCCATCACTCATTCTCAAACAAAAAGTGCTAATACAAGTAATATTACCACAGGGGATACTTCCTCCACATATTCAGCCTCTTCTACTACAACAAATTTTTCTACTCACATTCCCACAATGGCTAATAGACCATGGACCAATCCATGTGTTGTCAATATGCCTGCACCACTTCATACTTTTCCTAAGTATCCAGAGAGATGGTTACAAAATTTTAATCCAGATGAAGGAACCCAGGTAGAAGAACACCTGCATAATTTTATGCTAGTCATTAATCTTAAAGAATAATCAGAAGAAGATTGTGTATGTAGATTGTTTCCATATACATATTTAGGATCAGCGGGATCTTGTTACTTTTCTTTACCGTCAGGTTCTATTATTGTTTGGAATATGTTTCAAGAGAAATTTTTGACAAATTTTGGAGATGATCACACAACTGCAACATTGATCAATGATATTTCCAACTTGAAACCAGATTCAAATGAAAGGATCAAATATTTTAATTCTAGATTCAATCAATTTCTTAACAAGATTCCGCAAGATTCTCAACCTAGTGTAGATGTTCAAATAGAATGGTATATTTTTTCATTACCCCCAAACATTTCCATATTCGTAGATAAATCTAATAAAAACACTCTCATTGATAACATGAAATAAGCTATATATGTCTAGAAAAGGATTTTAGCCCTATAAAAGAAGACCATTCTAGAAGAAAGAAAATCTTAGAAAGTAAATTTCAAAGAAGCCATCAAACGACCCTTTCAATTTAGAAGGAGTACAGAAATTTCTTAAAACAATGTCAAATTAAATGGTCAAAATTAAAAAATAGGTTTCAAATTCTCCTCAAAAGACTTTTAGCTCTTTTAGGAAAACACAACCTTCATCCTCTCAACCACCCAATGTTATATCCAATGTAGAATCAGAAAAAGAAGAATATGAAGAGTATTATTTGTTCGCAGAAGAATCATAAGGTGAAGAAGAATTATTCAAAGCACATGGATTATGGGATTTTATTCTCATCTCATCTGAAAACGAAGAGGAGCAAGAGACATTACCAGTCGAAACTAGGAGAAAAAAGGCTAATGATTCACCATCATTAAATTCAAAGAATAAATTAGCTATTCCTATTAACAAAGATAAAACTGCCTTAAAGAAGTCTTCTCGTGAGTCTCCGGTCTCTTCTCCCAAATCACCTATGTCTTCCACATCCCCTTCTAATTCGCCTTCTACATCCAAAACTCTTGTCGTTTCAGATAAGGACATAGAATATAACATTGTCGAATATATGAAGAAATTGAAATCCAATATCTCCATGTATGAGATAGTAAACTTAATCAACAACAATTTTTTTTGCTTAAAGAATTAAATGTTGTTCTTATGTCTCCTTTTCCAACAAAAAAATTCACATTAGGAAAAGGAAAGCCTCCAAGAGATACCCCTGATTAAATTGATGCCTTAGTTGAAATTATAATTGGAGATCGATCCAAGTATCATACTCCTCCTTTATTACTAACCTTTGATATTTTTAACAAGAATGTCCACAATTTTCTAATAGACTCGGGAGCTTCTTCAAACATAATGCCATATTCAGTGTGTCTCAAATTGAATATAACTCCTGAAAAGTTTGTTGTGCATATTGTGAAATTAGATATATCCAAATTTAATGTTTTAGGGGATTTGAACTCAGTCTTAATAAGACTGTCCTCAAATCCAAGGGTTTTTTAGATAATCGATATCTTAATCGATGATATTCCAAAATTTTATGGTCTGATTTTAAGTAGAGATTGGTCTGAGAAGTTACATGGGTATTCAACAACAGATTGGTCAAATATTTTGCTTCCTTATAATGGTAAACCAAATCAGATTTGAGTATATAGATAAAAACATATGAAACACTCGGTTACTGATTTGGGTGAAGAAAACGAACTTGTGGTTTTCACAAATAAAATTCTCGACAATTACTCTTCGGAATCCTTTTTTGGAAGTTTTATAGCATAGGAATCACCTTTTTTAGAAAATTCTATTTTTTCTCAAATTGAAAATTACTCTCAAACATAATTTTCTAAATGTATTAATATTGTAGATACTACTGTAGATAAATCTGAATATTTATTTTGGACACTTTGTTTTGATGGTTCTAAATCTAGTGAAGGTGCAGGAGCAGGATGTATATTAATCAGCCCAACTGGTGAGAAGGCCATGGTAGCATGTAGGCTAGAATTTGGATGTTCTAACAATATTGTGGAATATGAAGCGTTGGTACAGGGATTATATAAGGCAATAAATCTTGGAGTTAAATATCTTCAAATATTTTGTGATTTGGAAATTGTGATAAAACAAGTTATAAATAACATTCATTACGTATCAAATCACCTGAAACATTATCAATCCCTGATTCAAAATATTACTTCACATTTTTTAGCATGCAATATTTCTCCAATACCTAGAATTCAAAATTTCAGCACTGATATTTTAGCCAATGTCGCATCCAGGTTAATTCCACCCGAAGATTTTAGTCCAGATCGATTTTCTATAGAGTTGATTTTTCGCCCATCCATTCCCGACAATATTACAAATTGGCGAGTGTTCAATGATGATTGAGATATCCCAGATTTTTTAACATCTGAAGAATCTTATCTTGATCAAGTAATTGAAGAAGATGAACACAATACTCAAATAAACAATTTCATTGAAAAAAAAATGCTTTGCCAAAACTTGTAATTAAACTTGAAGATCTATATGATTTGAAGGACATATTTAAAAAGGTCAAAAACTGCAAACTTCAAAATTGAACTTTAAGGTTTGAATTAGTTAACCTAGGATCCAATGAAAAACCTCAAAATATCAACTTAGGACTTGTCTTTTCATCCACAGAAAGAAATGAATTTATTCATTTGTTAAAAATATATAAATATGTATTTGCATGGAATAATCAAGATCTAAAAACATATGATGCTTTCATCATCCAACACACTATCCTAATGGTACCAGAAGTCAAACCAATTCAACAAAAGCTCAGAAAGATACATCCGAATTTGGAACCCAAAATTACAAGCGAATTGAATAAGCTTTTAAAAGCTAAAATCCTTTTTCCAATCTAACATTCAAAATGAGTTTCTAATCTTGTACCATTTAGGAAAAAGAAGGATGAAATTCGCATTTGTATTTATTTAAGAAATATTAACAAGGCATGTCAAAAAGATAATTTCCCTCTCCCATCAATGGAACAATTCGTACAATAATTTGTCGGTTCTGAACTGATGTCTTTCTTAGACAGATTTTCAGGTTATAATCAAATCTTATTTGATCCAGAAGACCAATTAAAGACTACATTTAGAACAAAGTGGGGGACATAGGCATATAAAAATATGCCATTCGGATTAATGAATGCAAGAGCTACATTCGAGAGAGCAATGGATATTTCTTTCAAAGGGTTAATTAACAAAATTGTTGTGGTATATCTCGACGATATTACCATATAGTCAAAAGAGATAAATAATCATCTGCATGATTTAAAACAAATATTTGAAAGATGCAAAAAATATGGAATTTCTCTAAACCCTAAATTTTTTTTTTTGCTCTTAGTGAAGGTAAAATCTTGGGATTTGTTATTTCAAAACATGGAATTTGTATTCATCTAGAAAGAATTAAAATAATTTCAAAAATTCCATTACCACGTAATAAGAAATCGATGCAATCTTTTTTGGGTCAAATTAATTTTGTGAAAATATTCATCCCTAATTTTTCACACATCGTTCTACCTCTACAAAAAATGATCAAGAAGAATATGTTGTTCAAATGGGGAGATGATGAAAAAGAATCATTTAAAACCATTAAACAAGCCATAATTAATGATCCTTCTCTATGATCCTTCTCTATCTGATCTATCTTACACAACAATTTTAACCCAATCAAATGAACAGAAAAATGAAGCTCCAATTGTTTTTTTGAGCTAAAATTTTCAAGGAGCTGAATTAAATTATACATGAGAAGAAAAGAAAGCCTTCACAGTTTACAAAGCTATTAAATATTTTAGACCTTTTATTTTGAAAACTCGTGTTAAAATTATTGTTCCTTTCTCAACGGTCAGGAAATTACTGATTCAAAAGGAGTTAGGGGAAAAAAGGGCTAATTGGGTCACAACATTGCAAGAATATGATCTAGATATCAAACCCGCTAAGATTATAAAAGGCCAAGGTTTTTGCAGGTTATTCACAAGAATGAATGATGCATCAATTAACGAAGAAACAAGTAACATTGAAAGAGTTACAAAGGTATTTCCTGTTGATACTCACTCTCAATATGTTGATTTATTCGTTTACTTAAAAAAATGGTTATGCTCCACTTGAGCTTGATTTTAAGAAAAACAGAGCTTTAATGTTGAAGGCCAATCAGTATCAACTTTTTTAACGATGTATTATTTAGAAAGAATTATGATTTTGTTCTTTTGAGATGTTTGGAGAAATTCGAAGCAGAAAATGTTCTACAGGAACTTCATGATGGTCCAGCAGGTGGACATTATAGTGGAGATACTAGTTCTCATAAGATTCTTCATGTTGGATATTACTCTCCGGCCTTATTTAAAGATGCACATATGTACGTCAGAAAATGAAAAATTTTCCAAACTGCTTCAAGAAGACAAAGGAAAACATCTATGCCATTGCAGCCTGTCAATATCAAACAACCTTTTGAGCAATGGGGACTTGATATATTAGGTGAGTTCATTCCTCACTCCTCCAAGAAACATAAATATATTTTGACAGTAACATATTATTTCACGAAATGGGTAGAGGAAATACCATCGAAGTTAGCCAATTCTGAGAGCATCATTGAATTCATTGACCGGATTATCATTACCAAGATTGGTGTTCCTAATGCTCTTTTTTTTATAATGCTTCTTATTTTTCTGGAACTGCAATGTCTAAATTTTCTTTAACGAGAGGATTTAAATTGAAGTATTCCACAAATTATTATCCCTAAGGAAATTGTTTGGTGGAATCAACTAATAAAAAAATCTTATAAGGATTATCAAACGAACCATTGGCCAAAATAAAAAAAGTTGGCACAAACCTTTAACATTTTCTTTATGGGCAGATAGGATAACTAAGAAAGCTTCAATAGGAACATTCTCATTTCATCTAGTATATGGAAAATAACCTACTCTACCTTTGATTATAGCTATCCCTTCGGTAGCCCTAGTTCAATTTATTAATGAAGAACCTTCTTCAGCTTTACAATTACGAATGCCTCTAATAATTAAGCTGGAAGAAGAAACAAATAAGGCTAAATAGTTTCATGCTCGTCATCAAGAATTGGTCAAAACTTCATTTGATATTAATTCAGTCAAAGACAAACATTTTGAAATTGGATACTTAGTTTTGAAATGGGTCAAAGTACATGAGGATAAAGGAAAGCATAAGAAATTTCAAAAAATCTGGCTTGGTCCCTTTCAAAGTTTTGAGAAGATAGGTCCATTGACTTTTATATTGCAATATTTACAAGGAAAGAAGCAAATTTTTCTTGTCAATGGACTTATACTAAAAAATTATTTTTCTTGAAAAGAACAAAAGTTATTTTTTACAATATGTAAGTATTTTGATACAAATAAATTGTGTTGTAAATTATTACACCTTTGGATAACACTTTGCAAGTTTTTCTCAAAATATTAAAGATGTTGAGTTTTGAAGAAATAATGAAGAAAGAAAAACTATAAATTGAAATATAATTCATTTCAAAAACTTTGAATTATCATAGCCATTTAAAATGAAGAGATCTTTTAGATTTGTAATTATTTTGAGAATCCAAATTATTGTGAGTAAGATTTGAAAAGTTATCTTTATAAAAATAGTAATTATGATGACGTTTTAGCATCTTTTCCTTCAATTGTCATCCAACGTTCATAATGAGTATATGAAACCTCCCCATTCATTTATTTTGTATTTTTTCAGAGTGTAATTCAAAAATATGTAAAACTTTAAAGTTAAGAGGTCTCATCACGAGCCTGCTTACAATGATCATAGGAAATTAATAAGATTGACATTATCATTATTGGAAACCATGCCAAGATAATGGCTCAGAGTCAAAAGACCTTGATACAAGAGATCTCATTATGAGTCGACTTGTTCAAATTTATTAGAACTTTTGAATGGCATTATATTTTATGTCCAGCAAACCAGGATAGTGACTTTAAGGTAAATAAAAAACAGAGTAAAAGAAAAACAAAACATTTATTATCTATGAATTTTTTTATTTTAGCATGAATAGGATACTGGTTCATTTTGGTTAAACAGTAACTCTATCAAGGCTATAAATGTCTGTTGGCAGCAGAGGCTCTACTAGTGACTAATAATTTTATCCAATACGCTATGCTTCGAATGATTCTTACTTTACCTTTTCAACCTATCAAAACTTGATTCATTCAAAATAAATTTTCATTTATAACAAATTTAAAAGAACCTTTTGATAAAATAGGTTATCTTATTTCAAAGTTATCTATATTAATTTAGATTTCAACTATTTACAACTTCTTGAAATTTTACTTAAAAAGTTAGCATTTTATTTATAACAGAGATTAAGTGTTTCAACCAGTGTGTCACCAATTGTTGTGGTACTCAACAACCCCCCATTTTTCCTCAAAATATTTAGAAGGAACAATGGGGATCCTTTAAAATTTTTAGGTAAAACCCTTTTATATAGATAAGTTAAGTATATCCTCCCTTATCTTTCCAAATAAAACAAAGAAAATTTTTCTTTTTAATAATAAACACAATCCTATGAAAACATCGGAAAACAACGCAAAACATGCCAAAAGGTATAAAAACAAGTAAATATCAGCAATATGTGAAAAATATGCTGAAGTGTTGAAATTTTGAACTCCCAAAGTTCCAAAATGTGGAACTCCCGAAGTTTTGAAATGTCGAACTCCCGAAGTTCTGAAATGTCGATATGCCAAAGTTCTGAAATGTCAATATGCCAAAGTTCCAAAATATCAAAATTTCGTCAATTAACTAACTTCCAATATCAAATTCTATCAATTAACAGATCCTGATATCGCATTTTTTCAAGCATCCCGATATTTCGTTTTTTTGCATATCACATCATTACTAAAGACAATCATCATACCCTATATCAAAAATGCCAAAAAGAGAAACTCCAAAGTAATGCCAATTGTCAGCATCACGTGAACAAACATTTAGAAATTAAATAACCACCTTATGGTTTCTAATCTCGAGGTTTTCAAATAAATTATAATTATTCTAAGTTAATGCGAAAGGATTTTTTGTAAGCCTCGCATTGAATTGATATGACTCTCACATACTTCAAAGTAATTTTATTCTTATCTCAACTCTTTTTTTTTTACAAGTGAATCCTCATAAAGAAAAACATAAGTAGATGTCTAGGATAATAAAAGAATGGAGAAAGTATGCAACTCAACGAGAATCTATCTTGCCACCTTAAGAAACTCATGAGATCGCTCCTCTATTCGCAAATACTGCATGCACCCATGATTCATGTTCCTTTTACAGGGAAGTAATTTACAAGTTATTTGAAGATGAAAACCCAAGAATAATTTAAAATAGAAAAGTTATTGTTGATGAGTCTCCACCAAGGGATGCAGATGCATGGAGCGATGTAGCTAATGCATTTCTTCATAGAATTGTCGCTCATCTGAAAACCCTCCCATACACAGATATGGTGAGGTGGGTCATCGACCATGTGGATATAATGGACCGACTGTTTATTACCTCAAAAAAGACAGTAATTGGTTCCTTCAATCTAGAAGACTTAAGAAGGATATACCAGTTGTCAATGCATCAAAGGAAATACGATACAAATTTTTTCCAAAAGTTCGTGCAAGAAAATTCGAACCCTGCGGAGCTTATCAAAGATTGGAGGAAAGACCCAAATAAGCACAAGCGAGAGGAAAGGGGTATGTATTCACTAGCCTCTCTTGTTGGCCCTTTCTCCCAAATTTTTGTTATGTTATGTCGTCTTTATGGTTATCTGAATACCAAAAAGTTTTATGAAGAATGGGTACCTTTGATTGAAACCGCCTCTAATGGTTATATCATGGATTGGACAACCATTTTGTCAAACATTCTGAGTACTCAAATCCATAATTATAGGCAAAGACGCAATGTACTAGAAAGGATAGCTCCTCCCCTTTTCATGAGTGACTACATTATGGATGCTATATGTTTTTCCTTTAATTCCATCCTTGGGATGGAAATGGTATGTTTATTATGCCACCCCTCTTCATGTTTATTTTTACATTTTTTATGAATCCAAGTACCATTCTAGTTTCTATAAGATTTTTCATGAAGTAATGATTCCCCTCCATCAAGACGTTTTTAGTAATAAAGCCTCGAGGCTTATTGCTGAAGCCAATATAGACTTGAGGCCTATAGGAAAATGGTTCAGAGAAGAAAACTTCACTTATATTTTAGTTTTCAGAAGCTTATCCCATCCCCATGTGTTACTGTTGTTTGTTCCAGATAAATTATTGGCCAAATAAATCACCTACCAGACTGTTGAACAAGGCATAACTAAATTCCTTGGAGATGCAAAGAAGACAGTTTGGCCATGTTTTCATATTCCGTGTGGTACATACATTTTAGAGAATTTCAAGTATGATTTTATTGAAATTGAGAAATATAAAGTTTTATGTTTCCCAGTGATACCTAATCGGAAATTTGACCCAAATGGAATTACTAAATATTTCACCACGCAAGTTAAACTCAGTTTGTTTTCAAACGAGCCCAATAAGTTTGATGAATTATTTGAAATAACCCCAAAATATTCTATGGTAGAAATTATAGCCTTTGATCAATTGAATCCTTACGAGTTAATTAGTTTTAATAAATATCGTCAGAAGAGGATAGCTCATATACCAGAATTTCTAGTAAAACATTCCAGTCAGAACTTAAAGAGTACAGAAGCATCTGCATCCTCTTCCCAAGTTCGAAATGTTCAAAGTACAGAAACAACTAATATAGATGTTGGATAAGAAAGTGGAATCAGAGATGAATGAATTAACGGAGTTTGGGAGGAATTCAAGAATTTCCTAATGACTGAGGAAACCCACATTGCAAATGGTTCCGATCATGCATGTAAAAAAGTAGTTGTAATCAACTCAGAGCCAAATTTTAGCTCTGTAGAGCTAGTCATAAAGCCTTTCATAGAACCAAGCATAAAGGCAGTTGTTAACCACCAAGAAACTATGCAGGTTCCAGAGAATGCAGGGAACACCTCATTTACTACAGAGGATCCCCAAATGATGTTAATACTGAAACACTTGCAGAAACGTTGGTACAAAGGTAAAGAACTATTGTCATATAACTAAAGATATGGAAATAATTCATGCTTTTCCCACCACAGATATAGTCCTTAAAATTGAAGAAATCCCATCTTTGGATGTATTCGATAGTTCGAAGCACAAGGCAGTCATGAGTAGGTCTAGAAAGAAAATAAAATTGGAAGAAACTCAAATGTTGGTTCCTAGTGAAACTTTAGTTCAAATTATTTGGAAAGACGCTCAATCCACCCCAGAGGATGATCTCAATCGACTATCTCAATTTGCAGGAGCCTATGCTAATGCGATCATGGATAAAGTTGTGGAAGTACAATTATTGATGAAAGAAAAGGATCAAAGAATTTTTATATTAGAGAAAAGTCTTCAAATTGAGAAGCAAGCAATAGAACAGAAATGGAAAATAAACCTTACCGATTTACAAAATAATTTTGATAACCTAAAGGTGCAATATGAAGAGGAAGTTAGAGATAAAGATCAACATATACAACATTTGCAGCAAAAGGTTGATCAGTTGAAGGACAATCCTAAAATACATGAAGTCTGAAAGGAAGCCTTAGATTCAGATATCCTCTTAACAAAGAAACAATATATTTTTTCTCATAAGTTGTCCTTAATTCACGACTTGTCTAAAAACATTTATTCATTAGTCATCCAACTGTCTGAGCTGAGAACCTTGTATGAAGAGATCGACGGAAATTTTTTGTCTTTCATAGATTGGAAGGATGGTATAGAAGGGAGACCAAACAACCTTCCTAGAATCGAGGAATCATATAAGGATATTATTTAGTGATTGGGATATTAAAATGAAAAGTGCAGAGATGGCAACCATCAGATCCAGGAACCTTGCATCAAATCTCACTGAATGCATTGTTGATGCTCTACTACGAGCCAATCTGATACAAGACTGTCCAAAGGATACTTTTCCAAATATCATACTCTTGAATAAGTCTTGGAAAGAAGAATCTAGAAGGAGGACTCAAGCTATTAAAAGCTTATCCAAGTAAAATTGGAAATTTATTGGTAGCTCCTAATAAAACTGCATGGTCAGTGGCTCATGCTAAGGTGTCTTTCAAATGTAGCAACGCAACTTCTTCCAGCACTTAATGATGCAATGTTAATGGGACATATGTGTATGCATCCAGTGCATCCCCCCCAGCTAAAGCCAATGATATATATTTGTAACATCAAAGAATAGATGAAGAATGGACCTGGGAAGCAATCATAAAGATTGTTACAATTGATTACTATTTTTTTGTCCTTTATCTTAGCTTAATTTATTCGAGGCTTTATAGAAGCATCGTTTACAAGTTTCCTATTTTTTTAATATTAATATACTATTTAAACCCCTCTCATGCATTTATAAAGGGGTCCAAAATTTTGGGAAAATAGCGTTGAACTTGCACTATTGTTTGATAAAGTGTTATCTAATTGAAAACTGAGCCTAAAAGCTGTCTTTTTCATATACAGAGCATTGATGCATCAGGTACTATTATCTTTGTGTTATTTCTTTGTGTTATTGAAATATATAGTTATTGTATCTTTATTTTCTTTCATTATATAATTTACTTTGAAAAAAATGCATAATTGTCACTATTGATATGAAATATTGAATGATTTGTAGTTATATATGAAATAACGAGATCTTTTATGCGATTGAGTTTTAATCAACTAAATTAATTAACTATTTAATAAATTTAGTTTCTTATGCATGCTTTCTTTTCATTAGAGTATGGAATGATCTATATTATTTGATACTTTGTGAAATCTTTCTATTAGATCACATTAAAAGACGTTTTATCACGAGAAATAGTTATAATAAGTTTTAGTTTTATCATTAGTTTTAAAACCACTCCATCAATTTGATTTCATTCCTCTTGTTATTATTAAATATCTTTAAATAGGAAAGTGTTCCCTATATCCCAAGTCAAACCCACAAATTTCAACGGAAAAGGAGTTGTTTTAAGCTCCCGTCTGGGTGGTATTCCCTAATGTTGAGGCAGTCAAATTCCAGCCTTCAACATTATTGGCGCTATAAGGACACTCCCCCCACTATGAATGGAAACAAGGTCTGATCACAAGGATCATCCAAAGAGTCATTCACAGTGAAAATCTCCCCCTACTTTCAGGTCTCACTCAAATTCTCCTACTCCTAGACCAGAAGTAAGAACAACTGTAAAATCTTCTAGTATCATCTCTAAGACAGTTGATAGGCCTTCTTTAATTAGAAGGGATTTCTATTTTTGAAGAAGAGACTCAACATTCTAAGTCATCCCAAGGAATAATATCATCATTTACACAGTCTCAGGTTTTAACTAGGTCTCAAAGTGAGAAAATTGGGATCACTCCTTTTGAGTTTTCTCTTCCTCCTCACCGAGGAAATACTCGGAAATTTGAAGCTCGGTCTTCTACTAGTCAAATTTTATCTGCATCACCTCCAAAAACTACTTTATTTCAATCCACTTCTTCCAATTCTCTACAACCAACCCCTTCATTCATTCCCATCACTCATTCTCAAACAACAGGTGCTAGTACAAGTAATATTAGCACAGGGGCTACTTCCTCCACATAGTTAGCCTCTTCTACTACAAAAGCTTCTTCTACTCACATTTCTGAAATGGCTAATAGACCATGGACCAATCCAAGTGTTTTCAATATGCATGCACCACTTCATACTCTGCCTAAGTATCCAGGATATGGTTACCAAATTTTAATCCAGATGAAGGAATCCAAGCAGAAGAGCACCTGCATAATTTTATGCTAGTCATTAATCTTAAAGAAGTAACAGAAAAATATTGTGTATGTAGAATGTTTCCATATACATTTTTAGGATCAGTGGGATCCTGGTAATTTTCTTTACCATCAGGTTCTATTACTGATTGGAATATGTTTCAAGAGAATTTTTTGACAAAATTTGGAGATGATAGCATAACTGAAACATTAATCAATCATCTTACTAACTTGAAAGAAAATTCAAATGAAACGATCAAATATTTTAATTCTAGATTCAATAAATTGCTTAACAAGATTCCGCAAGCTTCTCAACCTGGTATATATGTTAAGATAGAATGGTATATTTTTGCATTTCCCTCAAACATTACCATATCATAGATAAAGCTAATAAAAACAATCTGACTGATAACATGAAAGAAGTTATATCTGTCGAAAAAAGGATTTTAGCCTTAGAAAAGAAGACCATTATAGAAGAAATAAAATCTAAGAAAGTAACTTTCAAAGAAGAAATTATAAACAAGCCATCAAAAGACCCTTTCGATTTAGAAGGAAAACAAAAATTTCTTAAAAAAATGTCAAACAAAATGGTCTAAATTAAAAAATAGGTTTCAGATTCTCCTCGAAAGAGTTTTAGACCTTTTAGGAAAACACAACCTTCATCCTCTCAACCACCTAATGTTATATCCAATGGAGAATCATATCAAGAAGAAGATGAAGAGCAGTCTTTGTCTGCAGAAGAATCAGAAGGAGAAGAAGAATTAGTTGAAGCTATTTTATTCTCACCTCATTTGAAAACGAAGAAGAGAAAGAATCATTACTAGTCGAAACTACGAGAAAAAAGGTCACTGATTCACCATCATTAAATTCAAATTAGAAATCAGCTACTCTTGTTAACAAAGATAAAACTACCTTAAAGACGTATTCTTTTGATTTTCTGATCTCTTCTCCCAAATCACCTGAGTCTTCCACATCCCATTCTAACGCCTTCTACAACCAAAACTCTTGTCGTTTCGGATAAGGACATAGAATATAACATTACTGAAGATATAAAGGAAGTGAAAGCCAATATATCCATGTATGAGGTAAGTAAAATTAAGAAAAAACAAAAAAAAATTCTTAAAGAATTAAATTTTGTTCTTATGTCTCCTTTTCCAATATCTAAAGACACATTATGAAAAGGAAAGCCTCCAGGAGATACCCCTGATAAAAATTGATGCCTCAGATACAATTCTAATTGGAGATCGATCCAATTCTCATACTCCTCCTTTCTTATTAACCTTTGATATTTTTAACAAGAATGTCCACAATTTTCTAATAGACTCAGGAGCTTCTTCAAACACAATTCCATATTCATTATGTCTCAAATTGAATGTAACTCCTAAAAAGTTTGTTGTGCAGATTGTGAAATTATATAGATCAAAGGTTAAAGTTTCAAGAGAGTTAAACACAGTCTTAATAAGGCTATCCTCAAATCCAAGGGTTTTTCAGATAATTGATATCTTAATCACTGATATTCCTAAATTTTACGATCTTATTTTAAGTAGAGATTGGTCTCAGAAGTTACATGGGTATTTCGTAACAGATTGGTCACATATTTGGTTTCCTTATAATTGTAAACCAAATCAGATTCGAGTAGATAGAGAAAAACATATGAAACACTTGGTTACCGATTTGGATGAAGAAAATGAACCTATGGTTTTCACAAATAAAATTCTTGGCATTACTCTTCAGAATTCTTTTTTGGAAGTTTTACAACACAGGAATCACCTTTTTTAGAAAATTATGTTTGTTCTCAAATTGGAAATTATTCTCAAACATATTTTTCTAAATGTATTAATATTTTAGATACTATTGTAGATAAATCTGAATCTTTATTTTGATGGTTCTAAATCTAGTGAAGGTGCAGGAGTGGGATGTATATTAATTAGCCCAACTAGTGAAAAGACCATGCTAGCATGTAGGCTGGAATTTGAATGTACTAACAATATTGTGGAATATGAAGTGTTAGTATAGGTATTATTTAAGCAATAAATCTTGGTGATAAATATATTCAAATCTTTGGTGATTCATAAATCATGATAAAACAAGTTAGAAATAACATTCATTGCATATCAAATCACCTTAAACATTATCAATCCCTAATTCAAATTCTTACTTCACATTTTTTAGCAAGCAATATTTCTCCAATACCTAGAATTCAAAATGCCAGTGCTGATCTCTTAGCGAATGTTTCATCTAGGTTAATTCCACCCAAATATTTTAGTCCAGATCAATTTTCTATAGAGTTTATTTTTCGCCCATCCATTCCCGACAATATTACAAATTGGCGAGTGTTCAATGATGATGGAGATATCCTAGATTTTTTAACATTTGAAGAAACTTATCTTGATCAAGTAATTGATGAAGATTTTCCCCTGGATTTTCTTCTTTTGAGTTTCCTAGGGGATGATATGAAGGCCAGAATCGTTGAATGTGGGAAGGTCAAGCTGAAGCTGCAAGGTGGAAGGATTAGAACACTTCCTGGTGTTTTTCATATTCCTACATTGGCCAGAAATCTGATTTCTGTAAGCAAGATGGATGATGCAGGTGTAAAAACAGTGTTCGAGAAAGATGCCTGCAAGATGGTTCGGGGAGCACTGGTATTAATGCGGGGAGTTCGGATTGGAACTCTGTACAAGCTACAAGGTAGCACTGTTATTGATGGGTGTAACAATTCTGTGGTTCCTGAAAGTGGAGCGGAAAGCCTAGCTGTCTCTGGAGAAAAGACCATGCTATGGCATCAAAGGCTTGGACATATTGGAGAGAAGGGCCTTCGGATACTACATATAAATGGTATGGTAGAAGGTATGTCTAATTGCTCTCTGGATTTCGATTTCTGTGAACATTGTGTATATGGGAAGCAGAATCGGGTGAGTTTTCCTTCTGGTGCTAAGAGGGCGAACAAGATATTAGAACTTGTGCACAGTGATGTGTTTGGACCTGTGTCAGTTCCATCACTGGGAAAGTCTGTGTGCTATGTTTCATTCATAGATGACTTCTCAAGGAATACATGGATATATTTCTTGAGGAAGAAATCTGAAGTCTTTGACAAATTTAAAGAATTTAAGGCTCTGGTGGAAAACCAGACAGAGAAGAAGATAAAGGTGCTGAGGACAAATAATGGTGGGGAGTTCTGCAAGAAGGAATTTGAAGAGTTCTGTAAGAAGTGTGGTATAACACGGCATAAGACTACTCCATACACACCTCAACAAAATGGAGTTGCAGAAAGAATGAATAGAACACTGATGGAAAAGGCATGAAGCATGCTCAGTGGTACCGGGTTAGGACAAGAATTCTGGGCAGAGGCAGTGGAGACTGCATGTTACTTAGTTAACAGATCACCTTCATCAGCGTTGGAGGATAAGACTCCACATGAGGTATGGACCGGTAAGAAACCCTCTCTTTCACATCTAAGGGTATTTGGATGTGATGCATATGTACATGTTCCAAAGGAGAAAAGGACCAAGTTGGATAATAAATCTGAAAGGTGCATCTTTATTGGGTATAAGGATGGTTTAAAGGGTTACAAACTTTGGAACCCAGAAACAAGGAAGGTTGTGTACAGTCGAGATGTGGTGTTTAGAGAAGTGAAAGATGTTGTTAAACATGAAGTCCTACCAAAGGAACCTGAGAAGATAGAGTTTGAGCTAAAGGAGGATGAATCAGACTCTACAATAGAAGAAGACTCAGAAGATGATGAGCCACAAACTCCAGCTTTAAGAAGATCAGTTCGGGAAAGAAGGCAACCAGAAAGGTATAGTCCATCTACTTTCTGTTCAGGTTTTTCCTTAACTATAACTGATGATGAACCCAGAACTGTCAGGGAGGCAGTAGATTCAGAGGATGGAAAACTACGGAAGGAGGCCATGGTTTATGAAATGGCATCCTTGCACAAAAATGATGCATGGGATTTGGTGGAGTTGCCAGCTGGAAGGAAGCCCATTGGGAGCAAATGGGTGTTTAAGAAGAAGATGAATGTAGAAGGCAAGGTGGAGAAATACAAAGCTCGGTTGGTAGCAAAGGTTATTCCCAGGTGCCGGGAATTGATTTTGGTGATATTTTTTCTCCTGTTGCCAAAGTTACTTCTATTAGATTACTTTTATCTGTTGCTGCTGCATTTGATTTTGAAATAGAATAGATGGATGTGAAGACAACATTTCTTCACGGGGATCGAGAAGAGGAGATCTACATGAAGCAACCTGAAGGCTTTATGGTGAAGGGTAAGAAAGAACTGGTATGCAGGTTGAAGAAGTCTTTGTATGGGTTAAAACGGTCACCAAGGATGTGGTATCAGAAATTTGATACCTATATACGGGGACTTGGCTTCACCAGAAGCAAGGAGGATCACTGTGTTTATTTTAAATTAATTGGTGACCGTGTTATTTATTTGGTCTTGTATGTGGATGATATGTTGTTGATTGGAAATGACAAAGAAATTTTCCAAGATTTGAAGACCCAACTGTTCTCCAAATTCGACATGAAGGATCTTGGTGCTGCAAACTATATTTTGGGCATGGAAATTAAGAGAGATCGGGCAAAGAGGAAGCTCTGGTTAAACGAGAGGAAGTATGTCGAGACTATATTGCAGAGGTTCAATATGCAGGATGGCGGCAAATTGAATATTCTTATTCTGTGGGGTGTAAAACATGTGACATTGTCCAAGACCTGAAAGGAGGATATGTCTCGTGTTCCATATCACAAGTGTAGTGGGCGCTTGGTGTATACAATGGTACGTACTAGACGGACGGCCCCGCACATGCAGTTGGAGTATTGAGCAGGTTTATGTCAAACCCAGGGAAGGAGCATTGGACAGCAGTGAAGCGGGTTTTCAGATATTTACGTGGCACTAGTGATTATGGCTTGTGCTACCAGGGAAGACCAGGATTGGAAAGAATTTTGTACATTCATGGTTTTGTTGATGCAGACTAGGCTAGAGATCTAGACCAAAAAAGATCTACAAGTGGGTATGTGTTTAGCCTATTTGGAAGCGCAGTCAGTTGGATGAGTAAAAGACAGTCTGTAGTGGCTCTTTCAACTACAGAGGCAGAATACATGGTAGCAACTCATGCAAGCAAGAAAGAATTTTGGTTGCAGAGATTGTGTTCAAGTATGGGGTTGGTACGGCAAGCTATAAGGATAGGCTGTGATAGCCAAAGTGCAATTTTCTTGGCTAAGAACCCTGTTTATCATTCAAAGACAAAGCACATTGATGTTCAATATCACTTTGTTAGAGATATGGTTAAGGCTAAAAGGGTGTTGCTAGTAAAGGTGGACACTCTGAAGAATGTTGCAGATGCATTGAAGAAGTCTGTGAGCACTTAGAAGTTCTCTTGGTGTAGAGAAACAAAGGGCGTTGAAGAATTGGGCCAATAACTAAGCTCTCCTGTGGCCCCCTGCAAAAAGAAAACAACAAGTGGGAGAATGTTGGGTATGTGTTATATTCTTTCCACGACTAATCACGTGTGAGGGGGTAAGAGGGGGGGGGGGGGGGGGATACATTTCTGTGGGGTCGGGGTAGTGGCACAGCAAAAATTTTGTCCTTAGGCCACAGTAGGCGGATCCGCCCATGGTTTTGTGCATGGTTTTGCACATGGTTTTGGGGTTCGATGGTTTTCGGTCCCTGGTATTTTGTAGATCCGGTCAAGGGAACTACGGTTATGTTCTAATCCAGGGTTAATGGATTGGGGTTTATGTATGCTTCGGCATGTATATATATGTGTTGTAACACTAAAAGGAATATAATGAAATATCAAGCTGGTCGTCCTGATTTGGGATCCAGGGGAAAATCTCTATGTTTATCTGTTTTATGTTTTATGCTCTCGCTATTGTTTATTTTCTGTTATAAGATTCGTGTGTAGATAATTTCTGTTCAGGGTTAAAACCTACAAGTTAAACTTTAAGGTTTGAATTAGTTAACCTAGGATCCGATGAAAAACCTCAAAATATCAACTTAGGAATAGGCCTTTCATCTAAAGATATAAATGCATGTGTTCATTTTTTAAAAAGAGAAAGATGTATTTGCATGGAATTATCAAGATCTAAAAACATATGATGCTTCCATCATCCAACAAACTATCCCAATGGTACCAGAAGTCAAACCGATTCAACAAAATCTTAGAAAGATACATCCGAATTTGGAAACCCAATTAAAAGTGAATTGAATAAGCTTTTAAAATCTAAAATCATCTTTCATTTCTGATATTCAAAATGGGTTTCTAATCTTGTACCAGTTAGGAAAAAGAATAGTGAAATCCACATTTGTATTGATTTCATAAATCTTAACAAGCCATGTCAAAAAGATAATTTTCTTCTCCCATCAATGGAACAAATCTTACAATCAGTTGTTGATTCTGAACTGATGTCTTTCTTAGACGGGTTTTCAAGTTATAATCAAATCTTAGTTCATCCAGAAGACCTATTAAAGACTAAATTTAGAACAAAGTGGGGGACATATGCATACCAAAAGATGCCATTCAGATCAATGAATGCATGAGCTACATTCTAGAGAGCAATGGAAATTGCTTTCAAAGGGTTAGTTAACAAAATTATTGTGGTATATCTGGAAGATATTACCTTATATTCAAAAGAGAGAAACAATCATCTACATGATTTAAAACAAATATTTGAAAGATGCAGAAAATGTGGAATTTATCTAAACCCTAAGAAATCATTTTTTTTCTCTCATTGATGGTAAAATACTCAGATTTATTGTTTCAAAACATGGAATTTGTATTGATCCAAAAATAATTAAAACAATTTCAGAAATTCTATTGCCACATACTAAGAAATCGATGCAATCATTTTTGGGTCAAATTATTTTTTTCAAAAGGTCCGTCGCTGATTTTTCACACATTGTTCTACCTCTATAGAAAATGATCAAGAAGAATTCATTGTTCAAATGGGGAGACGATGAAAAAGAAGCATTTAAAACCATTAAACAAGCCATAATTAATGCTCCTTCTCTATCGACCCCCAATTTTTCTGATTCATTCATTTTATACACTTTTTCCTCTGATCTATCTTATGCAGTAATTTTAACCCAATCAAATGAAAAGAAAATTGAAGCTCCAATTGCTTTTTTTAGCTCAAATTTTCAAGGAGCTGAATTAAATTATATAGGATCATAAAAGAAAGCCTTCATAGTTTACAAATCTATTAAATATTTTAGAAATTTTCTTCTGAAAACTCATGTTAAAATTAATTTTCCTTTCTCAACAGTAAGACAATTTCTAATTCAAAAGGAGTTACGCGAGAAAAGGGCTAATTTGGTCACAACATTGCACGAATATGATCTAGATATCAAACTGGCTAAGATTGTAAAAGGCTAAGGTTTCTGGAGGTTAGTCATAGGAATGAATTATGCATCAATTAATGAAGTAACAGGTAACATTGAACAAGTTGGCAGAGGTATTTCATGTTGATACTCGCTCTCAATATGTTGATTTAATATTTTAATTTAAAAAATGGTTATGCTCCACTTGAGCTTATTTTTAAGAAAAATCGAGCCTTAAGATTCAAGGTAAATCAATATTAACTTGTTAATGATGTATTATTTAGAAAGAATTATGATTTTGTTCTTTTGATATTTTTGGAGAAATATAAAGCATAAAATTTTCTACAGGAACTTCATGATGGTCTAGCAGGTGGACATCGCAGTGGCGATACTACTGCTCATAAGATTGTGTAAGTTGGATGTTAGTGTCTAAATGTTTCAGTGATCAAATATATTGATTCGATGTTATTTGGTAGAAGTCCTTGGTAAAAATTTTATTTTTTCAAATCAATTTTTTTCACTGAATGTTGTCTAGGTCAGATGTTGCTTCCTTCGCCCATTCATGGTCATCATCAATTTCAAGGTCATATCATCATTTGAGTGTCTAGGTTCATATATCAGTCAACATATCATCATCTAGTTCATGGTCTAGAGCTTATTTTGTTTTGTCATCATAATTTCCAATCATGTCATGAAAGAAAGGCAAATAAAAGTCATTTCCATTGGTCAAGTCACCTTCATTGGGAGTTAGAAAAGATATGTAATAAAACAAAGGCAACTTGTCCTTTTTCAAGAATTATACTACATGGTCAAAGTTTTTCAAAAAGACTTTTTTCTCAAAGTGATTATTATTTCACTAAAGAAAAAAGTAAATTTTGTGACTTATAAAGGGACATAAAACTTTTTGAGTTCATTTCATCCTTTGGTTTTCAAAAGAGCTCCTCTCTTATGCTCCACAACTCTCCACAACCATCAAATGAATGAAGACAACCACCAAAAACAGATCTATATTGATCCACGCTACGTTTATTCTCTTCACGCTTCTGGGGAAGCCATGCTATGCTTTTGGCAGTTTGCTACGTTTTTGGAATCCAAGCTTGAAAAATTAATCAAAAGGTTCAATTAAAAATTTCTCAAGGTTTAGGTGCTTCCAAACTAGTAATTGAATATTCCTCACCTCCCATTCAAGTGAATTTCTTTAGCAAAAGTTGGATTCCCTCTTCTAGGGTTTTAAACTACATTTTTGGTTTCATTGATGTTTAGCTTGCTTTAGCAAGAAAACACCTAGTTTCATCACCTAATAACCTTCACACATAACTCATACACCTTACCAATTCATTCCATATCTCTCATATCTTTCATAAATACCATTTTCACTCAAACCCTAATCCTCACTACGTTTTAGCAGAGATAGCTAGGTTAACTCTATGTTTTGACCCTTTTTCCCTCTTTCCCATACCCATTTCCAAAATTTTCACTTGTATTGTGTTTCTAACTCACCATCCTATCTCCCCAATATTTTATGAATTTTTCCCTAACTCCATTCCATATCATCTATGTCCCTAAACTCACTACATCATTATCCCCTATTTTTCTAATTTTTCATCTTCCCTTTCCTTCACATCAAGCTAGGGTTTTGTTTTGTTGAAAAACATCATGGAAAGTGAGAAGAGAAAGTATAATAAGGGAGGTCATCATTCCATATTTGATCCATCAAATTTTTAGGAGATCAATGCTTCTCCCTAGTCAAGAAATATTTTGAAGACACTGGTTGTTTAAGGTTTTGTGAGAGAATCCAAGAGGTAGGTTGATATGCTCAATTGAAAAGCCGTTTTGCCACTTGCTTTAGGAGAGATAAGGTTAACATAGTAGGGATTAAATTCATCATGTCAGCAGATGTTATAGCCTCAGCAACAGGTATCTTGAACCATGGATAAATCTGGTTCAAATGGATGGATTTGGATATTGATAACTATAAATTTTTCTTAAAATCGCATAACAAAGATGCTCCTGAACACATCTTTCCCTTCAGGAATTTACTTGACAGGTGTTCTCCTTTAATGAAGTTTATCATGAAGTGTTTTAAATGTGAAGGGAGGTCCTCAATATTGTACCATTACAACATAAGGTTATTGATGCATTTCACTTCCACCAAGCCACTTAATTTTCCTCATTATCTATTCAGTGTCTCCTGAAAATAACTGAAAAGTCCAAAGTAAAGGAAAGGATCACCAAGCTAGTTTTTTCCACTATGGTTTGGTCAAATTTATAGTCGTACATCATCTCTCAGAAATCAACATGTCCTGGGAAACATTCATGAAATCAGTTTCTTCTATGCCCACTGCTAGTCCACCTATTATTCAAAGCATACCATCAGCATCATCAGAGCCACAAGAGGTTGGATCTTCAAGTAGAATAGTAGAGGATCCAAAGATGCCAAGGGTTGAAGTCAATAAAACTTATGAGAAGGGTAAAAGGATGGTGTTTTCTCCTATGATCACCAAAGGTATACTTTCACCTGAACCTACTGCTGAGCAAGTATTAGGAGAAACCATGGAGCAACTACCTATACATGAGAGTGAGTTACCCTTGCAGCAACATGAGGAGAAAGAACCTTTGGAGGTTAACATGGCAGAGAAAGTGGGAAAAAAATCAGTTGAGGAGATAATCAGAGAAAAATAGGCAGAGATAGCAGAGCTCAAGGACAACCTCTCAAGGGAAAATTTCACGATAACATTCCTACAACAAGAAAACATGCAATTAGAGGTGAAACATCTACTCCTAAGAAAACCAAAGGAAGATATTGAGGCAAATAAAGGTAATGGAAAATTAGTGATAGAGGTTGATCATTTTGAAGACAAAGAGGCTCAGATAAAGCCAAGGATGCCAAGAACAAGAGGATTAACCAGGTAAAAAGAACAAGAAACAGAGTTATCAGCAATGTGTTGATGATTTGATTGTTGTTGAGATTGAGAAAGACAAAGAGTTTTGACTTGATAGGGTGAACGAGCATCTAGAGAAGCTATTGAAGAAGGCAGAAAGGAAAAATAATCTCTAGAGGCACATGGTGAGACACTACTTCACCAGGAACCAAATTGCCAAAATCAGTGTTAAAAATTTGAAGAAAAAGCTTAAAGAAACCCTAATCAAGCTAAAGAAGAAGGAAAACGTGTATTTTCTAGTTGAGGCATCTCTAGTTGTCTAGATCATCATTCAAGGATGCCATGGACCAAAATTCAGCAATTTGTGAGTATTTTTGGTATTTTTTGTGATTTTTGGGAAATTTTGGAAATTTCACTCTTACAGAAGTGTGGCATGGCAGCGGTACGCTTTTCCTTATAGGGTCCAATGGAGGTATTATTTACATGGATGGATTTATTTTTAAGTGTACATTCCAAATATGTTTGTTTTTCAAGACACCTAATCTTTAAGAAAAAACTAAAAAAACACCTTAATTTTCATTCTTTTGCCATTGTTTTTCACTGCACACAATGCTTCTGGAGTAAGTCTGGAGAAATGAATTTTTGAAGGCCTTGAAGGTGGTATTTTTTCAGTTTCAAGGTTCGGTTGGATAGAGGACATCCAGGGCTACCTTTCCCAATCTTCATATCGGAAAAAATATGCCTAAAATTCAGCTCAAAATTCCCTCAAAGTGCATGCTACGCTTCTGTCATAACACACTACGTTTCTGCTAGGCACACGACGCTTCTATGTAGGATGCTTTCTGGAAAAGTGTCAGTCACAAATGTTCAAATATTTGAGGTTAAAAATGTCTCATGAGTTCTTTTATGGATAAATAATTCTATTTATGCCCCCCATTGTTGAAGAATCTTGTAATTACTAGGGAAAATTTTAGGGGCGAATTTTAAAGGGTTTTAGATTTTGGAGGGGCAAATTTTTTATATAAAACCCCTTTTGTATAGTTTTATATAGTTAGCCCTATAATTACTTTAAGAATAATTAATTATTAGGTGTTATCCCAAAAAAATAAATGCACATAAACCTTAAACCATGGATTCTCCTCCCGATTTTCTAGTTTGGAGCAAATTTGAATGGCATTCGTCGGTATTTACTGGGTCGGGGGGGATTGGAGTGACATTCGCCCCCATTTTTTACTAGTTTGGGCTTGGAAGTTGGAGGAAGTTGGAGGTGATTTCCCTAGCAATTTCAATCTTCTGGGGTTTGCATCATGAAATGTGCCCGGATTATATGCAGGGAGGTCGATGAAGAGGGAAACAAGGCTCATTGTTTCAGAAGATCTGGTGCAGGGTCCAAATTTCAAATACTAAACTTCCATTGGCCTCTCCACCTCACATAGCTAATAATTTTGGGAGATGCTAGCTGCCCAGAAAAGGCGTGAACTAGGGATTTAGAGTACCATTTCCCCAGTGCTATGGAGCTAAACCCGCGAGGAGTTTAGACAGTGGTGTTGCAACTGTAATTATTTTTTTTGTATAAATTTATTAGTCTGAATGCTTCAAAGTGTGCTGGTGAATGTTGGTGATTGCTTCGGCGAGTCTAATAGCGCTCTGTAATTTTTTTTTTGTATTTCCAGTCTAAATGCTTCGAAGTGTGCTGGTGAATGTTGGTGATTACTTCGGCGAGTCTAACAGTGCTGGTGAATGTGGGTGCTATGTGGGTGATTGCTTCACAATATGCAATTCTAACAGTGTTGGTCAGTGGTGAATGCAGGTTCTTTGTGGGTGATTTGCAAGAGGTAAGCCAAAATTCAAAATTTTACACGTGTTCCAACCTTCTTTTAAGCTCGCAATCTAAGGAATATATTAGGGTTTGTTTTAAATTGATTTGATGGATTGATCTAACGCAATGTTTAGGCCTCTTTCTCTGCAATAAGTTGTGACTTTTAAATTGATTTGATGGACTGATCTAACGCAATGTCTATGCCTCTTTCTCCGCAATAAGTTGTGACTAATTAAAATTGTTGAGGTTAATGCAGTTTTTGGGAAAGGGTATCTGAGGTTTCTCTATGATCTTTTCAACTAACTCATAGGTCAAATTTCGACCATCTCTAAGGGTATTCTCCTCTGATTTAGGCACGGATTTTGAGGCCTAAACCTTGGCTCTAGAAAAAAAACAATTTGGTGTTAATTTTGAAGCTCATATCTATTTGGAAGAACTATGTGTGTTATATTTCTTAAACTTAGGCTTTCCTATGATAGATTTTGGATTATCTCTACTCCTATGGATGAACATGACTAAGAACATTTAGTTTGTATGGCGATTTGAGGTAGAAAGACTTAAGTACTTGACCACATTGTTACATTTTTTGGGATTTGGTTTGTTTTCGTTATGTAACTGTGATGTAATCTGAAGAGGCCAATATGTGCACCACATTTCTCTGAAGTTTTATTTTGCGCAAGGATTGATCCTTCCTGTGAATGTTGTGTAACTTGTTGAGGCCAAGTTATCAACAAAACTTTAGGCGATTTTGAAGGTTATATTTGCAAATATTTCTAGGTTACTTATGCGGCTTCGTTAATTAATATCAATCACTTACTCACTATATCTTCTACGGTCTATTTGAAGGAATTGAAGGCAGATGAAGATTTTTTTTTGTAGGTTCTATTGGCCGCTTTCAAGGTTGATCTAGTGTATAAATTCAAACAAACCCTAAGGCTGATCTACGCCTTATGCTTTTGTATTTTTACTTGACAATGTTTGATAGAAGGCCTCATTGTGCCTTAAGACTATGTAGTGATAATTAATTATGCCTTGAGCCTATCCCTGAGATATGAACCAACAGACATGAATTTGATCAATGAAGACTCAATAGTAGTGGAAGTCTTCAGAAGGACAGGTTGCTTACATTTTTGTGAGAAATTACAAGGCTTTCATACACAGTTTTCCAAAGAGTTTTCTTTGAATTTCAGTGGAACAACCACCAAAGTAGGGATGCTTAACCTGTCCATCACACCAGAGGTTATTGTAGCTGCTACAGAGATTCCAAATGGATAGGAGAAGTGGTTCAAGGGTTTCAAGTTTAACATGGAGCAGTGCAAAGAGTTTATGAAGCCTAAACATACTGAAATGGATCTCACCAATGCTATTCCAAGAAGCTGCATAAAGGAAAACTACTCAAAAAAATTTCTCATCATCCAAAAGTACTTTACTTGTGAAATGAGATGCCACAAAGTCTACTCATATCATTTCATGTTACTTCTCCACTTTACTGGTAATATTTCCCTTGATTTGACTTTCTATTTACATAGAAGTTTGTTAAAAATGGAAGATAAGGTCCAAGAAAAATCTGAAGGGAGTGAGACTTCATTATTTCATCATGGTTTAATGAAGTTGTTTGTTTTATATAAACTTCAAAGGTTAGGCAGAGACTGGTCCTCATTTTTTTTTGTTAATGGTTTTGAGTTGGATGCTCTTACTCCTTCAAGAACTCCTAAACCTAGGAGAATTCCATCACCATTAGCAACAGAACACAGGGAACCATTGGTAGCAGAACCAAGTCAACCTGCAAGATTAGAACCAAGTGAGACAATTATGATGGAGACAGAGCAATTGGAGAGTTTTGACACACCAAATGTCCCACCTACAAAACAGAAGTCAAAAGTGGTCAAACCTGCAAAACAAAACAAGATGTGAGCAAACAAGGAACAAAAAGGATGACAAGAATCCGAATAGTGGCCTTAGAAGAAAAAACAGTGACTGTAGAAGACAGGACAGTGGCTAAAGTAAATCTAGAAGATATCTTACATTCCATTGACATAGAAGAAACTCCTATAGTCCAGGCTGAGGACATTGAGGAAGGTGGACAAAAGTTAAAAAATGCTAAATCTGCAAAGAAATTAGAATTTGAGGGAGAAGATGTAGGTTTTATGCTCCAAGAAAGAAAGCCTTTGACAGGGCATGTTAGGAAACTATTAGAGAGTATTGAATATGTTCCACCACCTACCAATTCAGTTCAGCCACCACAGGAGGTCATTGACCTTTCATCATCTGCAGAGAAAGATACAGTCAGCAAATCAAAGAAAGGAAAAGAGAAGGTGATGGAAAAAATAGAGTTACAGTTCCTTGAAGAACAATTGAAACTAGCCAATCATGAAATTGTTATGAAAAGAGAAGCAAGGAAACACGGTGTAGAGAATATTCAGTTTGAAAATATGAAGGCAATTTGGGAAGAACAGGTTGACACTGTTTCCAAGACTTTGGATAATACTCAGCAGTTTATCAAATGGACCATTCCAGTGAGGAAAGAGGCCAAACATGTCAGGAGGATGAACACACATTTGAAAGCCACAAATAGAAGATTGAAATATCAGGTTAAGGACCTCCAGGAGCAGCTTGAACTAATTCATGAAGAGTTAGAGAAAAAATGCCTTAAAATGATAGTGCTTGAAGAGCCAATAGCTCAATCAATCATAAATGAGGAAGAAATGCCTCAAGGATCATAAGGTGAGCTAATTTATGGTCTTTAAGGCTAATGGAAATTTAGTAACAAGTTTTTGGCACTTATGAGGTTTATTTTCCAAGTTGTACAAAAATCTGGAATTTTAGCACTTTTCAGCAATTTCGTAGCATGCCTGGGCTTGAAGGACAACAAATCACTACGAAACTACTGTAGCTTTTCTTCTTAATTTTTGAACCTATTTTGGGAGCTTTCAAGAGGTGAAATTTGCATGGATATGTGTCTAAGGATTTTAAATACCATACCAAAAGAAAGAATAAAAAATATTGAGGGTGAATGGAATTTTTGCAGTGCTACGAAAGTACGCTATGAAACCGCCTTACTTTCGTAGCATACTGTGTGGGAGCCTTTTAAGCATATTTTTGAGCATTTATGGACAACTGGGTATTATCCAAGTGTTAGAGGATCATGAAAATAGTAATTCATCGCTTAAATACCATGAAACAAAGATAAATTAGCAGCCAAAGTATTCGTGGAAGAAGAATACCATTCGCCTAAAAAACATGGTTTTGTTTCCAGTTTTAGAGGAGGTCAGTTAAGTGTTCATGTAGTGATGAGTCCCATCACCCAAATTCAAACATGTGAAAGCATACTTGTCAAAGATGTAATTTATTTAGAAGATAAGGTTGTTAAATGTAATAATGAGCAGTTTGAGTCATATTAGGAAAAGGACTGTCAAGAAGGATAGCTATCATTTTTTTCATTAAGTAGATGTTTTATGGTTATGCAAGGTGTCATTAGGCAAAAATTCGATGAATCTAGCCAGGAGGTAGATCATCTCATGATATAAAAATTCTATTAAAGGGCATAGAGTCTAATTTGTAAAGGTTTGGAGATTTTTTGGAAAAACTACAGCTTTATGTATTTGACTGTTTTGAGTAATATCGAGTCGTTTTCTTCTTGACAGACATGAGATTCTCATGGGGGTTTTTAATGCTTTATTGATATACATATTATGTTGTACTACTAGTAGTATATTTCATTTCTATTACTCATAATTCATAACTCTATGTTCTGAATTCCTTTAGCAATGAGATGAATGTGTTTTTCTGTGTTCTATGAGTGAATTTTTTTTGAACCACTAGCAGTAGATTTCATTTCTTTTACTCATAATTCATAACTCTATGCTCTGAATTATTTTAGTAATGAAATTATTGTGTTAACCTATTTTCTATGAGTGAATTTCCTTTGTTAAAGACCCCTATCTGCCTTAGCTTCCATGTCAAGAAACCTTGCCACTGAACCTACTAATTTGTTGACTCCATAAGCCCAATGGTAGAAATCCTTCATATTTTTCAACATGCAAACATACAAAACCAATACATAATTCATAGAGTTAGCCATATCTTTATCATTAACTGATATCATAAATTACCTATGAGAGAGCCCTCTCAGACTGAAGAGGCTAAGCTTCAGTTGGAAGTGGTTTGAAACAGTTACACTAAAGTTGTATGATCAAAAGCCAATCAAGTACGATTTTGGTGATTAAATTTTGGTGTCGTTTCCGGGGACCGAAGGTGTAAATTTTCCCTGGGAAGAATGACAAAGTTTCAATTCTAAGGTCTGAGTGCAATAGACACTTAGGCACATATTGGCTGTATTTTTGCTCTTTCGACTCCACACATCAAATAATCATTTGGAAGGTGACTCCACTGCTTGAAGATCAGTAGCTTGATGAAGTTTCAAGGTGAGTTCCATTGCAAGAATAAATGCTAGGTATGCTCCTATGAATCGATCTCACATCCCTAGTTTTCCAAATCCTATGCCAAAGGTCGAATGGTTAATTGATCTTCCTATATTTAAAGATGAAAATTAATACAATGATGCTCTTCATTTGGTTAGATTCCATATGCATGTATGAAAACTTAAGGTTCAATTCCCTGAGGATTGTCTCATGAAGATTTTTATGGCCACTTTAGAAGTAAAAGCATGGTCATGGTATGAAAGCTTGCCAAAGGGTTCATTATATTCTCTTGTTTATTTCCATGTTGAATTTTATGAGATGTATGAAGATTTTCATCCCTCCTTATTGTTGGTCAAAGACTGTTGTAAACATTGTGTGAGTTTTATTGAATATTTGGAGAATTGTTATGAAGGTTATGATTTTAAGGATGATGAAATTTTAGAGGCCCTTCATGGCAACCCATTTCATCACCAAGAAGAAAGGATAGCCTCTCTCTTGGATGAAAATGAAGCCCAAAAGGAGTTTATTTATGAAAATCATATTACATCCTCTGATTTTGATGAAAATTTGCAGCAGAATTGTTAACCTTTTGATCATCAGGAGTATGAGAATCATTTCAAACAACAAGAGGAAATATTGGAAGATAATTTCTACAATCCTCAGGTAAAGGAAGAATTTTATTCTTCATGTCATTCCTTGCATCAGCCTACATCAAATAATAATCAAACTAATGAGGAACTGTATGAAAATTTTTATTTATCTTTGTCTTCTAATCTGAAATCATTTGAGTAAAAGTCAGAAGATAAGATTCAATTTTTGGATGAAGTTGCTAAGAAAATTGAAAAGGGCATTGAAGTTTTAGAAGATAAAATTCAATATTATAGTCTTCATGATCAATATCAGTCTTTTCAAAAGTTTTTAATGCCAGAACACAAAGAGAGGGTGCTGCTACCTTTCTCTTTTGAGATTGAGGAAGAATACCTTGTTTTTGAAATCCGTTTGATAGCACACAACCGAAATATTTTGATGCTAAAGAAAGCACATATAAGTTTTCTAAAACTACAGAATGTCTTGAGAATCATCAAACATAATATGTTTTCATGATCCTATAGTTGAATACATGGAAGAGTTCTACAGTCCATATTTACAGTTATATTTTCATTATGAGGATCAAATACATTTTATGTTTCCTTCGTCATTTCAGTATCATGCTTACTTTGGGTTCAAATGCAGTTAAGAGGTTCAAATGTCATATCATATCCATGACTGGCTTCATTGGAAGTTTTATGTTGCTTGAATTAAAAATGGATATTGTCGCTAATATGGTAGGTAGGAGTGTGTGAATAAGCTCAAAGCTAACTGAGCATCTTTTCGATAGGTACAAAGTTCATTTTACAGCAGTAATCATCAAGCTTGAGCCCGAGGAGAAGGCCATAAGATATTGGCAAACTTTTCATAAATTTCAGAGTTTTTATTTCGAAGAAGATGGATGGCACTGGAACTACAGGTTCTTTGGTGTACCACTGGGGCACACCATCCCAAGTGGATCCACTATTATCACCCAAAAAAATGAAACATATTTTGACAAGGTCAAAAGATACATGTCACAAAAATGCTTGGTCAAGGGAAATATAAAAAATTTCTTGTTTAAGTTTACCCTAAGGTCTAAACCCACTCATTTTCAAACCCCCTCATGTCACATCACTCACTATTTTCTAACTGATTTCAATTTCCAAGGTTTTTGTACCGAAAATGCCATTTTAGCCAAGAAACCACAGTTTCGTAGCGAAATACACTATGAAAAGTCACTTTTCGCTACGAAATTGCTGATAGTTTCGTAGCGAAATACACTTTGAAAAGTCACTTTTCGATATGAAACTATTGATAGTTTCATAGCAAAAAAAACCAAATTTACACTAGATACACTACAAAAGAGCGATTTCTTGTCTGTCTTGTCAGATTAGTTGTTATGTGTTAGAAAATCGTTGGGAAAGGGTAGGTTAGATGTCATTCGAGTCATGGAGGGATAAAACCAAGGTACATGGTCATGTTTGAAGTCATCATGATCAATTTAGGTATGTATGAGTCATCATTGGGTCATGAGAAGACATCAAAACTTCAAAATCTTTCCTAATTTAGTCATTTCTCATTTCTCATTCCTCCTTTGCATGATATCGAGCTCTGGAGATATATTGTATTAAGCCAAAGCTTTGGCTGGTGTTTTCAAAGGTTTACATTGAGAAATATCAAGCGAGGTTGTAAATTATCAAGCGAGGCTGTGAATACATTCAAGTAATCATGTCAGAAAAAAGAAGGACAAACAAGAGTGGCCAATGCCTAAGATATGAACCAGCAGACATGAATTTGATCAATGAAGACCAAACAACAGTGGAAGTCTTTAGAAGGACATGTTGCTTACAGTTTTGTGAGAAATTACAAGGCTGTCATACACAGGTTTCCAAAGAATTTTCTTTGAATTTTAGTGGAAAAACCACCAATGTAGGGATTCTCAATCTGTCCATCACACTAGAGGTTATTGCAGCTGCTACAGAGATTCCAAGAGGACAGGAGAAGTGGTTCAAGGGTTTCAAGTTTAACATGGAGTAGTACAAAGAGTTTATGAAGCCTGAACATACTGAAATAGATCTCACCAATGTTATTCCAAGAAGCTGCATAAAGGACAACTATTCAAAATTGCTGCTCATCATCCAAAAGTACTTTACTTGTGAAGTGAGATACCACAAAGTCTACTCATATCATTTCAAGTTACTTATGCACTTTACTAGTAATATTTCCCTTGATCGTGTTTCTATTTACATAGAAGTTTGTCAAAAATGGCAGATAATGTCCAATAAAAATCTGAAGGGAGTGAGACTTCATTATTTCATCATGGTTTAATGAAGATGTTGGTTTTAGATGAGCTTCAAAGGTTAGGCAGAGATTGGTCCTCATTGTTAGTGGTTTTAAGTTGGATGCTCTTACTCCTTCAAGAACTCCTAAACCTAGGAGAATTCCATCACCATTAGCAGCAGAACAGAGGGAACCATTGGTAGTAGAACCAATTGAACCTGTAATAGTATAACCAAGTGAGCCAATTATGATGGAGACAAAGAAATTGCAAAGTTTTGACACACCAAATGTCCCACCTGAAAAATAGAAGTCAAAAGTGGTCAAACCTATTATAGGTCAATTTGGGCACCATTCCCAATGACCTGGTTAACTGGGCATCATCTCTAGGACCAATGATCAAGGGTCTATCATTCCCTATCATTTCAATTGCTACATGCCCTAAGACAAGAAACAAGACAAATCAAGCAAGACTTTCATCAAGAAAAGGTTTTTATGGTTTGAAGCTTATTATATAGCATATGAGAGCTCACAAACGCAGGCTCTAAGGGGCTTAAGTGTGCTGCATATGCAGGTAGCCCCATGCAAGGCTGCTTTGCAAAGCACTTCCCGACATTCACAAATGCGTTGGTCACATTGGGAGAAAAATTCTCATTGTTCTGGAATCTCCACTTGGCCAGTGCCTTCTAGAAGAGTTCACATGTGTCAAGCTTCGGATCCAAGTGTCCATTTGACATCTACATGACTGGAAACATGTCTTGCCTATTTTTGGAAAGTTATTGATTGCAAAAAAACCTACAGTTCATCTATAAATTGAGCACAGATCTAAGTGCTTGAGGAGGAAGAATATGAGTAGAGAAATGTTGGAGGATTTTCAATTAAGAGCTAGATTTGTGAAGCTGCTTCTGGAGAGATTTGTACTGTGATGAGGCTTGGGAATGATGCTGGAAGGTCACTTCAAATCAATCACTAGGTTGTAACCTCTCCTTCTATCATCAATAAAGAGTACCTCTTATTTTTCCCTACATGCATCTGTATTGGCTTTGATTTTCCATATTGTAAGATCTTGGTTGATGTATGTGGTTTATGCTTTACTGATTTAGCTAACTAGCTTGAATATATATCTATATTATTTCATCTTCTGCTATTTCAGTGTTCTTTCTTGCAGGAAGCATTTATCTCACAAATCGCTTGAATTTGAAGTTGCAACAGAAACGACAGAAGGAGCCATTTGGAAGTGACTGAACAAGTAAGCATCCAATCCTCTCTGTTTATCTATTCTCAGTTAGGAGAAATAGTCATATAGTCTTTCACCTGTTTTTCTAGACTAGCACCTGTCTAGGGAAGCGTGATTTATCGTAATTCACAATTCTGGCCCAACAAATTGGCGAATCTGCTAGGGAGAATTTCTCTTAGTTCTAGGTGTTTTAGCCTCTGATTTTCTTTTATTATCCACCCAGTAGTTGTTACACATAAAGATTAAACTTTTTCAGAGCCTAATTTGCAAAGACATTGAGTTAAATAGTAGCATTTTTCTTTGTTTACTGCTCCCAACGCACCTTTATACTGGACACGGTGCTTTGCAGAGCACTGTTTCCCTTCCTAGCCTGCATTGCATAGCATTGTCTCCCCTTGGAGACTGCATTGACTCATGAAAGTGACCAAATTTCCTTGAATTTGACTTTGCAACTTGCTTCGGTTTTGTTTGTTGTTGTGTTCTGAAACGTTTGATGCTCAATTGATCAATGAATCTATATACTTCTTCCTCCTTTGGCTGAAAATTTGTTCAATGTTTGTTTAGAAAAATTTTTCTTTATCATTGACAAGTTGATTTCAAAGTATTTTTTATGGTCGCATTAAGAATCATTTGCTTTCGAAATAGGAAATTGTTGTAAAATCTTCATTTCCTTAATAAGAGAAATTGTTGTTGAAATCCTTGTCTTTCTTCAAAAGAGAAATTGTTGTTTGTATTCTTTGTTTCTCGAAAGTAAAAAGCATTTGAATTATTGATCTAGTGCACCTAGTTTCTTTTTTGCATTCATAACATTAAGGAAACCGAAAAGAAAAACTTGCATTTTCATGTAGGATTGTGTGTGTTTTGCAAAAGGAACATTATGAAATCTACATTTAGTTTTTGATTCATTGATTTTGTTTTGTTCATTGATTTGTTTTCTCACAAACTATTTTCTCTCTTCCCTTAGTAGCTAGGTTCTTCATTGAAAAAGCTGAAAGTGAAAGTTTGTTTATCATTCTTAGCTTGCATTTTAGGAATTTCATATACATCATCGCGGTGAACCTTTGAAAGGAAAAATTGTTAAGAAAGATCAACATAAAATAAATCTCAATTTACTTAACAATGCGTTGGAACCATAACGATAACATTTAGAAGGTCTAGGCTAGAGACGTTTTCTAGCATCGTAAAACATAGCAGTTGTCGTTAACTTGTCTGCGATACATTCTGAGTGTGATACCTCACTCCATATATGTAAGTATATCATAGCTCATCCACGTACTTTCAGGTATATCGGGCGGTGTTACAGTACGATAAGTATAAAGGGGTGCTCTCACTATGCGGTTTCACATCAGATAGCGCTAATACAGACTTGGGCCTCCACGTACCTTCGGTTATATTTGGGAGGACAATGTTTAGGTGTTATCCATCCATAGTGAACCGAGTTGGCCACCTTGAAATTTTGATACACCAAACACAGCATTTGGGGAGATTACATGCCCGTACTTCTTTGTTTGCCAGGAGGTATTCTACAGTTCACGGTTTCTTGGTAAACCCTTTTGCCTAGAATTACCCTCTTTTTATTTATTTGTTTTTTGGTTAAAATAAATCAGTAATCATGGAAGAACAAAATCCTATCCCCTGTCGTTCATGTAGATTAGCTTTAAAACCACCTTTACCACTGGAAGTTACTTCTGGTAGGCGAAGGCGATCACGATCTACTGAATCAGGTACAATTCGTACCTTTGGTGAAACATCATCTTTTAAACTAGAGTTAGCTCAAATTGTTTCCACACATCCTAGTTCGTTTACTGTTGTCGAAACAGAGTCTTCACAGCTACCCGTGGTCACGATCCATTCAATCGCTGAGACCATACCTCTTGGACCCAACGTTGTTCAATCACAAATTAATCCAGATCCTATCTCTTCTTTGCCAGAAAATCTGAATCCTGAAGTCGAACAACCAGAAGTTGTTCCTACCTTGGTCACTCCACAATTTTTTGTAGCCATTGAAACTCCTATATCACACAGTCAACCATCTAAAATATATTTTGGGCCTGACAGTGAAGTTATTCCTCCTGGTTTAATTGCGATTGAATAAATCCCACAAGACGATACACTTTAACTCCAACCCATTTTGGGGGGGGGACCTTTACCTGTACCAATCTTTTCCTCAATTGTTTCCATCTGCTTTTGTTGATCCTATTTCCATTCAATCTCCCATCGATTTTAGAGGGTATACATTTGGTCATACAACCATGTCTGAACCAACATCTTCAATTGGGTTTGTTGTTCCAATTACGTCAGCTCCTACCCTCGCTACTCCGTTTATGTTCACAACCTCACCAGAGTCATATTTGCATGGTGGCCCTTCGGTCCCAACAGGTTACAAATCATTATCTGGCACTTTATCTGGTACATCTTCAAGACCATGGTCTTTACCAATCTCATCATCTGGTGTTTTAACTAGTAGTCCTATCGTTGTACTGAATGACTTGATTCATTACATACATCATCAGGGAAATATCAAGTTGGTACTTTTGGGTCAATTCCTTTAAGTACCATATCAACTGGACTCCCAGCATTTGGAGAAAATTATTTTCCGTCTAATTATCCTCCTTATGTTGGGGGGCAACCTTTGGTCACCCAATATGACAGTACTCGAATCACTTTTTGGTCAAACTAATGTTGAGATGAATGTTTGTCAATGGCAGCCCACTCTGCCTATCCAACCACAAACGGTTGTACACTCATATCGATCGGTTCAACCTGTTACACCCACTTCATTACCACTTGTTAATACATATATACCCCTGTTACAGAATCAAAATATTGTACATCAACCTTATCAGGCAGGTTCTTCGACTCAATATCATCAAATGTTGGGTCCACAGACTCAAAATCCTTTGGTTACTTTACAACAACCTGTATCAAGGATCATTTATTCACAAGCTGGTGTACCATTTTATGGGATGTCACTAAGGCAACCAGGTTATACATATCAACCAAATCCAACTTATACTGATTTTTGTTATAACATTGGTGGACAGACCCCTTGGCAGCCACAAGCGCAAATGCCTCAAACTTCATTTCAACAAGCATCATATCCAATTTTTGGTCAACAGAATTCTCAAGCGTTTGCTATGCAAAACAACCCCTATATGGGTTACCAAAAAAAAATTCCGTATGTTGGTGCTCAAATACCTATTGCCCAAACAATTCCATCTTACCCTGGCTATGCTCAACCTGACCTTAATTGTCAGTTGCCTTTTGTTGCAACTTTGGAATTACCAAATTTAAACCGGTTAACCAATGATCCTATCAATTATGCTCCTTGGTAGCCAGACTCATGTCATGACTTATCATTTATGGTGTTCATCAAATTCCATAAATGATGATTCTGTTTGACTACGTATTTTCTAGCGTACGTCATAGGTCTGGCTGCTAAATGGTACAATGAGTTACCTAGAGCTTCTTTTGACAATTTCACTGCTTAAGCTATTCTATTTTTGACCCATTTCCAGTTACCAATTAGATACGAAAGTGGAATGGAACTCTTGAACAATTTCGAACAGACTAATACTACTCACATTTTCAATCATATTCATGAGTGGCGTCGCCGTCGACGAATGGTTAAGACATTTGTTCCTCATCAGCTCCTTACTGAATGGTTCATTAAGTCCCTATTACCATCTATAACTGAGGATGTGGCTAAAGGTGGCGTCGTCACAGAAGAGCAAGTTATCTCTCGTGCCCAATATTTAGACTTGATTTACACTCAGTCTGGCACGCTCTATGAAAAAATTCCTAATGCGCAATGATCTAATTTCAATGTTCCTCCTCAAATAAAGGACTCTCATGCCGGAGACGGCTTGATAGGCACTGCAAACACACACTACGCTACTGCATCTGATCCTGCTCCTACTTTCGAAATTAATGTCGTGTCATCTGAAAAAGGCAAAAGTGACAAGCAACCAGGAGGTAAGAAAAAGGGGAAATCAAAGAAAAAGCAAACTTCTAACCCACGGGAAAGATCATCTAATCAACCGTCTGGACCACGAAAACCTCATTATCCATGCATAATCTGTTACAAGGAACACTTTGTTAGGGATTTTCCTCACCGTGCTGAAGTCTAAAAAATCATCAAGACTTCTCATGCATCAGTTGTGTTGACAGACCCATTTCCGAATCTGGACACTAATTTGGTTGCTACGGATCCAGCTCCTAGTTCCTAAGTGTTAATGTTATCCACCACAAAAAATTCACAAGATATTTTGGTGTCGACGCAAAATAAATACTATGGTAGTCTGGCCACTGATCAACCTACTACATCAACAACGAATCCATCTAATGAATCAGTACCACCTACTGTTATTCCTGAATTGATAATTAAACCACCGAAGGGAGTAATTCATATATTGACATATAATCCTCGAGAAAGAGATGCACAAAATTATAATATAGTTGGAATTGATCCGACTGATTCTAATCTTGTCGTCTTTAATCATACAGGCTATGTACCGTAATTACCAGCAGAATTGGCATTCTCCATACAATTAAATGTTCTCAATCACCTTGTTCATTGCACTATTATTGATAAGGGAGCATCTACGTGCATTATGTCTCTAAACTATTGGAAGTCACTTGGCTCGCCGCGATTATCACAATCATCAAAGATGTTGAAGGCTTTTGATGGAAGAACATATAAACCTTGTGGTATTATCAATAACCTGAAAGTTGAATGAGGGGGGGAAATAGTAAGTATTGATGTCGAGGTTTTTGACAGACCCCTTGACTATAATATTTTACTCAGAAGACCATGGGTATATGAAATGACTGCCATTGTTTCTACATACTTTAGAATTATTTCCTTTCCACATAAGGGTACAATCACAGCCATAAATCAATTATCCTTTTTTTTCCTCTGCTTCGCAAGTAACTGGAAGCGTTCCGTTTGTTCACTTACCCCAACTAGAAATCCAGAACATTGGTATAGGACTCTTAAAGGATTCAACTCTTATGGGAACCTTTTCATTATCGCCGCTCGCGACGTCGGCAAAAATTTCAAGCATAGAGACCTGCTACATGATCTCTTCCACTCTATCTGGCTTAACGAAGAGTACGGGTGATTCTGATATTTCTACGTTGGATGAAGTTTTACCACCCATCCCTATTGAGCTGGAATAGCAATCAATCTATTTGGCTTGGGTGGCAAATCTGAAATCAGTGTTGCCAAGTGTTTGGGTTGACCATTCATTAGATTTTTGTACTCCATCTAATCCATTTTCCTCAAAAATTTTGACAGATGAAAATATTTTGGAAGCTATGATGTCAGAAGGAGAACCATGGGAAGATTATCATGATTATGAAGAAAACAATCTCAGTGAAATATTTCACCCATCCATCAAAAATTTCTTTTCGAATTCTTTACCAATTAATGCAATTGACTCTAAGCGAAATTTATCAGATATTGAAGAAACGATTTCTATCGATATTTCGACCAAACCTGGCATTGTAGAAAATATTCATGTTGGTGTATCTTGTTCTCCATCAGAACTTGATTCATATCGCTCTCTTTTTCGTGAATTTTGTGACGTATTCACTTGGTCTTACGCGGAAATTCCAGGCATAGATACTAGTATAGTTGAACACACTATTAATATGTATCCTAATGTCAAATTGGTACATCAACGGCTTCGTCTTGTTCATCCGAAGAAAGTTGTTGCCATCAAAGCAGAACTTGAAAAACTTTTGCGTGTTGGTTTCATTTACCCTATTCCGCTAACTGAGTGGGTTTCCAATATCGTTCCTGTTATGAAAAAACAAGGAACCATTAGAGTTTGCATCAATTATCGAGATGTCAATCAGGCTTGTCCAAAAGACAACTATCCTACTCCCTTTATCAACCAGATTATTGATGATTGTGTTGGAGGCGAAATTTTTTTGTTCATGGATGGATTTTCCGGCTACAATCAAATCAATATCTACCCAGATGACCAGCATAAGACATCATTCATCTGTCCCTGGGGCACATTCACATATAGGAAACTTCCATTTGGTTTAAAGAACGCTGGGGAAACTTTTTAGAGAGCAATGGATTATGCTTTCAACGAAATCAAGCACATTGTTCAACCATATCTAGATGATTTACCAATGCATTCACGAAATCGAACTGATCACTCGATGTATTTGCGAGCCATTTTCTTATGCTTTCGACACTACAAGGTACGCCTCAATCCACACAAATGTTTTTTTTTGTGTTGGTTCTGGTCGATTGCTTGGATTCTTAGTCTCAAAAGAAGGAATTTGAATAGACCCACTGAAGGTACAGGCCATTATTGATTTTCCTGCACCATCAAACTTACTTCAGATATAGAAACTTCAAGGAAAGGCTAACTTCCGGAGAAGGTTCATTCCAAACTATGCCGAAATGGCTAAAGGATTTACTCGATTATTGAAAAAGGGGGTTCCCTTCCATTGGGACCAAGTTGCGCAAGATTCTTTTGATGCTGTCAAGGACCATCTTATTTGAGCTTCATTAATGTATCCTCCCAATTATCAAAATGATTATTTCCTATATATCGTCGCAGCTGAAACGACCATCTCTATGGTTTTGGTCCAAGTAGAAGATGGAATTGAACATTCGATCTATTATTTGAGTCATAATCTCAATGATACGGAAGTTAAGTACTCATACGTAGAAAATCTTGCCTTGGTAGTTGTACAAGCTGTCCAAATATTTCGCCATTATATCCTGCTCCGAAAAACAACAATAGTTTCATATTGCAACCCCATGACTTATATCTTATCACGTCAATTACTAGGGGGAAAATATTCAAAATGGATCGTCATTTTGCAGGAATTTGATTTGGAATTCATTAAATCCAAGTCAAAGAAGTATTTAGTTTTGGCTAATCTTCTCTGTGACCTTCCCTCTGATAGTACTGCTACTACGTCGGAACCATCTATTCCAGACGAGTCTCTATTTCTGATCGGAACATCTGATCCTCGGTATGGAGATTTCATCATTTATCTCCAAACCCAAAATTTCAACCTAATACCTCTCGATCTTATCAGTGAGATATTCGATACCAAGCCAAATATTATCTGATCGTTAGCGATACACTTTATTGTCGTGGTGTCAATACCATTTTAAGGAGGTGCCTCACTCATGAGGAGGCCGAAAAATTGTTAAATGATTGCCATGTTGGGGCTTGTGGTGGACATTTATCTGGATATGCTACCGCGCAGAAGATACTCCACGTCGGTTACTTTTGGCCTACTATTTTTTGAGATTGCATCCTCACAGTCAGAAGTTGTCATGCATGCCAGATTTTTTATTGTAAAATCCGCAAACCGCCAGCGCCGATGCATCCTGTTGTCTCTGCTAGACCATTTACGAAATGGGGTATTGAATTCATGACCTGTAACCCTCCTTCGTCTAGGGGGCATGGTTATATTATTGTTGCAGTCGACTATTTTACCAAATGGGCCAAAGTGATGCCTATATTCAACAACACAGGACAAACAACTGCATTGTTTTTCTTCAACCATGTTATTGCACGGTTTGGGGTCCCACAGGCTATAGTTACAAATCATGGGAATCATTTTCGCAACCATATGATGTCTGAATTGACTGCCAAGTTAGGATTGTCACATGATAATTCTACTCATTATTATCCACAATCAAATGGACAAGTTGAGGCTATTAACAAAATTCTTAAACGAATGATTCAACAAATGATAGGAGTTTGTAAAAGGAACGGGCACTTGATCATGTACTCTACCTTGTGGGCGTATCGAATCTCGGTGAGAAACACAACCAGATTTACTCCTTTTCAATTGGTGTATGGCCTGGAAGCTATCTTACCAGTCCAATGTGAAATGTCATCGTTAAAACTCACGATAGACTTGTTACCTGACACCTCAGAAGAAAAAGCGCAACTCCTTAACCTCATCCATATAGATGAAACGTGTCATGAAGCCCAATTGGACAACGAATCACATAAGAGATGTATAAAGGCGCAATATGACAAAAATTTCAAGCCTCACATCTACTAAAAGGGTGACTTTGTCCTTCTTTATGATCAAGAAGCTGATGTAATAGGTACAGGGAAATTTGAACCATTATGGCATGGCCCCTATATTGTCAAAAGAGTTCTTGCTAAGGGTGCCTATGAGTTAGTTGATTACGATGGGATTCCATTGGCACAGCCTAGAAATGGGTTGTATTTGAAACGTTACTATGCTTAATCATGAGCATAGTAATTTTTTTTATTATATTGTTTATATGTTGTTGATTTGCATTCACTATCTTAATTTGTTTTTAGAATTTTCTTTACATTAGTAATTCGTTTTACATTTCATCGCAGATGACTGAATCTTTGGAACCATTTGTTGGATATGTTGATGGTGCTAGTCATAGTACGCAAAATCTATCCTCTGTAGCGTGGGCCATTTTCGCTCCGAACGGTGAGTTAGTGAGTTTTCAAGGGATTTGTATCGGTATATCGACGAACAATATCGTTGAGTAAAGCGCGTTGATCGAAATTCTCTCTGATGCCATTTCATTTGGTATTAACCATATAATCATAAGGTTAGACTCACAACTGGTGTTACTACAACTGACTAGTATTTATACTGTTAGAAATCCAACACTTCTTAGATTGTTCCTAAGAGTTCGACTTTTGGAGAGACATTTTGATTTCATTCAATGTCAACACATTTCCCGAAATATGAACACTTTAATGATTCATTAGCTAATCAAGTTTTAGACAAACATTTGTGACATAGGTAAAGAAATCATTCACATAATTGAATAGGATTGCGCATTAAACATAGGAAAAACTTTGGAAACATATAGATAGCTAGTTATATGTTTTTTACAAAATTTGTGCCCAAGACACATTGGTCGTCTGACCTCAAAATGTATGCAAAATGTCACAAGTAAACTAGTGGTGCTCATGGTAACATGCTATAGATCTAGCAATCCTATGAAGCTATCGCATCCAACGGTTAGGAACCCCAATAGTGTGTCGTTGCAATCGCATGGGAAGCTCTTTGATCCGGAAATATAGAATTCCAAAGGTCAATCCCACTATGTCCTGTTGAAGCTCAGCCAGAGTCTCAGCCATATCAAGGTCTTGAAGGACTGCTCTCCCAACATCCCTCTCTGCTGGCGCATCTGCTTCGCACTCTGGTTCCTCTACTGGTTGAACACAACCAATATCTGCATTACATAAAACATTTAAGTTTAGTCTTGGAAATAAATCAAAACACAAAAACATTGTATAAACCTTATAAAAATAAAAAAACATGGTCAAATCATTCTTACCTATTGCACTCCACTGAGCATCTTCTGGTAATACTAGATCTGCATCTCCTTGGAAGTCGACACCTGCGTATGCATACTCATCGATGGCAACGATCTGTCGCCGAAACTAGGCGAAGAATGTAGTTGAGAACACAAAGGTCAATTGGCCTGCATGCCGACCCATTATTTCTACCCATCTCTGCATTCGAGGATCTCTAGGACTAGATATATCCAATGTTACATGTTGTGGTTGCATCAGTGGAATCCATTCCAAAGCGAAGGAGATAAGGATTGAACCATAACTGAAATTTTTCTTCCTTCCTCCCTTTTATTTATTCAGTTGTTCCTTTATCTGAGATAGAACGTCTTCAGACCAGTTGAGGACCGGGGAAAATTTGGGAAAAGTAAGCAAAGTTTATTTTTGGTAGCAAGTCACTCTTGAACATGACACTTCTTTCACTCCATGTCCGTGACTGTTTGGGTTGGTAATCATCTTGACGGTTCATTCACACCTATGGTTCATCATACCTTCACTTCGGTTTTGGGTCAATGCTGCCAAATCATCACAGTGTCGCCGATATGTTCAAGAGAAGTCATCCAGTGATTAAAAACTCATCCATCTGCAATACTCGTAAACCTTCATTTTCATGACTGTCATCCCTGAAAATTGCTATATCAAGTCATACCCTTGTCTCCGAAATCATTAACTCCTGTTTTGCAATAAGGTGACTTCCTTTCGACGACAAATCAATATCCAAGAAGTTCACTTAAAAACATTAGATTCCAATACCATGAGGCTTTTTACAGCATCGACAAGATCCTCACTTCCAGACCTTTGACCGAAATATTTTGTTTGGCGTTCGACATCAAATCATCTATTCACGCCTTACAAAATGTACTGTAGTACCTTGAGGGCCATTGAAATTAATGGTAGTTCTCTCGGATTTGTTAATAGCTCACATCATTGGCTAGTAATCAAATGATGTCTTTCCATGTTTGACTACAAATCATATATTCGCATGGCTAGACATGTACCCGAATGATCAAGTGAACGAGATAAGAAGACCCCGTATCTAGTTTCATCCATCCGGGCTGCGATTTCAGGATTTTTGTACACATCATATGTACGGTGACCTTACATACAGATTGTCATCCAAACATGGGCCTATATCTGTAGGCATGTCTGCATCTGGGCAACATTCCAATGTAAATGACTTTCTGAATTATGTACATGTTATTAGATTGTTTTATGTGTTGAACATGGGAATTCCTACCCTCAACAGTTATGATCAAAAGAGGATATATCATGATGTAATGTATTGTAAGATTGATGTAGGTGACCACTTCGCTTCATTTCCAGACTCATCACAGTGTAAAGCATCTCAAACAAATGTTATTATTATTTGGATCTCATGCTTTAGGGGGAAATTGTTATAGGTCAATTTGGGCACCATTCCCAATGACCTGGTTAACTAGGCATCATCTCCAGGACCAATGATCAAGGGTCTATCATTCCCTATCATTTCAGTTGCTACATGCCCTAAGACAAGAAACAAGACAAATCAAGAAAGACTTTCATCAAGCAAAGGATTCCATGGTTAAGCTTATTATATAACATATGAGAACTCACCAACGCAGGCTCTAAGGGGCCTAAGTGCATTGCATATGCAGGTATCCCCATTGGGAGAGAAATTATCATTGTTCCGGAATCTCCACTTGGCCAGTGCCTTCTAGAAGAGTTCACATGTGTCAAGCTTTGGATCCAAGTGTCCATTTGACATATACATGACTGGAAACATGTCTTACCTATTTTTTTTAAGTTATTTATTGAAAAAAAACCTACAGTTCATCTATAAAATGAGAACAGATCTAAGTGCTTGAGGAGGAATAATTTTAGTAGAGAAATGCTGGAGGATTTTCAATTGAGAGCTAGATTTGTGAAGTTACTACTGGAGATATTTATACTGTGATGAGGCTTGGGAACGATGCTGGAAGGTCACTTCAAATCAGTCACTAGGTTGTAACCTCTCCTTCTATCATCAATAAAGACTACTTCTAATTTTTCCCTACATGCATCTGTATTGTCTTTGATTTTCCATATTGTAAGGTCTTGGTTGATGTATGTGGTTTATGCTTTACTGATTTAGATAACTAGCTTGAATAGATATCTATATTATTTCATATTATGTTGTTTCAATGTTCTTTCTTGCAAGAAGCATTCAACTCACAAACCGCTTGAATTTGAAGCTGCAATGGAAGCGATAGAAGGAGCCATTTGGAAGCGACTGAAAAAGTAAGCATCCAATCCTCTCTGTGTATCTGTTCTGAGTTAGGAGAAATAGTCATATAGTCTTTCACCTGCTGTTCTAGACTAGCACCTGTCTAGAGAAGTGTGATTTATCCGTAAATTCACAATTCTGGCCCAACAAAACTAGCAAAACAAAAACAAGATGTGAGTAAACAAGGAACAAAAAGGATACCAAGAAGCCAAAAAATGGCCTTAGAAGAGAAAACAGTGGTTGTAGAAGACAGGGAAGTGGCTAAAGGAAATCTAGAAGATATCTTAATGCCATTGACATAGAAGAAACTCCTATAGTCCAAGCTGAGGACATTGAGGAAGGTGGATAGAAGTTAAAAAAGGCTACATCTACAAAGAAATTAGAATTTGAGGGAGAAGATGCAGGTTTTATGTTCCAAGAAAGAAATAATTTGACAAGGCATGCTAGGAAACTATTAGAGAGTAGTAAAGAGGTTCCACCACCTACTGATACAGTTCAGCCACCACAGGAGGTCATTTACCTTTCATCACCTGCAGAGAAAGATACAGTCAGAAAATCAAAGAAATGAAAAGAGAAGGTGATGGAAAAAATAGAGTTACAGTTTCTTGAAGAACAATTGAAATTAGCCCATCATGAAATTGTTGTTATGAAAAGAGAAGCAAGGAAACACAACGTAGAGAATATTTGGTTTAAAAATATGAAGTAAATTTGGGAAGAACAGGTTGACACTATTCCAAAGACTTTGGATAATACTCAGCAGTTTATCAAGGGACCATTCCAGTGAGGAAAGAGGCCAAACATGTCAGGAGGATGAACGCACATTTGAAAGCCACCAATAGAAGACTGAAAGATCATGTTAAGGACCTCCAGGATCAGCTTGAACTAATTCATGAAGAGTTAGAGAAAAAATGCCTTAAAATGACATTGCTTGAAGAGCCAGTAGCTCAACCAATCATGAATGAGGAAGAAATGCCTCAAGGATCATAAGGTGAGCTAATTTATGGTTTTTAAGGCTAATGGAAAGTTAGTAACAATTTTTTGGCACTTATGAGCTTTATTTTCCAAGTTGTACAAAAATTTGGAATTTTAGCACTTTTCAACAGTTTCGTAGCGTGCGTGGGCTTGAAGGACAACAAAACGCTACAAAACTATTGTAGCTTTTCTTCTTACTTTTTGAACCTGTTTTGGGAGCTTTCAAGAGGTGAAATTTTTTTGGGAGATGTGTCTAAGGATGATAAATACCATACCAAAAGAAAGAATCAAAAATATTGAGGGTGAATGGAATTTTTGCAGTGCTACGAAAGTACTCTACGAAACTACCTTACTTTCATAGCATACTATGTGGGAGCCTTTTAAGCAGATTTTTGAGCATTTATGGACAGCTGGGCATTATCCAAGTGTTAGAGGATCATGAAAATAGTCATTCATCTCTTAAATACCAAGAAATAAAGATAAATTAGCAGCCAAAGCATTCGTGGAAGAAGAAGACCATTTGCCTAAAAAACAGGGTTTTGTTTCCAGTTTTAGAGGGGGTCAATTAAGTGGTCATGTAGTGATGAGTCCCATCACCCCAATTCAAACATGTGAAATCATACTTGTTAAAGATGTAAATTATTTAGAATATAAGGTTTTTAAATGTAATAATGAGCAGTTTGAGTCCTATTAGGAAAAGGACTGTCAAGTAGGATAGTTGTCATTTTGTCATTAAGTAGATGTTTTATGGTTATGCAAGGTGTCATTAGGAAAAAATTCGATGAATCTATCCAGGAGGCAGATCATCTCATGATGTAAAAAGTCTATTAAAGGGCATAGAGTCAAATTTTTCAAGGGCTAGAGAATTTTTGGCAAAAATACAGCTTTATGTAATTGATTGTTTTTAGTAATACAGAGTGGTTTTCTTCTTGACAGACCTAAGATTCTCATGGGGTTTTTAATTCTTTATTGATCTACATCATATGGTTTACTACTTGCAGTAGATTTCATTTCTATTACTCAGAATTCATAACTCTATGTTCTGACTTCCTTTAGTAATGAGATGAATGTGTTTTTCTGTGTTCTATGAGTGAATTTCCTTTGAACCACTAGCAGTAGATTTCATTGCTATTACTCAGAATTCATAATCTATGCTCTGAATTCCTTTAGTAATGAAATGACTGTGTTGACCTATGTTCTATGAGTGAATTTCCTTTGTTAAAGACCCCTATCTGCCTCAACTTCCATGTCAAGAAACCTTGCCACTGAACCTTTGTTGACTCCATAAGACCAATGGTAGCAAGCCTTCATCTTTTTCAACCTACAAACATACAAAACCAATACATAATTCATAGAGTTAGCCATCTATAGTTATCATTAACCGATATCATAAATTACTTGTGAGAGAGCCCTCTCAGACTGAAGAGGCTAAGCTTCAGTTGGAAGTGGTTTGAAATAGTTACACTGAAGTTGTCTAATCAACAGCCAATCAAGTACGATTTTGGTGATAATAACTCCCATACAAGTAAGTGAAATTTCCTTGAAAATAGTTATCTTATTGCCTAGTGGTATATTCCTATGCATCCAATTATGAAGGTTACTATGAAATATATTAAACATCCACCATTATTGTTTAAGTTAAAGATATGAATACCAAAGGGAATGCCCAAATTCCAAAATTCAAATACTTGATATTTTTTGTTGGTATATCTTTCTAGCTATTCCAAGTAATCCTGGTAAGTGATGGGGATTATATATATATATATATATATATATATATATATATATATATATATATTCCTCATGATTGTTGGTATACTTGCAATATACTTGTGGTACAAAGAGATTTCAATAAACATAGATCATGATTATAGGGAACTTGAAGAATGGTGCACAAAATTGTATTTTAGAAACAGGAAAATAAAGTGTGGATGTGCATATAAATTACCTGAACCACTGGGAATTATGAAAACCCCCTATCATTTAGGATTTGATACCAATTGATATGAAAATTGTGACAAAACTGCAAAATACTCGGATACGAGTCCAGTAACAAGGGAGGAAGCACGCAAAACATAAGAGGAGATTGTTGAATTGTTGAATTTAGACCAACTCACCCTCAAAAGTCACATGTTAAGGTTAATAAAGTACAATAGTAGATAAAATACACATATAATACACTTTTTTTGAGGCATTAGAAAAGAGGCCCCCGATTTCTTTGCAAGATAAGATTCTAAATCCTAACCATGTTATCTTTTGTAGAATGATGTTCCCACTCTATTATGTCATAATGACTGATGTTGTAGATAAAATAAATTTATCTACTACATCAGTATTCATTATACAATTGAGAGTCATTAGGAATTTAGAAGTGGTTAATTGACCTATGGTTTTTCAAGCTTGAATGTAAATTACTTCACACTTGAAGCTTTTATTTGATAGTTTTTTTCTGGCACACCTAGCAATGTGCTCCACTTCGTGTCTTTGTCTAAGAACACTCTTAAAAATCCTTAGCTCCTGGTTAAGCTTGTGAAATATTACTTGCAATGATTCCAATTTTTTTTTAGAATTGTTCATCTAAGTAAATTAAAGGAATTTGCACCTATGATCAAATCATAAACCATTATGGACTTGGATGTTGTGTATATGTAAAGTTGTTTCTAGCCTATGCTTGAAAACTACCTCATAAGGAGCTTCTCCTTCATTTTTCCTTGCAATCCATTTATTCGCTAAAACTATCCTTGGAGCATGGCTGTTAATTAGCCCAAGTCCTCTGTCTTCTCTATGGAGGGTGTAAATGTCACTAGTAACTGAATAGTTTCCTTTCTCCTCACTTTATCATGGAAAATGATAGAGGATATGTTATAACTTCTTAAAACTAATTCATCAAGGGAAATATAAGTAAAACAACATGTCCAACTGCTTGAATTTTTCTTAATATGTTAAAAAATAAGCAACTAGTGAAGCTTCATGAAGCTAAGAAACTAGTCTAAGAGAGGACAAGGGAAAATACATGAGAAGAAATGAAGCCAAGAGTGAGAATACCGAAAAAAAGGAATACATATAGTGGCATTGACACTAGATGCCCCAACCAAAGAAAAAGGAGGGGTCCAATAAAACCTCAATCATTATAAAGGGTGTAATGCATTGTTTAATCAAGACATTTAGAGAATATCCAAGACTATTGCATGTATCATGGGTGGGATCCTAGTGTGCGTGACAATGGTGGGATCCTAGTGTGTGTGAAAATTTTAAGACCCCCATCATTCCTAACAATCAAGGCTAAAAACAAGAATATTTGAATTGATCATTGGTTGCTTGAAGCATAGACATAAGCATGGATATTCGCTTGTCTCTAGTTCTAAGGTCTCCTTGCATTGCATTGTATGTTTGTCCTGTGACATCCAACTCAGGGTCTTGTATGGGAATTACTTGGTCCCGTGTGTTAGACTCTCTCGTACCCAACACTTAGTACTTGGTTCCCAACAATTATTAACTGAAGGAATACACAACTACATTCTTAACACAAAATATATTGCGGAAGCAAAAAACTCGATCTGAATCACATACACAAACAAATTTATGCCCAATCAGTAGTTCTTCATTAATAAATTAATCATGGAACTTACTTGGGATCTTGTCCTGGGATAATGGCTCAACTTAGCCTTACCTTTATAACTTTACATTGAGCCAAAACCCTAATCCTAACCCTAACCTTAACCTCAAAGTGATAGACAGACAAGATTAGATCTCACCTTACTTGAGGTCGACGACTAAGATTAAAAATTAATCACTAAAGTAAATAATTTACTTTATCGAATTTTTTATTTTAGCTCAATAAGACAACATATAATTATGTGTTTTTTCCTAAGTAACTTAGGCTAATTTACATCAATAAATATTCTAAGGTGAAATGTGGGCGACTTCTGCATGCTTAGACACAAGGCTTGTGTAGAAGGTACTTGCCTGAGCTACAAACTTCAAAGCGATGAGATACCAGGCGATGACCCCCACATAGAATACCTCCCTCCATGCAATCCCCCATTTTTTCCAACTTCAGTCTTCTGGAGTAGAATGAATTCTTATTCTTATGGCCATCTCATAGATAATAACCACAAGCCAAAGAGGGCCCATAAGGCATGAAACAAAAACCACATGTATTTTAGCACCATAAACAAAAACCACAGGTTTTGATGTATGTAATGTGCATCTTTTGAGTTACTGTATGGTGGGGATACAATAAGTAAATATATATTTATTCTTGAGTATGTATAAGTTGGTTTATAAATACATCAACCTTAAAAATAATATAGTGGAAAATTATAGGTGAAAGCAACACCTATTCTAATTAATCTTTGATCTTGGAGAACATTCTCACCATATATATTTATATATAATATTTGGATGGAGAGGTGTTTTGAAAAGGATGATTAAATTTATTGTAATACTTTTTCGTTTTTTTTTTAAATCTTTCAAGTGTTCATTAGGTTATTTGGAGATATGAATTAATTTAGTGGAAATTTTTATATATTTTACATTTGAATGATGTTCTTTGTTTTAGAGATGATGAATCATGATGTTGTTGTTTTGTGTATAATGATTTATTTTTTCTTTTGGGCTTAGGCCTTGGCACAACATTTTAATAAAATATTTCTTAATGGTTTTTGTGAACATTACACTTAATTTACTTTGAATGCTACTTACAAATCTAGTGATTCTCAACTCTTGGAAACTATTGATGTAGGTTTCTAGATCGATTTGAAATTTTACTTCTGGAATATTTAGTGAGATGTCAAAAGCTAATACTGGGAAGAAACTATCAAGGCAAATGGATGTATTATCATACTTTAAAAAGCCTCAATCCAAGAATACACATTCTCTTCATGCTTCAAGCTCCTTTGAACAATCTATTACTAAGAGAGATGTTAACTCTTGTGAAAATGCATCTGATATCCATATGATGGATGAAATAATAGGTTCCTCAAGTGATCAGGGTGAGATAAATGCAATTTCAACAGAAATTAGTGATGAAAATGTTAAATATTTTTCCTTGGAAGGTGACACAAACCATTCACAGAAAAGGAAAAAAGGCTAGTGGACCATAGGGAGACAATTCCAAGATGATTGGGTCTCAAGTTTTCCATTTATTGAAGAAATACCTCCTACAAATGTGAATTAGAATTTACGAGAAGTTAGGTGTTTGTGTTTAGTTGGAAAAGTTTCAAGATAGTGAAATTTCACATGAAGCTAGATATAATACAAAATCATGCAGGAAAGGTGTATGAAAAGAAAAATGTAAATGGTAAAGCGAAATCTATTGTTATATGGAAATATTTTTAGGAATGTCGACATATCCAATGTGTGGAAGAATACAAAAAATATTTAATAAGTAAGAGGAAACTTGAGGCAAGTGGAGGAACCATCATATCTCAATTTGAAAAGATGATGGAAAGAATTTTGTTATCCAAGATGATACAATTGAGCATTGTATTTCACATCTTATGTAAAGGTCATCCTATGATAGATTATCCAGATCACATGAAATTTCTATCTTTTCTTCACGTGCCAAAATTTCCATCTTCTCATTGGTCCCTAACTAGTGGTTGGGAATGGGAAAGATATCTAGCTCAAGTAGAAATGATGATTTGAAACAAGAGATTGAAAATGCTAGGTTTTTGGCATTGTCTTTGGATGAGGTTACAGCTATAGATAATACTTCATGGCTTTGCATGAGAATTTATATGGTTAATGACCATATTAGGCATTCATATCTACTTGGGATTAAAAATATGAGAGAGACTTCTACAGTTGTAAATATTTATTAACTTGTTCTTAATGGTTTGAAGGAAAGTGGTATGGATCATTTAATGATTGCAAAAAAATTGGTATGTGTTGGAACAGATGAAGCATCGGTAATGAAAGGACAAAGGAATAGTATTTGTGTTAGAAAACAACTATCAACTTCACCATATATGCTTAATATTCATTGTATGGCTCATATTATGAATCTTGCATTTAAAATAGTAAGCAAGTTTCCATCAGTTTCAAAAGTTGAAGATCTTGTACGTGAGACTCATGCATACTTTTGTCATAGTCCCAAAAAATATTTAGAATTTCAAAAATTTGCGGATGGTGTTACGGATGGAAAAAAACTATTGAAAGATGTTGATACAAGATGCATCTCATTAAATGGACCAGCTCAAAGACTATTTAGTCAGTTCAAATATTTGGTAGGGTTGATGTATGAAAATCACTACAATGTAGACAAAGCTCAAGATCTTATTTTTTAACTAACTGATATAGAGACATTATTAACATTGGCTAGAATTCTTCCTATGCTACATGAAATGAATGTCCTTGTGAAAATGTCTCAGAATCGCACAATGTATATTGTCGAATACACAAATGCAAGAAAGTCGGCATGCCTTGCATTGGATAATTTTTATATGATACCGAACTCTTTTATTGGTCCAGATTTTACAAGTTGGACTAAGTTCATCAATATAGAAAATACTGAAAAAATTTTGACGTTTGATGAAAAAGGGATACTATGTATGGCAGTGCATGGGTATATGGTTCCCTTTCATTATATTAGTAAGAAGGGACGAATCACCGAATATTTCCCCATGTCAAGAGAACAATTTGATGATATTGTGATTTCAGTGAGACATAATTTGATATAAATTGCAATATCACTATCATCAGAGATAAGAGAAGGATTTCCTCGAGATGAATTGTTGGAGGACATGTGTGTGGTATACCCTCAATATTGGAACAATTGTCAATGTCCGAGAAATTTAAAAGCCAATTTTCAAAAGAGATTAAAATTTTTAGTAGACCACTTTTACAAGAAAGTCTCGATACATGGAGAATAGATTGAAGGTATTTTAGATTCACCAAAATTGTATCAACAAGGTGGACGCATTGTTGAAACAATGTGGAAGCAATATCCTTTTTTGGAGAATCCTAATGAAAACGATGCTATAACAAGTTCATGGACTACTTTAAGTGTTAGCCAATACCTGCAAGAAAACATATCAGAATATTTCAAATTAGCATATTTGTGTCAAACCATGATTTTGGGATCAATGGAGGATGAGAGAATGTTTAGTGCGCTATCATTCCTGAATTCAAAGTTGAGGAACAAGCTTGATAAACATGTGGATAAATTTTTAAGATTATATGTAACAAAGTATGACATTAACAATTTTCCATATGAAAGAGCACTAGCGCTTTGGCGATCAGATTGTGATAGAAGGGGAGAAAACAATATAACAAATTTATCTAATGAACTTGATACAGAACATAATTTTTTAGAGGCTCATAATGACAGTACATCTGGAGAATATCATGTTCACAATGTAGAAAATGATGATCAAGATGAGAACTAGGAAATTGAAATACCCTAGGACTCTTATTTTGTATGCATGTTCTGTTGATCATGCACGATTACTATATGTCAAATTCAGGTAACAATGGGTTTTATATTTTGTATTTTTCATTGTAACATTGCAACTACATTTATTTCATGCATGTTGTTTTAATATTGATGTTTCATATTTAATCCTTACATTGTTTGTTTCTTATTTGTGACAGGAAATGAAGCTGGATTTGATGAGGCTGGGACCTATTTCTTTTCACATAGATAGTGTCTGACTAGTATTAAATGATAAATAACTAATTTAACAAGACTAACGCAAAGCATCAATGGGCTCATTCAAGTACATGAAACTACCTTGATGTCTAGCTCTGACATCTTGGAAAATTTTAATGGTATATATGTTGCTTGTGTTTGGGGAATTTTGTTGAGTTTCGAGTTTTATATTTTCTTGGAAAATAATTACTGATATTTGGAAAATGTGTGATTTTATATTGGTATTGGAAACAAAGCTGGTTTTGATCTTTGATTGGAAATGAAGTCGGATTTGTTGAAGTTGGGACCTATTTGTTTTCACATAGATAGTGTCCTAGTATTAAATGATAAATAACTAATTTAAGAAGTCTAACGCTAAGCAACAATGGGCTTATTAAAGTACATGAAATTGTGTTGATGTCTAGCTTTGATATCTTCGAAAATTTTAGTGGTTTTTTTGTTGCTTGTTTAGAGGATTTTGTTGAGTTTGAAATTTTTGGTTTGTTTTGGTCAGATATTTTTAGTCCCTTGAATGCTTATGGGTCTCATATCACACATAGATCGATAGATCTAGTTTTATTATTATAATCATTATTGTTTTCTTTATATATTTGGTGGTTTGAGGAAAGATATTTTATTTCCTTTCACTTTGTGGCATGATTTCGACATCTTCACCTTTTAGAATATAGTAAAATATTTTTTCTTATTATAGATTTTTCTTAGACAATAATTATTGATATTTGGAAAGGGAAATAAGCCCTGGGTAGCTAAGCGAAGAGAAAAACGGTCTATGTACTAGGTTCTTGCGCATTCATCGTAGGAGACCTATTGGTGTGAGACCGAAATTTATTTTATGCAATTACACTTTTGATGCCAAGGCAGAGCTGAGTTCGCTAACCTAGGAAGAACAGTGGCAGTTGATCATAATGCTAAGAAGATTGGAATGTAGGTTTCACCAACAGTTGACCATGCCACCAATGTTGGTGGAACCAAAGGAACCACATCAACTTATTATGATTCTTTCCAGATTGCTCAGGGTGAAACCAAGGTTGCTTTGGGAAGCATGGAAGGTAGTAGTGGTGGAGAATTACAAAGACAACCCCATGATGGGCTCCATTTTTCCCTTTGGTATTTGGGCTTGCAAGACCTTCTGTCCATTGAAAAATTTTGCATGTCTCTGCATGTTGTAGTGAAATATGATCCTCGTCTATGGAAAACTATACATGTGGAGTATCCTCTAAGTGAAAGGCTCACGAATGATGCCCTCTTAAAATTTGTTGAAAGGTCTCAAGGTCAGTTACAAAAATTGACTTTAGTGGAGTGGCTGAAAATTACAGATGATGGACTGAAGCAAGTATTCAACATCAATCCAAAGCTTACGAAGGTTGGTATTTGTCTTTGTTGGTTTCTGATTTTGACAAATTACAGAAAGATGAATTTGTTGTTGCACTTGACATTTTGAAGACAACAATATATTTACTTTCTGAATATAGATTTTCTGCATTTTGGCATGATTAGAAATGTCAAACAGTTAGATTCAATTAATGTAATTGCATGGGTTTCGTGAAATGGAATTGTGCTTCTCGTAAAAAAATTTCAAACCGGGTTACTAAATGGATGTGCTTGCATGTGAATTTAACCCCTAGTCTCCTTTAAATACAATGATTAAAGGATAGAAACTTAAAATATTAGAAGTTTATTTTTTGAAGGAAATGTAGGTAGAATTTGCCCCAAAATGTTGAATCCTTCAAGGGAGGCATTGGTGCAACTCTTCCATTTGGTATTACATGTTCTTATGTGTTTCAAGTTTCTCTCGTTTCTTTATTTCTCTTCTATTATTGCACACACTAGTGGTTGCTCCTTAACTTGCCTGGCATATCTTAATTTTCATTAGATATCTGGAAATATGGGAAGGTAATGCATTTCTGTGAAAATGATGTTGCATGGAAGGTAATTCTTGTAGGTTGTTCTCTTTTTCGGTTTTTCCATTATTTTCAAAACCATATTATGCATTTCCATATGGAATTTTATTTTTGTTATTAAGTGTATTAGGTTTTCGTCATGCAATTATATTGTTATCTTACACTTGCTCAAGTTAAGCTCGTTAATTCAAATGTTTTGTGTGAAATATCATTTTCTCTTGGTACCTCCTACTCTACCCTTGACTATATCTAGTGAACTTGTTTATGGGCTTTGCAGTTATGTTTTTCAGGTTGCACAAGGTTGATTGCCGATGGCATTGTAAAAAATGTCAAAGCACACATAGAATGCAACATGCACGAATTGAAGTAGTTAAGAATTAGTGGTATTTTTTGGATAACAAGAGAGCACCTTGAGAAGTTGAATTACCTTTTGGATGGTGGTTTACAGCAAAAGTCTCATTCAGTAAAACCATGGTTTTATCCTAATGGGGGTTATTATTCACTTTCATATGATGAGGATAGTACAATTGATATTGAAGCTTGCCCTAGATGTGGGAATGCAAGGCTTGTTTATGAATGCACCAATGAAATTTTCCAAAAGAAAAAAGATGGCCAGACAGTTAGTGTTGGGATTGTACATTTTGCATTGCACGTTGTGATGAGTGTGGAACGTGTATTGATGGTAGTGAATATGAATAAATATTTTGTCTTGATATGCTCTGTGCTAACTGCGTGTGGGCTTATCAACTACCAAGAATCAGAAGAGCTCGCCTATGGTAAATACACATTATCAGAATTTTAGCTTTACTTTAGGCTTCAGTGATTTTGGGCTATTACTCGCCTGTAATTTGGGTCTAAAATTGATTGTTTTGACCCTATCTTAGGGAGTTGTTGAAGACAAAGAAATTTTTTTTATCTTTGTGTGTTTTGAGGTGTACATATTAGTTTTCCTAATTTTTAGAATTGAAGGTATATCGAGGACAAAAAATATGAAGAAATTCTATTCAATTTTCCTGAGAAGAAGCCAACAACAGTTTTTCCTTAGGAGATTTTGGAGAATGTTGGAGAATGTTAGGGCTAAAGTGCATGTTGCAAAACAAAGCAAGGTCTTGTCAATAGTACCCCTAGATAAGTATATGAGTTGGTGATCTCAATCTCCTCTCCTTTGAGAAATAAATGGTGATCAAGGAGGATTTTCTCCATCACGTTGAAGATGATGACTATGGTTTTTACCTAGGTTGACTGTCAACTGATGAAGATCATATAAAAGGGCCAGGGCATTGAGATGTCTTTGCAATTTGTCTGGGGATGACACTAGAAGGGCCACATCATCTATAAACATAAAAATATAATATACCCCAACTGTCCCCTACACTATTTGGATGTGCACAGCCAAAAAGTAATATATATTCACGATGCATGTCTGAACACCAAACACATATATGTCTTATGACCAACAGAAAACTGCACAACAAGGATTCTCTTTGCAGAGACATGGATAAATGGGAAGGAGGGCGCCTTATGTGATTGTAAAAAGGGCCTGGATAGAGACACTACTGCAAGGGTCCCATGGGTGGAGGTCATGGCTCTCCTCGAGATCTCATGAATCTGCATACTGAGGTGGCACTTCTCTCTACCTGTAACTTATTTATTCTGTGTTTGAGCATTGCAAAGGAGGGAGGTGATCATCATGTTGTGTGGGTTTATGGGAGTTATTCTAAGGCTCCTCCATTTTTAAATTAAATAGTTGATTACTATTGTCTAGTTAATATCAGGCAATCTTAAATAAGTTCAATTCCAAGCTTCTTATCATGCGGTTCAAATTGAAAGATTTACAACGAACTTCCTTGTGGGATCATTACAGGACGAACTACTTTGGGGAGCAGCTTGGTTGTACAAAGCAAAACACAATCCAACATATCTAAACTACATTCAAGTAAATGGCCCATCCGATAGGAGTTGTCCAATCGGATAATGTATTTGGGTGGGACAACAACCATGCAGGAGTTTGAGTACTTTTATCAAAGGTATATATAGTTTGAGTGGCTCTAATAGTCAGTAGCACCAGGGCTTGCCTAAAATTTAGTAGCAAGGTATTCTTATGTTGATTGCAGATTCCCAAAATATCTTGAAATCTGATGGTTACAAAAGGGTCAATTGTTTGACCTTTCTAGTGACATTCAGATTGCTAGATATTCCTGGAATCTAGAATCCTCATAAGTTCAAAAATCAGTACAATAGCATATGTTTAGTTTTAAGAGGTAACATGTGTAAATCCAAAAGCATTGAATACCCCTTCATAAATTCACATATGTATTCCTTAATATATTTAATATTCAAATAAGTCTTTATTATTGTAATTAACTACAGAGAGACTTTTTTGGGAAGTTTGATTGTCTACTGGGTGTTCTATGTAAATGACTGATTGTATTCAGGTCTTTTGTGTGCAGGAGTTCTTGATACGAAATGTGCACTCTCTTCAAGAATACAAAGGGCATGCAGACAATTTTATTTGCTATCTTCTACCTGGAACACCCTATTCACATGCTCAATATACTCTAGGTGATCTCTTATATTTTACAGGAATTGAAATATAGTACATTTGCTCTCTCTTCTTCTAAATTTAACACTATATGTTTTTGTGTAAGCATGAGGTATTCTTTACACATTGCAGGATACTAATTTGCAATATGTTACATCTTCTCCCTTCTTGCTCTTGACATATGAAAAATACTTGAACTCCTCCAAACAAGTAGTAACTTGTGGTGGGAGAGTGACAATCACTCCTCACAGGCTAAGAGCACTTTCAAAATTCCAGGTATGAATTCATAATATCCCAATGCTTAATTTTCCTATTATTTCAAAAATTTACTAATGTATGCAGGATCTAAATCAATTTTGTGTTGATGAAGGTTGATTACATACTGGGAGATAATCCTATGAGGATGTCATACATGGTTGGATATGGTTCCATCTATCCAAAACATATTCATCACAGAGCCTCTTCTCTACCCTCCAAGGCCAATCATCCTCAACCCATTTCATGCAAAGCAGGCTTCCAATATTTGTACAGCAGTGCACCCAATCCCAACATCTTGGTGGGAGCTGTGGTGGGAGGCCCAGAAAACATGGATAGGTTTACAGATGTGAGAAACAATTATAATCAATATGAACCTTCCACCTACATTAATGCACCCTTAGTGGGTTCCCTTGCTTATTTGGCCCATTTTACTAACTCTTAAATATCCTATATTATTCTTCTAAACAATAGAAGGAATTAATAATGCTTGTAGATAAGGGTTATAAGCAGCCCAGTATCCCTTGCTATTTTTCACAAAATTTCTGTAGGATCTCCAAAATAAAATCAATGGAATAATGATGCATGATTGTACTCTTTTTGGCATATTTTATTGCATTATTTTGGTGCTACAATCAACGATTGTGTATCATGTATGGTAATATGTTTGGCCTGAATGCTTGTGATTACAATTTGGGATCTTCACATTTTTAAGTAAAAACAGATCAAACATTTTGTTTGTTTTTATGAATTTGTGTTTATTTTTTATCCAGTGGATATGATTGGTAGCTTGGGTTCCTTTTAATTAGGCTTCACCATGTGGCCTTACCTAGTGATATACAACTCGTCTCTTAATGTTTTCTTCCCTTATAACTAGCCACATTATTCATACCATAACGAAAAGTACTGGTGTAATATTGATGGGTGCTTGTACTGTTTTTGGCATTTTTGAGTTCTTCATTTGGTGCTACAAACAAGTTTGGATGTGTGTTACTTAGTTTGGCACGACTCATGAGTCTTTGAGATATTTTGTTTGGATCGAATACTTTTGATTACATTTTGATGCTTCTAGTTATGGATTATTTTCAAGTATTGAATTTACTTCAACGTCGATTTAGAAAGTGATAGAACCTTGTTGTTTATTGCTTCATTTGTGTTTAACTATCTCTTGCAATATCTGGTAGATATTGATATCAATAATGTTTATCTGTTGTAGGAAAATGAGATTGATTCCAGTGTAGCTCTGACCATGTCTGGGTAGACTTTGGAGATGACAACTTTACCATTAGTAGTTGGGAAAATAAAGTATTGGTTAGCAGAGATGGACAAATGAAGCTATCAACTGAAGTATTTTTTGCTTCAATTGACCAATGAAGTGAATGTGCTGCAGGGGAGAGTGCTTGTATTTATTTGGTAGAAATTATTGATGACTGGTTACAAAACAACCCCAATTCTATGCCAATAAAATCATAGTTTGACACATTGATACGTGAAGGATATCTGGAGTGGAGGAAGTAATTGTGGGAACTAGAGGAATATAGAGAGAGGTTCTCTGATGGGCACTTTTATTTGGAAACAATATTGCAGTCAAACACATTTTATAACTGGCATTGAACCTCCACATATTTTTAAATTGTGGAAATTGTTTTAAGATTAGATTGGGATGCAAGGACTCTGAATTGGTTTTGATTGTAAATATTATTTCTTTTAACATTATTTATTATGCACACAAGTGTCAAGGCTCTTCTATGATGTTCCAGTGATATTTCAGTATTGTTTGTAAAGACTCAGTTTTTCCTGTGAAAGTTGGCATCCCCTAAAAGTTAGACAAGAAGGTGGGTTGGAATTTTTGGTTGGCTCTAAGACTCGATAGTATCATAATAATACGAAACAAAATTAGATGTTAGTAGAATAGTATTCTAAAATGTTATATTTACATATTAATACTATTGTGTTGTTAAATAATAGACATTATTAGACAATAATGTGGAAGTTAAATAAAATATTTTTCAATGTCAAACTGTTGAAATAATTATTTAGTCTCATATTCTACTTCATTTTTTGTGATCCTTCGAGTGGCAAGGCACATTCTATTAAGAAAATTTTCCTCTATGACATATCATGCTTGCAAGTTAATCATAAATTTGTAGATTGGTTTTACTTAATTTTCATGACGGGTAGTTCCAATAAATGGAAATGTTTAGTTGGGTTCAATGTTTATCCTCTTTATATAGGATTGAATTATGATAATAGTGTTTTATGCCCTATGTAGAAATTTTTTACTAGCATGGAAATGCTTAATTGAGAAGGCTCGGTGTCATTCTTGTGAATGTTCGTTGTAAATATTTGAAAAAATATAGAATGTTTTAACTGTAATTTTCACTTCATTAATCTATTTGTAGGGGCATAGTGGTACCTGCAACTCTTGAGGTGCAGGAGGATGAATGTGGAAGTAATGATGATGGTAGTAATCAAAGACTAGCACTGAATAAGGGAAATAAGTGTCTCCTCTGAATTTTGTTGCCTTTTTGGGTGATTTTTGTTGGAAACCATCTCTGTTTCTATCTATGCACTGTAATTCATACAGTAAGCTAATATTTAATTTAAGAAATCTGGTATATAAACTATATATACTCCTACAACCTAAAGTTCATGGATAAATATTCAAAATTTCAAACTGATGAATTTATTTTAGGAAAAAAAATTTATAGATGCTTTTATCTAAGGCATACTTGTGTGTTAATTCAGTATTCGGATTTCTTTGCAGAATTAATATTTGTAAAATCTATGTATTTCTAACTATCTCTTCATGTAAAATTTAGATACATTAAAGTTATAATATATTATTTCTTTTAAGTTGCACTAATCTATCATAAAACACTAGCAAAATACAATATTTTATGTCAAACTCAATGCCATTTACTGTGTACAACGGGATTGCCACATTCGTGCTTTACCCAGATGTCGTTTGTTTTATATGCATTCTATATCATCGGTCAAGGCATGAATGCTTATAATATATTGAGCCCTAGTTTCTAACTATCCTCTCTTCAATTGCTTTGTAAGGATTGAATACAATATAATTGCATAAATTACAACGGGGGCAGAGTAATAACTCAGTATTAAAATAAACCATAAGAATTAATTGCTTCAAAGTATTATAAATGCATTTTAATATTACTTGATTTTCCATGCTTATGTGGGACATGGTCAAGAGAAGGAACTATAAAAACAATGGATTTGCATGAAAGCTTTATAATTTTTTCAAACGTGAAAGTTGTGATGTGTTACTAATTTTCTTCATTATTTTATAGACCATTACACGTCAAGCCGACTTTACTCCTTGACTGGAATTGCATTGAACATTGTGCACAAGTATGATTTACATGTATCAATCAAAAGTATGATTTCATCTATATTTGATAATGCAAGTTGAATACATCATACAGTACATAGGAATGCTATGGCTATGAAGTTCAATATGAAATAATCTATTGATTGCTACTATTACTATTATATAAGGGGTGATCTTCCAATGGCCATTTATTAGATATGTGAAGAAGCATTTGTGGAATTTGTATTTACTATAAGATTATGTATAGCTGAGTTGCGGACAACTAAGTAGAATTTGGTAGGAAGTTTGGAATATGTGTAATTCATAATGATCTTGATTTCTCTTCATTGATGAATTTTCAATGTGTGAGTTTTGACCTAAGCCATTGCATTATCAATGTGTCAAGGCTCAAAACTCGACCTATATGTCAACTACTTATGATCGTTCCTAGGAACATGAATCCTATTTTTTGTAGGTTTAAAATTTATCACAAGTTTGCTCTATTATGGTCGAATTTGTGGAGGTTATCTCAAAATTTATTTAAGGTACCATGGATCTACATTTATTATGAACTTTCAACACTATAACAAACTTTGGTGCAAATTTTTGATCAATTCTCACTTGGTTAGGGTTATAGATGTTAATGAAAATTTTGTGTGCATGCATGAGAGTTGGGTGAAAGTGAAAAATGTTGTGTAGCATTAGTGTGATAAATATGGGATAGTGCAAAGCATAGTTTTTAAGATTAGTCTAATTTGAATTGTACCTAATCAACTTTGTCAAGTTGATTTTTGGTTGAACGGTTAATTGTTGGTTAAATGGACAAAATATCTTGCAGACCCAAATACCAAAGGTAAAAATGGAGCCCATCATCGGGTCCTCATTGTAATTCTCCACCACTGCTACCTTTCATGCTTCCTCAAATTCCTCTCCAACCTCAATATCAGTGCTAGTAGTAGTATGAGAAACAACATTACGCTTAGTAGAACTAGAACATGTTTTCCAAACTGCATGAGAACTACTTCCCTCACGAGTCACCATGTGCCATGCTTGGTCTCGGTGGTTTGCTTCCTTCAAATCTTGGTTCAACTACCATATCTTCATTGGAACCAATACCTCGAACTCCACTAGACAATGATTCACCATTTTGTACTAGTGATTTGCCATTTGTACTGGTGATTTTCCATGATTTTACAAGATAATATAATCTCGTGAGAGATTCTCCAAAAAAATTATATATACATATTATATTATTAATAAAGTTGCCTTCCATTTTTCCTATGTATCATGAGGATTCACCCATTTATTATACATATAAATTTAGGGGGGTTCTTAAAATTTTCCCTGGTAATTACTCAAGGAGGCAAAGACTCCTATTTGTTAGCTAAATTTTGGGGGACTGTTTCTAACTTCCCTAAAAACTAGGAAATGACTCATAGGGTGCATTTATGAAGTGTTTTGTATCAGGTTTCGACCCAATGAGGTGGAATTTTCTCTATTTTCTATATGCACTCCAACTCAAGTCTTTTTAGAGGTTGGATAGTTGATATTGCAGTGTGGAGCTTATGTACATCTTTTTACAGTGAAATAAAAGACATGTTGCAGGCATAATTTTGGGACTCTAGTGCTATGCTTATTAGCATTGGTTTTTCTCAGTAACACTATCAAATTGAATGTTTATGCTTCCATGAAATCACATGTATGCTTCTATATGATAAACCTTATGATTCTATAAACATAATTCTTACTTTTTGTGCTTTGTTTTATAAGATCTTCCTAAATTTGTTCTATTTCCTCTGATGAATGAAATCATGTAATATGATCATTTTGAATCTCTCTTTTCAAACCCTATACCACAATGACAATATAAGTGTGTTTCTAAGTATACCTACATGGCCTCATCTTCATCTCTGTAGTTGTTAATTTGAAAACTGACCTTGAAAATCTAAGCCTAGTTCCTAGGCTGACACTTCCTATCCAGCAAATTGAAAACAAAACCTAATCAAAATCACCAATCTTATATCTAGCCTAAGATCAATTCCTTTCCAGACACCTCATTTATTGTGAAATTTACGTCGAGAGATCCCTCTCTAGTTTGGTAGGGCTAGCTAAAAAATATAAAGATTGGTTTGAGGTTACCTCATTCGGTGTCCTTTCTCAGCCTTGGGAAACGGAGGGAGTGATAACTTTTTTGGCATTGCTGTTGGGGAACGAATGTTAAATTTTTCCCGGGGATACTTATTTTAGTTTGCTAAAGGTTATACTTGTGGGTGACAAGTTCTGACATTCAAAGAAGTTTGAGTTAGTAAATTTGAGCCAAAGTTTAGATTCTCAAGAAAACTAGCTCCCAAAAGACACACGAGATCAAATCCAGACCCTAATCCCTCACCAATTGTTAATGACCCTGAGATTCTTTTGAGAAAGAAAAAAACAAAGTCTTAGAAAGTTAGAAAGGGTATACCTCCACTTGTGAAATCTACATCCTTACCTATGAGGTTAATTGCTCCAGAATATTTGTCCTTCAATTTCAAATTTGAGACATCTTTGATCAGGTCCAAGTCATAATCCTTCCTTTCAAAAACAATTTTTGACCCCATTGATTTTGAGACATAATTTCCATTTTTTTTCTTCTTATTTTGAGGTTGATAATAAGGTCTGGTATAATTTTCATAAATTTCAGGTTTTGTTCGATAAGTTTCAAGTAACCTCAGAAAAAAATCTTATTTCCAATACCAACAGCAAGACTTATTTGCTTCTACATCTGTTGTCACGCCTTCTCACATAGTTACACCATCATCCCTCACTTTCACTCCATCACTTCCTCTGTAGCTATACACTCCATCAACACCTCCACAACCTCCTCCATTAATCATGGCCAGATTTTCTCTGTTGATTCTATCGCCACAAATCACTGAATTACCTCATAATTATGGTCAAATATTGCCTATGTTTTATTTTACAACAAAGGTTACTGCTCACCAACACATTGTTAAGGTGGTTGATTTTATCAATATTGAAGAGATTGATAATGAAAATGCCAATATGCACATTTTAGCACAAATTTTCTTAGGAGAGGTTAAAAAATGGTTCCATTCCCTAACAGTTGGTTCTGTATCTAATTCACAATAGCTAATTGATTTATTTATGGAAAAATAGGAGGATAATAAGAACCCTTTACAAATTCTAGTTGAATAGAATGCCTTTAAAATAAATCCTAATGAGTCTGTGCAAGACTTCTCAGCCAGGTTCAATAGAATTTATGATTCCATTCCTAAAAATATTAAGCCTCCTCCTGGCCTTGAACTACTTCATTACCCAGATGTTTTCGATCTTGATATGGCTTACCAACTAAGGGAAAGAAATCCATCTACCCTTGAATAAATACAGAGGAATGTGGTGAGCGTTGAAGCGAATCTAATTATCAAGAAGTCAAAAATAAAAATAGAAAAAAGGGTTACCATCAAGGAGGAAACATCTACTTCATTTGTGGGAAAACTTGATACCTTGATCAAAACAATGGAGAAGATGATGGACAAGATGACCATCGTGGATAGACAAGCTTAACCCTCAATCAGAAATCCCAATTTCAGGGGTCAACAATAGCAGCCTCAATACAGGATAAATCAAGGGGAGAAGAGGGGTCAAGATCAACAAGTTCAACAGAAAATTCACACTCCATTTCAGAAAAAATATACAGAAGGCCCTAATGAATAAGAAGTATAGATTTCAAGCGAAAATCATCTCTTTGAGGAAAATCAACAGCCTATTTTCCTGACTGAAGAGGATCAGTTTTGTGTATAACTATACATACCGTATGATCAGAAATATGTTCTATCTAACGATGATATGTTATCAGTATGGATAGAATATTACCAAAGAGGATGTCAAAATGATCTTACCCAGGTGCAAAGGCAGTATGGTTTGAGAAATAGGAACGTGCCTATAACTTAAAGTAATAAAAAACATAATTCTCAAACAGATGTTCATGATAAAGAGATGATTACTTCAAATCAGAGCAAGGATAAAGGACTTGTTGTTCCTAATCATGGGAAAGGAAATGAAGCTTCTACCAGCAATTAGAATAAATATAGAGAAGTTAAATACGGAGGACAAATAAAGGAGATTCCACACAAATATCAACCCGAAAAGAAAGACATACCATCTAAAGAGGTAGAAAAAAAATTGCCTTATTTAGTCTTGAAAATGAAATTTCAAAACTTAAAGTTTCCATTCCTTTGACTGAAATAATTAAGAATGACCAATATAAGTTTCAGGTAGCCAATTTCTTAGGGTAGATCAAATGTTTGATATGATAAATGTGGGTGATGATCACCCTGAGCTTTTGTTTGGCCCTGCTATAGATGGTGACTTAGAAGATAGTGAGGTCCCTCCTTTTTACCTTAGCCTCAAAATTCAAGATTTATCCTCCATAACGCCATGCTAGACTCTGTATCATCCCATAATATCATGCCTAAATCCATCATGGAAAATCTAGGATTAGATATTAGCAGACCCTACCATGACCTTTACTCTTTTGATTAATGAAGGGTTAAATGTCTTCGTCTCATTAAAGATATAGTGGTGTATTTAGAGAAAATATCGGCTAATAATTTCCTCATGGTTGTTGTTGTAGCTGATATCCCTTCCAAATATGGAATTCTGCTCTCCCAGTCATGGGGAGCCAAACTTAGAGGCACTTTACAGTTTTACTTTTCCTATGCTACTATACTGGTCTTTGGGAAACTCAGAAAATTATACTAGGAAAATAAGATGAAGTACATGATCAATAGCAAATAAAAGCATAATAATAATATGATACATGGTGTTCACACATATTTAGAGTCTTTTATCTTATTCAATGATTATTTTTCAGCATCGTCAGAATTTTTAATGGAAGAAAAAGAAAAAAATTCAGAGTTTTTAAATTTTGTAAAAAAATTTCAAGTGCAGAAAAACAAGAAAAAATGCCAAGTAGCTTGCAACCAAGTGCATCAACCAAAAATATAGATGAAACAGTGAAATAAACAGAACCTATTGGTACAACCAGACTTTCTCAAACAATGAAACAGTGAAATAAACATAACCTATTGGTACAACAAGCCTTTCTCAACAGTTAGTCAAGATCATTCATCCAAATTGGATATTCCTGATGAAGAAAGTGCTTTGTGGACTATGGATTTCAATGGAGCCTTAGGTAAGGAAGGGGCTGGAATTGGAGTGTGGATTCATAGCCCTATGAATCAGTCATCTAACCTTCCGCCTAATGTTCTAATGTCTTCTTATAAATTGGCATTTGATTTTTCAAACAATGAGGTAGAATATGAGGCTTTGATAGCCGGTCTCAAAATTCTTAAGAAATTAGGTGCCAAGAAAATTTCTATGTACGGAGACTCCGAACTGGTAATAAAGAAAGTCAAAGGGGAATACCAAGCCAAGAATCCTAGAACGGAGCTTACCGCAATGCAGTATTATACATCCTAAAAACTTTCACTGAATATACTTTGTCACTGATTCCAAGGAACAACAATGTCATTGTTGATTCGCTTGCCACTTCAGCCAGCATGTTCAAAATTCCAATATATCCCAATAAGAAGTATGAAATCAACGTCAAGCATCACCCTGTTGTTCCAAATAATGTTCGATATTGGAAATTCTTTCAATATGACAAGCAAATCAACAACTTTTTGCATACTGAAGAGGAGTTTGTGAGTTCACAAATGGATGACCAGTTTTATGAAGATGATCAAGAAATGCATGAAGCATAAATGAAGGTAATGAAGTTGAAATACAACTCCATTCCAAGAGGTCTTGTACCTTTGGAGGAATTTTTTTATCATGATTATGTTGCACGGAAACCAACAATGCTTCCAACTGAAGTAGGAGTGGAAGACCTCAATCTTGGCACTCCTGAGAAGCCCAAAATGGTCAAGATATCAAAATACTTGATCCTAGAAAAAAAAGTTAAATATGCAGCACTCATGTCTCAGTTTGTTGATGTTTTTGCAAGGGAATATTTTGATCTGAAAGTGTGTGATAAGAGTATAATTCAACACACCATTCCTTTAAAAACTTATCAAAAGCCTTTCCGCTGGAAACTTAGGAGGATGAATCCCAAGTTGTTGCCCTCCATTCAAATAGAAGTGAATAGGTTGTATACTATAGGTATTATAGTTCCTCTTAATTTTTCAAATTGTATGCCAAACTTAGTGCCAGTAAGAAAGAAGATCAGTGAGATTCGCTTGTGTATATATTTCCGTAATCTGAATAAAGTATCGTTGAAATACAACTACCCACTTCCAAATATGGATCATATCCTGCAAAGGGTGTTTTTTCTTCCATAGTTTCATTTTTGGATGGATATTCTGGGTATAATCATATTTTAGTTCATCTAGATGATCAAGAGAAGACAACCTTTACAACACCTTGGGGTACTTTTATGTATGGCTAAGATGCCCTTTTGGTTGAATAATGTAGGAGAAAATTTTCAGCAAGTGAAGGATATCACATTTTCCAATGAAAAGGATGTCTTTTTGGTCATTTATCTTGATGAAATCATAGTTTTTTCCAAGACAAATGAAGAGCACTTACAGAATTTGAAGACAGTTTTCTAGAGGTGTAGAAAATTTGGCATATCATTGAATCCAAAGAAGATTTTGTTTTCTATGGAAGAAGGGAAATTTCTTGGTCACATCATATCTAAAGATGACATATGGATTGATCCTTCAAGGATTGAGGCAATTCAGAACTTGGACTACCCTATAAGTAAGAATTAAATCCAATCATTCAATAGTAAAATCAATTTCTTGAGAAGGTTTATTCCTAACCTTGCCGAACATTTAAGAGAAATTATTGATATGTTGAAGAAAGACAGTGAGGTGAAATGGTCCAATTAGGCAAAGAAATCATTCAATCAATTTAATTTTTTGTTGTCTCATGCTCCTATTCTTATTAGCCCAAATTATACACTTGATTTCATCATTTTCTCCATTTCTTCTGAACATACTCTAGATGTTTTCTTTATGCAAAATAAAGTTCAGAAAATAGAATAGCCCATTTCCTTCTTTAGTAGAACCATAAGAGACGCAGCCTTGAAGCAAAATATCATTGAAAAACATGCCTTGGTACTATTTAAAGCATTGAAGTACTTCTGAGTCTATATTCTTTATTCTCATGTTGTTTCATGTGTCCCAAACCTTGTTGTCAAAGATGTGATAACATAGAATGGTCCCAAAGGTCAGCATGGCAATTGGATAGATACTATGTTGGAGTATGACTTAGAAATAAAACATAAAAAACTTATCAAAGGAAAAGGCTTGGCTAAGCTCATGGAGGACTCAAATTTACATGCCTTAGAAATCAATTTCATTGTTGCATTATTTGAGGAGCAAGAGGTTGATTCATTACCTCAGGGATCTGCAATTTTTATTTCATCACCATGGTATGCTGCTATTGTTCATGTACTACAACATTTGAATCATCCCCCCAGTTTTCCCAACAGTAAAGGTAGATATTTGAAGTTGAAGGCTCTTAAATATTGCATTCTTAAAAATGTTTTATATTGGAAATATCCAGGCAGGGTTCTATTAAAATGTTTGGTAGAAGATGAAGTTGAAAAATTGATGAATGACTTTCATAAAGGCGATTGTGGTGGTCATATTTTCTGGAAGACTAAAGAAAACAAGATATTCAGGGCTAGATTTTGTTGGCCAGGTTTTCTTTTTATGTCTACAAAACTTTCATGAGTTGTCATGAGTGTCAAATTTTTCAGGGAAATAGAAAGCTCTTACCGTTGCCCTTGAAACCAATTGCAGTTCAAGAACCCTTCCGGCAGTAGGGGATTTATTTCATTAGTAAGATTCAACTTCCATCATCATCTTAGCATAAGTGAATACACTCTACCACTGATTAATTCACAAAGTGGATTGAGGCCATCCCCACGAGGCAAGCTATAGACACCGTCATTATTCAGTTTTTGGAGAGAAATATTCTGTCTCATTTTGGTGCCCACAGAAAATTATCACTGACAATGAAGTCATGTTTAATTCCAAAAATATGATAGAAATTTGTGATAAATATCACTTAATACTTGGGAATTCTACAACATACTATCATAAAGGCAACGGGTTGGCTGAATCGTCAAAAAAATCATTGGTGAACATAATCAAGAAACTGTTGCAAGAGAACAACAGAAATTGGCACAAAAAGTTAATAAATTCTATATGGTTGGACATAGTTAGTACAAAGAGATCAATTAGCATGTCACCCTTTCAGCTATTTTATGGTGTAGACACAGTGTTTCCCACCTCCTTAGCAATGACGGTAATGAAAATTCTGCAAGAGATCGACAGTAAGCCAAACGAAATCCAACGAAGAATCAGTCAAATGATTCATTTACAGCAGTCAAGGGAAGAATTTTTCAATCACACTTCAAAGCTTCAGGAGAAGATCAAGAATATCTATGACAAGAAAACCAAAGCTGATGATTTCAAATTAGGAGATGTTGTCCTTCGATAGGATGCCCGAAATGAAGACAAAGGAAAAAATTGTATGTTCAATAACCTATGGAAAGGTCCTTACAAGATTACAACACTCAGGGGAAATAAGGCATTTTTGTTAGAAGATCTTGATGGGCAGAAAATTCTAGGAGGATCAGTGAATGGTAGGTTCCTCAAACATGATCTCACCTAATATTGAAGAAAAAGGTTCACTTTCATTGTAAAAAACATTTTATTTGTTGTCAAGGAATAAGGAAGTTTTCGTAGAGTTTTGAAGCCCGAGGAGAATTCCATGAGGCTTCTATGATCAGCTGATGTTTTCCTTTTTAAAATTTCAAAAATTCAAGTTAGTTATCTAGTCAAAGTCATTTTCTATTTTAGTTATTCATTTCAGTTTGTCAAAGTATTTCAGTTTCTAGTTATTTTGAATCCATTGCCCAATGGATTAGGCTACTTGGTCTATGGTGTTCTTGACACCTCCTAAAGGTGTTTTCGTCCCCTGATGGAGCCAATTTAGTGTCTAAATGTTTCAATGATCAAATATACTCTTTCAGGTTTATTTTATAGAAGTCCTTGGTCAAAATTTTATGTTTTCAAATCAATTCTCAAATAAATTGTGTTCATTGAATGTTGTCTAGGTCAGATGTTGCTCCCTTCGCCCATTCATGATCATCATAAACTTCAAGGTCATATCATCATTTGAGTTTCTAGGGTCATAGATCAGTCAACATACCATCATCTAGGTCATGGTCTAGGGCTTATTTTGTTTTATCATCATAATGTCCAATCATATCATCAAAGAAAGGCAAATAAAAATCATTGTAATTATTCAAGTCACCTTCATCGGAAGTTAGAAAATGTAGGTAATAAAACAAAGGCAACTTTTCCTTTTTCAAGAAGTATACTACATGATCAATTTTTTTCAAAAGTAAATCTTTCTCAAATTTCTTATGATTTCACTGAAGACAAAAGTAAATTTTGTGAGTTATAAAGGGAAATGAAGCTTTTTGAGTTTATTTCATCCTTTGGTTTTCAAAAGAGATCCTCTCTCATGCTCCACAACTCTCCACAACCATCAAAAGATCAAAGAAAACCACCAAAAATTGATCGACTGATCCACGTTCCATTTCTGCTCTTCACGCTTTTGGGGCAGCCACGATATGCTTCTAGCAGTTTGCTACATTTTTGGCATCCAAGCTCGAAAAGTCATCAAAAGGGTCAATTCAGAATTTCTCAAGGTTTAGGTGCTTCCAAACTAGTAAGTGAATATTCCTCTCATCTCGTTCAAGTGAATTTCTTCAGCAAAAAGTGGATTCTCTCTTCTAGGGTTTTCAACTACGTTTTTGGTTTCATTGATGTTTAGCTTGCTTCAGAAAAAAAAAACACCTAGTTTCATCACCTAATAAACTTCACACATAACTCATACACCTTACCAATTCATTCCATATCACTCATATCTCTCATAACTCCCATTTTCACTCAAACCCTAATCCTCACTACGTTTTTGTAGAGATAACTAGGTTAACTCTGTGTTTTGACCCTTTTTCCCTCTTGCCCATACCCATTTCCAAAAAAATTCACTTGCATTGAGTTGCTAACTTTCCATCCTATCTCCCCACATTTTTATGGATTTTTCCCTAACTCCATTCCATATCATCTCTGTCCCCAAACTCACTACATCAATATCCTCTATTTTCCTAATTTTTCATCTTCCCTTTCCTTCACATCAAGCTAGGGTTTTATTTTGCTGACAAACATCATGGAAAGTGAGAAGAGAAAGTATAATAAGGGATGTCATCATTCCAGATTTGAACCATCAAATAGGAGATCAATGCTTCTCCCTATGTCAAGAAATATTTTGAAGACACTGGTTATTTAAGGTTTTGTGAAAGAGTCCAAGAGGTAGGTTTTCATGCTCAATTGACAAGAATTTCTGCCACTAGATTTAGGAGAGATAAGGCTAAGATAGTAGGGATTTAATTCCCCATATCATCATATGTTATAGCCTTAGCAACAATTATCTCGAACCATGGAGAAATATATTTCAAAGGGATGGATTTGGACATTGAGAACTACAAAATTTTCTTAAAACCACATTACAAAGATCCTCTTGAACACATATTTCCCTTCGGGAATTTACTTGATAGGTATTCTCTTTTAATGAAGCTGTTCATGAAGTATTTTAAATGTGAAGCAAGGTCCTCAAGATTGAACTAGTACCACATAAGGCTATTGATTCATTTCACTGCCACCAAGCCACTCAATTTGCCTCGTTATCTATTTAGGAATCTGGTCAAAATGACTGAAAAAAGTACAAAGTAAAGGCAAGGATCACCAAGATAGTTTGTTCCACCATGGTTTGTTCAAGGTTATAGTATTACATCATCTCTCAGAAATCAATATGTCCTAGGAAACATTCATGAAATCAGTTGCTTCTGTGCCCACTTCTCTTCCACCTATCATTCATAGCATACCATTAGCATCATCAAAGCCATAGGAGGTTGGTTCTTCATGCGGACCAACAGAGGTTCCAAATACGCTAAGGGTTGAATTAAACCAAACTTATGAGAAGGTCAAAATGATGGCGTTTTCTCCTATGATCACCAAAGGTTTACTTTCACCTGAACCTACATTTGAGCAAGTATTAGGAGAAACCATGGAGCATCTACCTATACATGAGAGTGAGTCAACCTTGCAACAACATGAGGAGAAAGTAACTTTGGAGGTTGAAATGGAAGAGCAGGTGGAAAAAAAATCAGCTGAGGAGATAATCAGAGAAAAATAGGCAGAGATACCAGAGCTCAAGGACAACCTCTCAAGGGAAAACTTCATGATAACATTCCTACAACAAGAAAACATGCATTTGAAGGTGAAAAAATTTCTCCTAAGAAAACCAAAGGCATATCATGAGGTAGAGAAAGGTAAGGGAAAAGCAGTGAAAGAGTTTGATCAGTTTGAAGACAAAGAGGCTCAGATAAAGCCAAGGATGCCAAGAAAAAGAGGATTAACTAGGTAAAAAGAACAAGAAACAGAGTTATCTCCTCCATTATGTCAGCAAAGTTTTGATGATTTGATCGTTGTTGAGATTAAGGAATACAAAGAGTTTTGTCTTGAAATTTTGAATAAGCATATAGAGAAGCTCTTGAAGAAGGAAGAAAGAAACAATAACCTCCATAGGCACATGGTGAGACACTACTTCACCAAGAACCAAGTTGCCAAAACCAGGGTTAAAAATTTGAAGAAAAATCTTAAAGAAACCCTAATCAAGATAAAGAATAAGGAAAATTTGGATTTGTTAGCTGAGACATCTCTAGTTGTATATGTCATCATTAAAGGATGCTATGGACCAAAATTCAGCTATTTTTGAGCATTTTTGGTATTTTTTGTGATTTTTGGGAAATTATGGAAATTTCACTCTTGCAGAAGCATAGCGTGGTGTTACATGTCATCTTTCCACCATGGATTTTGACTATCAATATGGATCTATCATCATCCATAGTCATTCTTCCTTGTAATTCAAAACACTTATATGCCTAAATGAAGACTTGGGAAATGGGGAAAAACTCTTAAAAACTCTTAAATTATGTATGCACACTTTTTGTGGTAACTTCATGTGCATACACTGATACTTCCTCCATTATTTGTGGCTATACGTGCTTCTTTTTCCCATAAAACCTATGCACCCCATGTAAAAGAAAGTAAACATGTAAAATAACTTCTAGAAGCATAGTTGGGTGAATATTCTTCCAACTAAAAGCCTCTTGAGTTGCGCTAGTTCAAGCTATATCCCTCCACTCATGGAACTTATCCCCTTTGATGAAGGAACCCTAATCCCTTCATTAGAGGATCTCATCCCTCTATTGATGGATTTGAAACCTACTCAATTTCTCCTATAAATTCATTTGAAGCTTCACGGGTAGGGTTATTTTTTTTGGAACTTTGTACTTTAGATATTGTACATTTTATAAGAATTTATTGAAGATAAACCTATGATGGTCATTCTAGAGAGGAAATCTTGTTAAACCAAGGAGCACGATTGTGAATGCATATGGGAGAAATATGTACAACATCAAGGCTCAGGTTGTAAGATTGCTATTTATATTCAAGATAATAAAAATGGATCTCTTTTTCTCATTGTGTTTTTTTTTTATTCATTAAAACAATGGCAATTCTTAATATCCTTGATTATTAATTTAAACTGGTGTTTTTTATTATTATGTACTGCAGGTGCTTTTGATTCTTTGCATTTTTTTTTATTTCAAGTTCTTCTCAGCATTGAAGGACTTCTTCGGGGCGAAAGGCAAGGTCTACATCAAACATCTCGTTGAAAGGTAGGAGCATTACCGCCTCAATTCTAAGTTTTAATAATATAAATTCTATTAGTTTAGGGAAATAGATATCCAAATGGTTGTTTGATTCTAGTTATGTGTTTGTATACTAGGGATATCACTCTTGTCCGTGAGAGAGATTTATCCAGAAAACAAATTTGCGACTCCATTGGGGAACAAGCTTAGTTTTCTCTTGATTGTTTTGGTTTAGCATTCCAAATTTTCTAGTTTGACTTTTTCTAAGTGTGGTTTGGTTTATGAATTTTTATATTCTCTGAATTGGAAAGCCTTGAGTTTGTTTCTTTATAAATTTATCTACCCTGCGTTGTTTTCTGTGATAAATAGAACGCAAAATTGTACAATATTGTAGTTTAATTCAGTGTCCATGCGCACTGGTTTGTACTAACAACCTGTGCAACCCCTAAGAATTTTTGAAAAAATAAATATTTTCTCTCTCATAGTTAGAAAAAAAATTCATACCAACCAATTTGTATTTTCAATTTGACTTATACCAACTCTCAGAGTTTTTCTGTGAACTCTTTCTAATTACCTTAGAGTATTTTTGATAGATCATCCTTTTTGCACATTTAGGTAAGATTTGCCCTGGTTTGATGAATTGAACTTTTGGGGAAAATAGATTCACTGCCTAGATCACTGGTTTTCTGTCATTTCCCCCTAGAGCTACTATGTCTCTTGTCAGCCTTTCTTGCTTGAGTGATTGTTTCTTGCTCATTTGCAAAAGGAAAACTTCTAGATTAGTGAAGTGTGATTTTTTTCAAAAGTAGTCTTTTATGAAATTGTTTCTGCTTGTTAAAGTAAAAAAACAATTAATTTTCCTTTCAACTAAAAGAAATCATGAAAATACACTCATAGTTATCTTAGTTAGGATTATTAGTTAAGAGCTTTAATTTTTTGAAATTTTTTTACATTTTTTAGGGTTTTCTAGTTGTTTTTTCTTTAGAAGAATTTAAGATTGTTTTCTCATAAAATTGTATATTTTGGCTTTAAAATCAATGAATATTTTCATTACAAAGTGGTATTGGTCATGCTTAAAAATGAAATTGTTTTCTTGATGAAAAATAATTAGTATGAGATGTTTTAGGAAATTTGTACTTCTTTGAGTCCAAAAGTCCTACTTTCTCTTAAATAGAAATCCATCGAAACAAAGAATTGAATTTTCATTATTGATGCATTTAGAAAAATTTTGAGTCAGACACAACATCATTGAGTTTAATTTGCATACTCCTCTGCATAAACAACATTCAAATTAATACAACGCTTAATAAAATTGATCTAGATATTTTTACATTTTCTAGGGCTCATTCCACCAATCTAGCTCAGGAATAGTGCTTTGTAATAGGGAGTAATTGAATTTCCAAAGCAGATAAAACAAACAAGTAGAATCTTGAGGTAGGGAAAAATCAAATTGTTGCAATTGTGCTATGGGAAACTCTTCTTAAAATATTCAAGCACGAGGGCACGTCGGACCTAGTGGATTAATCGTACCTACTTCATTGGTGAAGATAGAATATGTGCACGTAATACAAATGGTAAAACTTGGATTAACCATTATTGAGGAGCCTGGGATCAATTGTTAGCAAACCTCATATTTACCATGTCGAGGAGATTTCAAGGGGATTAAGCTTTAATAATCTTCCCTTGCATGTACATCGGACCACATATTGTTCCCCTAGGTTCAATTGTCTTAGTTGGTAACCTTAGTTGCCATAATCTTTAGGATTTTTCCCAAGGTGACGGTCAAGGGAAGGTCCCATTGTACCAGGATTAAACGTTGACTAGACTCACTTGGACTTTCCGGAGGGTAGTCTTCACTCCGAGATGGCATAGTGGAGTTACTTGCACCAGACTATTTCATTAAGCAAGTTGTTAGGGTAACTGTTCCAACTTCTATTTTTCTACATTAATCTATGGGAGGTTGGATTCCATCACCAACTAGTGATTTTATAATGGAAACGTATTTTTTGTGTGGATTTATTCTTATATTTTGTAGCGCGTGTTCATTTTGTTTATTTTTAGAGGCCTTAGGTGTGATTCTTTTGAAATTTTTTGATTTCGTGTGTTAAAGAAATTAACCGTGGCTGAATTACCGAGACATTCACTTAGAATGCAGGAGAAAACCCTTGAATATACACCCAGCCAATTGGAAAAAATCAAAATTGAAAGGGTTAAACCATCATGAACTGGGTATACTAAACAAGGAGAGTCATCTATCGTAATACATCTTGATTTCAAAGTTAATCAACCTCAGATAACTGAAACAAAACAAGATAAACCAGAAATTTTTGAAGTAATTATAGTTGAATTATTCACTAGTGAGTTGTCAGATATAGAAATCACTGAACCTGAAATATCTAAGACTAAGTGTGATTCCACTTCATCTGAGTCACCTTTGGTTATTATAGCCCCAACTCCTAGTCATCCTCGTTCACCTCAATTAAAGCTTCTCATCACTGAGGATCTTCCTCCTGGCCTTATTAGCATTAAAGAAATCTATGACAAAGAAGAAGAAATTGAAATTCCCTTCCATCAAGAAACTTTAGATTTAAGGTATAGTGAACCAATATACCCTTTGGATTTACCTTTTAGTCCCCTTCAACTGGATCCTTGGTATCTCCAATTCACCGATTTTTTACATAACTCTGTTATAATCATCCATGACACCAAATCCCATTCTACTCTTTACCAAGGTATAGTAACATGGATTTTGAGAGCATGTCTATTGATTCATCCATGTTTTCTTCTTCACCAAAAATATTTTTGTATGGTGTTCCTTCTGTACCTGTTGGGTGCTAATCACTTTTTGGGACTTTTTCAGGAGCATCTCCTTTCTCTAAAACTTCTACTATGTCAACTGGTCTATTTGAGTACACCAACCAACCTTTGACAATGGAACATGTATATATGTTTTATGGGAATATACCTCAAGCTAGCTCACAAGCTGGCTAATAGCGCCTGGGGGGCAGCAGCCTCTTCAAGGGCAGCAGCCTCTCTAAGGGAAACAGCCTCTTCAAGTGCAACAGCCTCTTCAAGGGTAGCAGCCTCTATAAGGGTAGTAGCCTCTTCAAGGGCAACAACCTCCACAAGGGCAGCAACATTTTCAATGGCAGCATCCTCTTCAAGGGTAGCATTGTTTTCAAGGGAAACAGTCTTTTCAGGGAGGAAAAAAATTTATCGGAACCTATCCAACAGTTTTAGGGCAGCCTATTCCTAGTAATTATCAACCATATTTTCCAATGCCTCAAAATAGTTATGTTCAACCCTCTTCGTCACAACCCTCAATGGGAACTCCTTACCCAGGGATAAATACTATGTGGAACCCTTTGTTTACTCAACGGTATTTTCAACCTACATTGCAAGTGCCTTATAATCAACCTGCTCATCTGGTTGGACAATCTGGTTACACCCAAGTCCAACAACATGTTCAAGGTGCACTTCAAATTACCCCAAAGGTATCTATGCCAAGTAGTCAGAAAGTTGGTTCAAGTACTCCTAGTATTCCTATCCAATCTGATTTGCAAACTTCTATTCAACAACCAAGTAGACATATTCGCAAGAGTTTCTCAAGTCTCTATTTCTACAACCCTTAAAATGTCAACGCCAATTGTTACGTAGGTTATCCCTCATACTAATATACATCAAACTGAACCTACAATCCAGTCAATTCCTCAAGCTTCTGTGGGACAACTTAGTACAACAACTACGTAAACAAGTCAACCTTTTACAGGTCAAACTATTAAAGGACAACCCTTTGTAGATCAACCTGTTCAAGGACAACCTTTTACAAGTCAAATTGTTCAGGGACAACCCTCAGTAGGTCAACCTTTTCAAGGTCAATTTGTTCAAAGACAGACATTTCAAGGCCAATTACAATATGGAAAATTGGGACACAATATTGCTTTCCAGAGCCAACCATACCCTAGTTATACATATCAAATACCAGCTCAACCTCAACTCGATATGGCTACCCCTAGATACCCTGGAGGTGTTCCAATTCCAGATGCTCAAGATATCCCAAGTTTTTCTGGATATCCTCCTCCAGGTACTATTATTGTCCCTCAGGGTTATCAAATCGCTCAGCAAGACCCTAACATGCAGTTACCTTTCATTGCAACTTTATATTTACCAGACTTGTCTCGGCTAACGAATGATCCAATTTACTATCTTTTGTATTGGCCAGATATGCCTACTAAGTTTCCCAGTGACATTCCAAAGTTTGAAGGAAAACCAGGAGAATACCCCTCGAACCATGTTATGACTTATCATTTGTGGTGTGCATCCAATTCTTTGATCGATGATTCTATCCGTTTAATACTTTTTCAAAGAACTTTGATTGGCTTAGCCACAAAGTGGTACATTGAGTTACCATGAGGCTCTTTCAAAAATTTCAATGCCTTAGAAACTGCTTTCCTCACTCATTTTCAGTTTCCAGTCCGTTATGATACAGGCATGGAACTTTTGACTTCACTTAAACAAAGTATGTCTATGTACATTTCAGATCACATCCATGAATGGTGACATAGACGCCGCTTGGTCAAAATTTTCATCCTCGATCAAATTCTAGTTGAATGGTTCATAAAATAATTACTCCCTAAGATTATTGAAGATCTAGCTAAAGAAGGCGTTGTAACAGAAGAGCAGGTTATCGCTCAAGCCCAGCATCTAGACCTTGTTTACACACAGTCTGGTACTTTGTATGAAAAAATTCTTGATTTACCTCATTCGGTTCAACTTACTACAACTCCTTCTGGTTCTCATATCGCAGACAGTGTTAACGGTACATTTAATACATCAAAGAGTAAGAAGAAACAATATAAATCTACTACTCTGATCATAACTTTACCTTATTCACCCAAAGGAGACTCTTCTGTAGAAAATTTTGCTGAAACTCATGTCGTAGTCTCACCTACTTCTAAAACTAAATCGTTCAGCAATAAGAAGAAAGGGAAGGGTAAAAATAAACAAAACAATTCTCCAAAAGAGAAAGCAGGAAAAATTGAACCATCTGACGAAAAAAGGAAACCTCGTTATAAATGTATTATCTGTCATGAGGATCACTACACAAAAAAGTGCCCACATCAGGCCGAGGTATCTTTGTCAAAGGCTCACCCACACCCATTATTCTTAAAGATCCTTTCCCATCATAAGAAAGAAAAATTATCTGATCTTCTTCCAATTCATTTTTGTATATCCAAATGATGTCCCAAGCCATGGTTGCAACATCATCTCAAGACAATGGATCTAAGAGTCCTATAACTAGAAAAGAAATTAAATCATTTAGTCAGCCTCTAGTATCAACTCCTCCTGTTTCTGAACCATTACACATCAAGAAACCTAGTCCTGATTTAGTAATTAAACCGCCTACCAAAGGTGTACTTCAAAAATGGGCTTTCAATCCACATGCGGGAGCTTCTTAGAATTACAATATTATTGAAGACATGGTCATGACCCCTTCAGCAATGTTGACCCTCGAAGTGTTGCAATCTTGTCTAGCTCAGAGGAAGTTGTTATTATCAGTTATTGGAGTGAATGATCCTCAAGATTATAATCTTATTATCTTTGATCTTAAGAACTTGTACCTAGAATCCTGCACCAAATGGATTTTACAATTCTTGTTGTAGTCAAATCTAGGCGTGTTTTTCGCACAGTGATTGACGAGGGAGAATCTACGTGCATTATGTCTTTATCCTATTAGAAAACTCTTGCTTCTCCATCGATCAATCAGTCACATACGATTCTTAAAGCCTTTGATGGAAGAGGTTTTCATCTATTTGGAATACTCCAGGATTTACCTATAGAGGTGGAAGGAAAAATCGTTATGTTTGAGGTGGAAGTTGTTGATGCCCCTCTTGACTACAACCTTCTGTTAGGTATAAGTTGGTCTTATTCTATGACCGATGTTGTTTCATCAGTCTTTCGATTGATCATGTTTCCTCATAAAGGGAAAATTATTAAAATTGATCAGTTTTCTTACTTCGCTTCCAGCCCTACCTCTAAAAATAGTATCCAACATGTTGGAAAGACGAATATCCCTTATGAAGATGTTGGGGTGGGACTAATTAAGGATTCTGCTCTTATGGGAAATTTTTCTATACCTCCTCCTAACATACCTCGAACTATTTCCTATGTCAACATGATTATATCAAGAACAATGCCATTTGATTACCCATGGAGAGTGCCTTCAGAAAATGAATTGGACTTTTATGGTGATGAGATGCCTTTAAGTCCATATGAATCGACATATGTAGCAGTAAAATCACTTTCTAACATTTCATCAAATGATACTAATCAATTGAATGTGATCAGTAATGAGTCTTCTTCTCTACCAATCTCAACCATGACATATTTTCTAATCCTTTTCAACAAATTTTTCAAGTGATGAAAATATTCGAGAAATTTTGTCATTGGATGAATTACCTTGGGACGATCTTCACCATCGATTCTCTTTTCTACCAAACCTTGATAGTGTTGAAAATGACTTTTCATCCATATTTCTGATTTATTATGTCAAGGAACCTAAAAATCCTATGTTAATCCTTCATTCAGATTCTGAGACAAACTTAGGAAATGTTTCTACAACAATTCCCATTGACATATCAATCAAACTAGGAGTAACTGAAAACATTCATATAGGTGCTTCATGATCAATTGAAGAAATCAATATGTACAAAGCCCTATTTTAGGAATTCCAAGACATTTTTGTCTGGTCTTATGACGAAATGCCAGGAATTAATCCTAGTATTGTGATTCACGAAATTAAGACACACCCGGATGCTAAACCTATTAGACAAAAATTATGTCCAATACATCTATGAACAGTTGTTGTATTAAAGCTGAAGTTGAAAAACTACTTCGTGCAGGATTTATTTATCCTATTCCATCGGTGGATTGGGTATCTAACATAGTTACAGTGACCAAGAAACAAGGGACTATTAGAGTATGTGTCGATTACAAGGATATTAATAAGGCTTGTCTAAAATACAATTATGCCACCCCTTATATTGACCAAATTGTTGACGATTGTGCTAGAAACGAAATTTTTTCATCTATGGATGGATTTTCTGGTTACAATCAAATAAACATACTCCCTGCCGATCAACCTAACACAGCATTTATATGTCCATGGGGGACATTTTCATATTGTAACTTACCTTTTGGACTGAAAAACATTGGCGCAACTTTTCAAAGAGCTATTTCTTACGCATTTCACAATATCAAAAACATTGTACAACACTACTTGGATCACTTACCTGCTCATTCTTTGCACAGACAACATCATCCTACACATTTATGTGCTATTTTTATGTGATGTAGGTATTACAATATTCGTTTGAATACACAAAAATGTGTATTTTGTGTACAATCAAGACAATTTCTTGGTTTCATTGTTTCTAAATAAGGCATTCATGTCAACCCTTTGAAGGTTGAGGCTTTTGTTAATTTACCTCCTCCTTCTACTCTTTGCCAACTCCAGAGTTTGCAAGGGAAAGCAAACATTCTACATCGTTTTATCCCAAAATATGCGGAGTTAACTAAAGGTTTCACTCGGTTATTAAAACAGGATGTTCCATTTATTTGGTACAATCTTTCTGATAAAGCTTTTGATTCACTCAAACATGTGTTGACCCATGCACTATTGTTGCATCCACCAAATTATCACCGAGATTACCTTTTTATTTAGCTGCGTATGATTCCACCATTGGAATGGTTTTAGATCAAGAGGATGGTTCCAACAATGAACATGTGATTTATTACTTAAGTTGAAACCTCACATCGATAGAGATCAAGTATTCACATGTGGATAAATTGGCCTTGGCAGCCATTCAAGTTGTCCAATGATTTTGTCACTAAATATTGTTACGTAAAACAATAGTGATATCTAACTACAACCCTATGATGCAAATTTTGAAGAAACAATTTATTGGTAGAAAAAACTCAAAATGGATATTTATTCTACAAGAGTTTGATTGGGAATTTGAAAAAATCCAAGAAATCAATCGTTTTTGAACTTATGTGTGACTTTCCGGACATTGAATTGGAAACCATGGCAAAAGACCATCTTCCCGATCAATCTCTGTTTCTAATCAACACATTAGACCCTTGGTATGGAGATATCATTATATATCTTCAAACCCAAACCTTTCAGCCTGAAATTTCATGATCTGATCGACATATAATTCGATACCAATCTCAACAACACAATATTGTTGGCGACACTCTTTATCGTCGTGGTGTCGATTCTGTTTTTTGACATTGTATAACTCATGAAGAAGCTGACAGAGATTTAAATGACCACCATTATGGAGCATGTGGTGTTCATATTTCTGGGTTTTCCACAGCCCAAAAGATATTACATGTTGGCTGTTTATGGTCGTCACTCTTCAAATATTGTATCCTTGCAATTAGAAAATGTCACAATTTCCATATTTTTAATCAAAAGATGTGTGCACCTCCCGCTCCTCTTCACCTAATCACAGTTTTTGGCCCATTTGTAAAATGGGGCATCGATTTAGTTACATGTAAGCCTCACTCGGTCGAGGGGCATGGGTATATTATTCTTGTTGTAGATTATTGCTGGAACAGGGTCTCTTAAAGCTACGAATTTTGTCCATTTTTGTATTTTTTTGGTAATATTTAGTCTAACGCAGGGGTTTTGGGGTGGGTCAAATCCCCTAACGCATTGTAATGGGTCAAGGGTAGACCAAGATTCTGCAAACCATGGTTTGTAGACCATTTATGCGTAGGCTAAATCAGTATAAATAGATGAACCTTTTTGAGTCATAGGTAGGAAAGAATTGAGATTGATGTTAAGAACGAATTATTAGATCTGTCATAGGGGTTTTGGGAAGGACTCCTATTGGCTGTGTGTGTAGATCTCCTCAGTCCTATTGTGTGTGGACCCTGTTGGTTGTGTGCGCAGGCATTATTTTGGGATTGTAAGAAGATTCTGGTATTAATAGATATGCGAAGTACTGTTGATATCTGATGTGATCTGGATCTGTTATGTTATGTTTTATGTGGACTTGGGATGTATGATTAAGCTGCGAAAATATATGTTTGATAGCTATGAAAGTATCTTTTCTTTTTTTATATGAATCTATGATCTATTAATTGCTGCGATTATAGTTGTTGTGCTGATATATTGGTAGTACGCACGTGGATGCGAAAGTAATTATTAGATCTGAGCTCCGTGATATAATCCTGTAACTATATTTGTTAAATGTGAATCTGATAAGCTAGGAATGTAGCTCTTCTTGACTTACCTACTCTCTTTTAGGGTGTGGAAACCTAGTTCCAGCACCCTCCCATACTACTTCAGGTGAGACTTTGGCCTGTGCAAGTAGGTTATTGTCGAAAGGGCCAGTAGTATAGGGGTTTGTTGGCAAACCTTAAACCTCTGAACCTAGTTTAGGACCCCTTGAGCCAAAAAATGGTTCCGTTGCTAGGACCGGGAGCATTTTGAGAGAGATATCGGGTAATGCCAAGAACACATTGGAGACCTTAGAAGAAAGATATCGACGAGTGGTTCAAAAATAAAATTGAGGAATTCGCAGTAAGAGAGAATCGCAGTGCAAAGCTAACCACCGAGAAGTGGAAGAATAAGTACATTTTCATAGAAATTTAAGAAATTTTCTTTGTGACATTTGCAATCAAGGTTCAGGAGTGGCTCAGGAGGCTTGTATATTTCCAGAAGTGTTCGAAGGATGAACGGGTCAAGCAGTGGACCCCAGAGCTAATTCAACGGTTAGAGAAGACTAATAACACCATCACTCGCACGGTAGATCATTGGGTGGACAGTGTGATAAGAGGGTTTGTGACATAATTTGCAATTGATCAATTTGTGTCCTACTCTGAGGCGAAACGAAGGTTCTTCGAGGGTTTCCAAGGTAAGTTTCTAAAAACTCTACCATTACTGATTAAGATATTATTGTGCGAAAAGAGAATTTTGTGTAGTCATACAGAGTGAATGAGCTCCGATCAAAGTGAGGGCACAACACACAGTGGTAAATACTACATAACTAATCAAGAAGGAGATCGATCTGTCTGCATTCCAGTAAGGAATTCTGCTGCGCATAGCTCTCCATCTACGCCACTATTGAACCCTCAAAGGGGTAAGAACTCACCTCCACCACCATCGGAAGACGATATGGCTTCGTACATGAAGCTACCCACCTTCAAGGGCGTAGGGGATGAAGATATGGATCAGTTCTGGTTCATCGCAGGATTGGTATGAACTGCACAGAACGTAACCAGCGATGCTGTAAAAAGGGCGCAGCTATCCCTGGCCTTTAAAGGAAGGGCCTTGGCCTAGTATATGGGATACATCGACCTGCATGCAAACGCGACCATCTAGGAGATTAAGAATGCCTTGAAGCAGTAGTTCAAGAAACCTAAGTCCTACTCTCAGATAGTGAACAATCTGAAATATTTCAAGCAAGGGCTAACCAAGTCTGTATGGGAGGCTGACCAACAGTAAAAGAAGGTAATTAGAGAAGAAGGATTTTTGTATGATGATAGACAGCACACGAAATGGTTAATTTCTATGTTACTGCCCCAACTACGCATACGAATGGGTCATCAAGCCATTGAGTCAAAGGAGAAGGCCTTGGAGATTTCTATGAAGCTGGAGGTTGCGCCAAGGGATGATACCCAGTTAGGAGTACAACAAATACAAGGCCAGCTAGAAGCAATGTACATGGAGATCCAGAATCTGTGAAAGGAGAAAGGAACGGAGGCCAGCCCTGAAAGATGGTGCATACGATGTAGGTTGAATGGCCATATCAAAGATAATTGTCCTCTATTAGCAGACAACGTGTAGGCAGGGGGACCCAGCCCTTTGCGTCCCAGGGAAGCTGCAGGGCCAAGTGGGTTGGTGTTGTGGTGCAATGATTTTCATGTTGTTGGGCTGCACGATACCAACTAATTCCCCTGCCTTGCCACATATGTCCCAGAAATAAAGCAACAATGGTGAAGGTTCTGTATATTTCTAGGCCATGATGAACAAAAATGCTAGACATACGACCTGATGATAGATCGAGGGAATCTATATAGGGTACAGTAGGATCCGTCCTCGCCAAGATCCCCCTCGGGCATAGGTGGCTCCCTAGCTAGGGGTAGAGGAGGAGGCCAAGGTGGGAGCGCAGGTCGGGGGAGAGGGCAACTGATTTTATATAATTGTGGAGAAATAGGGTACTTTTCAAGGGATTGCACAAACCTTGTGAGACAATCCTACAGATACTGTAGACAGTTGGATCATGTCATCGAAGATTGCTTGATTCTGATAGCCAAGATGTAAGAGAAGTAGCAGACACCTACGTAGAATGTACAAAGGGTCAAGGTGGAGCCTCGAGATGAAGGACCAAGTATCAATGTGATAACACGCAATGATATGGCCACTGGAGGAGCTATAGAGAAAGCTGAAGCGAAGCCTCTTATTTGAAAAGAAGCCATTAAACAAGAAGGTTTGGACTTACAGAAGGGAAAAGAAACCTTTGTTGTTGCTCGCCAAGACTTCACTGAGGCTACGACATCTACTCCTCAAATCCCCACAAACCTCAAAACAGATGATGAGGTCAAACCATTCCTGCAGGCATGCATGAAGCTGCTGCACAACCAAAATGTCGTAGAAAACCTCCAAGCTTTAATAGATATCTGTGCAGAAACTGAGACGCATTGGTAGGTAGAAGCGATTAACCACGCAAATTGGTGACTATGAGATGGATCAGGTTATTCTAGACCTGGGCTCATATGTGAACGTACTACCTAAGCAAACCTGGCAGCGAATGGGAGAACCTAAGTTAGAATGGTCCACTATCCAGCTATGCATGGATAATCAGTAGAAGATCATATCATTAGGAATATTATCAAAGATCATGGTAGACATCACAGGGGTCAAGGTTCGGGCTGACTTTAAGGTCATTCAGATTGTAGAAGATGCGGACCCCTATCCTGCGCTCCTAGTATTGGACTGGGCCATAGATATGGGTGGTATTATCAATTTAAAAAAGAGGAGCATGGTGTTTGAAAGTGAAGGAACATGGGTGATAGTACCGCTAGATCCTATAGAAGGATAGATGTATACAAAGCCAATGCATTAGGAAGAAGAGGTGGATCACATCTATAAGTTAACTACAAGGGAGGAAGACTAGATCAATCCTACGGCCGATGGCGTGCTTTTCTAGGAAAGAGATAGTAAATGCTTCTCCGACTCTGACAAGGAAATCGAAAATTGGAAAAACCGGTTGCATGATGTCACTGCGTTGCGTGCCTGCGAATCACAAGGGAATTTCGTTGCATATCCTCTGAGGTAAGAGAACTACCCTACTTTGATGGTTCTGGTAGTATAAAAGAATTTTTGTGGAAATTTCAAGCTGAGGTTCCAATAGATCGAAGGTTATGGGCCCTTAACCTAGCTTTGCATGCAACGCCTGCAATATGGTGGGACACGCATAAGGGGGAATTCCAGGAGTGGGAGGAATGTCGAGACATGATGGTTGTTGGCGAAGAAATAGGTCTCACAGGCAAGACCCAAGTTCAGAGATTGGGGCCAACAAGGGAATTCGCTGTAGTCTAGAACCACGCTAGCATTTTCACCCTAATCCGAAGAGCAGAGAGTCTCACCCAAGGTGTGCCGCGGCCACATGTAGAAGGGGAATAGATCGATAGTGGAGGATGGATCCGCAATTCGAGGTTAACATAGAATTGTTTGCATAAATATCATCATATCCGCAAGAACATTCAGAAGATTGAGCAGATACTAAGAAAATAAAATTTTAAGACATCACAAACATCATGCATGCATGTAACTCATATAATAAGATAGAAACCTGCAAGTATATTGATAACTTTCAGCTGGATCCACAGTTACATCGCTTCCACAGGAAGAGCTTACAATTCTATTACAAACGTCTCATAGGACGGAAAGAGAGATAATAGAATCCTAGGAACTACAAAGATATCAAGCTCGGGATAGATCTCTTCTACAACATCCGCTCGATCCTCTTCAATCGCTCTGCATCCGTCTCCCTTATTTCGGTTGGGTGATGGCTATTTATTCACCCGCCATCGCGACTGCTAGTTCCTCTTACGTTCTTCTTCAGCTGCTTTCGAATTCTCTTTTTTGTCTATGAGTTCCTCTCTCCGTCCTCTGTTGTATCTTCTCTTCATCTGCACTTATCTGCATCAACTTCTTCAGCTATCTCCTGTTCCCCCGCAACCTCGGTAGCTCTGCTAATCACTGTAGTTGCGGCTTGGTCACGACTGCCATGGGTCGATCCGCAACCCAAAAATTTGTTCTTTATTAAAAATTCAAAACAAGGGTCCCAACCACAGTTTCTTGACTCGTCCCAAGTCAATCACAAATCACTGTCTCCACTTCCATCACCCCACTGGACCCCGTGCCCTGTTCTTGCTGTGCACCTTAAGTATGCTGCCCAAACAAGGGCCCCAACTCTAGGACCTTGTTGAATGTTGAAGCCTTAAGCTCATGGAAGGTTGTCACAGCTTGCTGCCACCCCTGTACCAATGCATCTTTATCTGCAGCGATCTTGGTGACAGTTGCCTCCCCGACGGGTGCCTGTACTGTTCCGAACACTGTGCTTATTTGGGTTTCGACTTCAGCGGCTAAATTTTGCATTGCCCTGGCGCTGAGTTGGAGGGGTTGGTGAAGCTCTCGAATTGCTTGTTTGGCCATTGCCGAGCTGGCCTCTATTTGCTAGATCTGGACCTCCATAGCATCTGCCTGAGCATATAGCTGGTCCAACTGTGAGGGATTCGTGGCATCTTGAATCTCTTTCGAAAGTTGTTGCAACTGTGATGAAATGGGCTGAGTCTTTACCATAAGGGTCGTCAAGAATTCTTGGAGACCTTTTAGCAGGTCATAAGCATCGCGCGCTGCAGAATTGAGAGCTTCCTGCATCTGAGTGACCTGGCCCTGTTTCTCTATAATTTGTGCTGTGTAAACTGCCTCTAGATCGGGCAGCGCTGGAAATGCTGCTAACGCTGCTTGGAGCTCTGCATTTTCCTTATGGAGGTCAGTGAATGCTACCCTAAGGTGGTTGGCCCACTGTAAGATATCTATCTCTGGTACGTCTGCAGGCATCCGAGTGTAGTGAGCCTCTATGGCTAGCCATAGCCCTGTAAACACCCTAGCCACTTCATTTACCTGACCCTCGAGCTGCCCGTGTGTTGCTGTGAGTTGTTCGTGCTGTTCAGTAAGTGCGGTGATCTGATGTTGTTGCTCTTCACACCTCTGTTGTAGTTCGGAGTGAAGCCTTTCCGCCTGCTAGGCTGCCCTCTGAATAAAGTGGTACAGCTGAGCCATACCCCATGTATCCAAGTTGGCGACCCCCGAAGTATTTTGATCCAGCCGCCATTCCTGTAGGGGTTTCCCACTGGCAACTGATCGGGTGGAGTACGCTTGAGGGGATGGTGGCGAGGTTTGATGAGGTGCCGAGTCTACCATATCCAGGTCTGGCCACTCCTGCTGATCTGTGTGGATGATCTGTGGAAATAGATTAGGTTCAGGTTGTGCCTCAACCGTGTCTGCGACGATTTGCACCATCTGTGTGACTATAGCAGAAAAAGTGACCTAGGGGTCCCCAACGGGGCTAAATAATGGTACCACTGTTGTACCCGAGTCAACCTCGGCCCCGTGGTCCCCATTGATTAAATCTCGGATTACTAGGTCTGACACAGTGGCGGATGAGTTGGATGGTGTGGATGAAGTGGTAGGTGGAGGTGGAGGTGGAACGGTACGTGGTGGTGTAAGCCAGATGTTGATGAAGTCGGAGGGGTAAAAGGCAGGTGGAAATGTAATCCCTCATATTTCCCCTATGTCAATGAATGGTTCTTCCTATATAGGCACCCCTAGACTTGGTGGTCGGGGTGAATCCTCCTCAGTGAGGTCCACCACCAGACTTGACTCTATGGTTCGGGCCCTCTTGGCCTGAGGAGCTTCTAAGGGGTTTGTGGGCTTGCTCTTTTCTCCTATTTGGGTAGTCATCGGACTTGATGAAGTAAATAAAACATTAGGGATGGGGGAGGTGATGGAAGTCATGTGGAGAAGTGTGTTGGGTTGAGAAAGCTGAAACTCAGAAAAAACAGGAAAAGGAATAGCACCACTTGAGACAACCCGGGCCACTTCATTGAAGCTGCATACCTGAGTGTTTAGGTGGCGAATGAGGGGGACAAGCTGCACAGTAGAGACCCGTTGTGCCGCCTCTGCTTCTGATTCGCCATTCAGTGGCTGCGGTATCATATTATCAAAGTTATATGTGGGTACCCGCTTCGGACTTCCATCGCGACCCTCGGCCACAAACAAACTTCATTGTGGAAGGTTGTATCTTCGAGCTAGAACTTCAGCGCCCGCATGTGAAATGTTTCCTCTGGCACACAAGTAGGTCAGATGAAGGTGTGCCTGTGGCTGACCCCGAACCATACTTGCTCACTGTACTCGTCCAGCAAATTCCTGGGCACCCTCTGCTGGCCTGCTACCACATCTGTCATTAAACCATACCAACTTTGAAATGCCTCTACATTGACCTCTTTGGTGGTGGGATCATCCGACACCTTCCACGGGATGAAATTCATTGCCATGGGCTGGCCCTCTGCTATTTCCACCGGTATCCTGATGAGGGGAGTATGCCACTTCCACATGGCAAATGCAACTATCAAATACCCATAAATAAAGCTTGTGGCCCTCTTGTAATTGTCTTCGCATGCGTTGAACAGCTCCTTCAGCAGGAAGGAGCACCAGTTCAACTTCGCCCCCTGGACGCAGTGCTCTGTAATGGAAATAGTATCCTGGGTACATTCTCCCTTCGTATAGTGCCTCATTGTCTTACTAGAAATGAGGTAGCATGCGAATTTTATTTCAGACTTGTTGATAAGTTCCATCTTTGCTCCCTTTCCTCCCCGTCGTGTGCCATATTTTGCATAACAGTCTGCATCCCCTGACTTCTTCACTCTTTTGGAAGTGGTCTGACATGCAGATGATACATCCGGGCCATTCTATGAAAGCCCTGTGAGCCGGTGGATATCCTTCGCATGGATTGGAATTTATTTTTTCAACCACAATGACCCGTTCTGGATGCGACTGAGCAAGAACTTGGTGCACTGCATGGCTAGTCCTGTTGTCTTGAATACCGTGAGATTTCTTAAATTCAAAATGGAGGATTGTTGTAGGCCTCAGAACTCTAGAAAAATTCTGTTTTTTTCACGCCTTGTTTCTATGGTATAATATTCCATATACACCGGCCACTTAAGTGCTGGGAACTCGAACGATTCCATGAGGTCTGCATCTATGAGGGCAGCACTGTCGTATTTCCCGATGAGGGACTCTATTTTATGAATTCTGCTATCGAGCTACAGTTCTACGACTGCTGGGTTGGCTCTTGTCATCTTCGCTTGGCATTGATACACTTGCAGAATTGGTCTCAGCGTCTTCTCTTGGCCCTGTTCTTTTGGATACTTCTGCTACTCTGGTTCTGCTCCAATTTCTAATTCTAACTTCTCCGACATTCTCGTGCTTTTTTCCTTGCAGTTTATGTAATTAACTGGCACGAGTGAGGTTGATGAGACCCCATAACGAGTTAATTCCTGCTGGAATTCTCCACGACAATAATCATGCGATCAATCACCTGTTGAGGTGTATTCTGACATTTGCTGACGATGGCATGGGGAAATGGGTGGACGCGAGGGCTGAGGTTACTTCGAATTATGGAAAAATGATTATTGCAAGGTTACTTCTAATTGTGGAAATTTATGCTGCAAATCTAGGCGATCCTATGGATTGGCACAAGTACTAACTGAAATGATATGGACTAACACCTGACACATTTGCGTATCCTACAAGGATGACATGCTGGACACGCCCCTCCCAGACCACAATCGATTGAGGTGCGGTGCCCACAACATAGCAGTTATTGATGACCTATGCATGGACAAAGAACACTACCTATGCTCATCTCGGTTGTGGGAGAGTTATTCAACTATGCTACTCTACAGCTTCTCTCGGGTGCAAGAGTTACTAATGAAAGGTGAAAGAAACTAGTCATGGTAGGGCTTCAGGTATGCGCCATTCACCCACCTAGGTAAAATAGTACCATCCACTTGAGCCAACCGAACGACTCTAGAATCCCTAATATCAAAGACGAAGTAGGGTCCCAACTAGTCCATCTGTAGTTTTCCCAGAAACTTCTGAAACCTGCTATCGTATAGGAGAACCTTTCCTACAACCTGGAACGTTTTTCTCTTGATGTGGCGGTCATGCCATGCCTTCTGAACCTTTTGGTGAAACTAGGCCAGAAACCGAGCCTTGTCCAGTTCTTGTAATTCATGGAGGCGCTCCTGTAGCAATTCCTCTTCCAAGAACTTGAGGGATGTGGCAATTAGAAGACTTGGTATGGTGAACTCGGTGGGAATCACAGCTTCACAGCCTGACACCAGCTGGAACAATGTTTGATTGGTCAAACGTTTGACCATAGTTTGGTAGGCCCATAGTACAGCTAGCAACCGCTCGTCCCAATCAACCCGCTTGGCATTGCAGATCTTCGTCAAACCCTTTTCGAGTATTTTGTTGAATGCTTCAACAATTCCATTGGCCTGTGGGTGGTACAGGCTGCTCTTGTGATGTTGAATCATGAAGGTGTCCAGCAGTGATTTTACCGTTTCATTAATGAAGTGCGTACCTTGATCACTGGTTAAGCTCCGTGGGTAGCCAAACCTGTTGATGATGTGTTCAAAGATGAACCGAGCTGTTGTATCGGCCGTACAGTCCCGTACAGCCACTGCCTCAGCCCACCGGGTGAGGTAGTCAGTGGCGGTAATGATGTACCGGGCCTTGGAATGCTTGGCTACCGGGGCTATGGGACCTATGAAGTAGACAACCCACTTCTCAAATGGCCGCAACACATGCACCGGGTGCAGCGGGAGCTCATCTCTGTGAGAGGGCCTCCCTGTTCACTGACAGACATCGCATTTCTTAAAAAATTTCTTACAATCGGCATGGATTGTTGGCCACCATAGGCCAGCTTGGAGCACTTTCCTGGCAGTGGGTTTTGCCCCCACATGTCCTCCCGCAATGCCGCTATGGCATTTCCACAGCACGGCCTCCCATTCATGGTCGAGGACACATCGTCGCAGAATCTCATCCAAGCCCATTTTATACAAATTTCCTGCAATCATTCGGTATTCAGCGGCACAGACGACCAAGTGCTGTTTCTAGAGCGGGGTGTAGTGCTGAGGGCACTGCCCCGTAGTCAAATAAGTTGCGATGTTGGCCAAATAATCTGGTATGGCTTCGACTCGGAAAAGGTCAGCATCTGGTAGCTGATCATCAAGAGAGCCGTCATTCTCCCCCGTTTCTAATCTGGATAAATGATCAAGCCCGAAATTCAACCTCCCGGTCTTGACGATCACTTCGAAGGTGAATTCTTGGAAGAGTAGGAGCCATCGACAAATTCGTCCTTCCAAAATGGGCTTATTCACCAGGTACTTTAACGTGGAGTGATCTGTAAAGAACTTGAACTTACCTCCTAGCAGATAGTGATGGAACTTCTGGATTGAGTACACCATTTCGAGGGCCTCCCTCTCTGTGGTGGTGTAATTACGTGTTGCATTAGACAGTTTGCGGCTGGCGAAGTAGACTGGGTGGTCAACTGTCGTCTCCCCTGGTTGCACCAAGACAGCCCCAAGTGCAATACTAGAAGCGTCGATATGCACGTGGAACTGCTTATCCCAATCTGGGTGAAACAGAATGGGCGTCGTTGCCAGCGTCTCCTTCAAAGTGTCAAGGGCCATCCTACACTCATTCGTCCACTGGAACACCTTTGACTTCCGTAGTAACTTTTCTAGAGGAGCAGTGATCTTCGCGTAATTTCTGATGAACCGTCTGTAATAACCCGTGTGCCCTAGCAGTGCCTGCAACTGCTTCACCGTTTCTAGAGCTTCCATGTGGACGATCACAGCTACATTGGCGGGGTCGACGCAGACCCCTTTCTTGCACACCACATGTCCTAATAGCGTTCCAAAGGGAACCATAAAGATGCATTTATTCAAGTTCAAGGAAATATGCAAGTGTCGACACCGATCAAACATGACGCGTAGCAGGGTGGCGTGGTCTTTCAGCAAACTATAGATGGTCCATTTGTCCATGTAGACTTCCAGGAACTTATGAATGTACTCCCGAAAAGCAGCGATGATGATCCGGGAAAACACAGCGAGGGCGTTCTTCAACCCGAATGGCATCACGTGGTATGCAAACGAACCCCACTCGGTGGTGAACGTCGTCTTCATTTTTTCCTCTTCCGCAATGCGCACCTAATGGTAGCTCGAAAATCCATCAATGAAGGAGTAGGCCTCATTTCCCGCAACATTTTCCAATACTTCGTCACTGAAGGGGGTGGGAAACGGGTCATGAATGTAGGTGTTGTTTAAGCTGCGGTAATCCACACCGACGCGGATTTCTAACTTGTCCTTCTTATTCTGAATGACGATGGGACTCACCCACTCTGCTTCTTCCACAGGGAAGATTAGACCTGCGGTCAGCATTTTATCGATCTCCAACTTTAACTTTTCCTTGATTCGCGGGTTCAACCGATAAGGTTGATGCTTCATGAGCCTGGCATCCAGTTTCAGCACAATGCACATTTCTCCGAGGTCCCCTTTGATACCCTTTAAGTCTACAACCGATGAAGGGAATAGATCTTCATATTCCTGGAGGAGGCTGAAAATTTCCTTTGTCGTCTCCTCGTCCCAGTAGTCCCCAATTGTAGCCAATTTGGGTTTTTCCTCCGTGTCGATGTTTAGCTTCTTTGTCTTCAGCGGGAGTAGATGGACGCCTTCATTGGTCAGCTCTTCTTTGATGTTTCGCTTGCCTTCCTTCTCTTCAAAATATAGGTGCCTTAGGTCCTACAGACTATCATCATCTGGCTCGTCGTCGACCCATTGGCAAGCCAGCTCACGCCTGCCCTCCAAATTTAGTGCTAATGTTCTCCCGTCGGTCCCCGTATTGTGGAGAAATAGTACCCCCTTGATGGCATGTAATGCATGGGACACCAGCTCTATCTCCCCTTCGAATGAAAAGCATCGAACGAATTTTTTCGCGACTTCCTGCCAGGATCTGGTCCCTCTTTTTCTCTCTTCTTCTAAGTACCAGGCATGGGGGATGGTATCTAGGGAGTGGACGAACCAGTGTACCCACAGCTCTTCCAGGTACCCTATACTTTGCCACTACTCCTCACAGATTTTCAGGTGGTCCCTAGGGTCGGAACTCCCTTGGTACCTATGGCTACTTCGAGGGCCTTCGTCTTCTTTGAACCATGCCCTCAAAGCCTCCACCACACAACTCCACCGCGATAGGGTGTTGCGATGATTTTTCCACCACCTAGCTGAAGTGGACTGTAGTGCTACGTCCAAAAGTGGTATCCTGCTTCCTTCTGGTACTATCTCTTCTACCTTTGAAATGAAGGTATTTACGGCTTGCATGTTGGACAGGGTGGGGTACTCCCGTATCTCAGTGCCAATCCAACGGACTTTGGCAATGTTGGCACATCACCGCCTGCTAGTCTCATACCCACCTTGCTGCCAGTCTTCCCAGGCTAGTTCCGACCCCAGCTTCGAGCTCTGAACACTGCGCCAACTTACGGAGCCAGTTGTGGTCAGGTTAATATAGTCCTCTCGCTTCCATGTTGTCATCTGATAGAGGTTTTCCAGTATCTGAGCATCCTCCCTGTTATCCACAGTTTCTGTATATCTTGGACCCTGATAGGGGTCGAGAGGTTGAGTGACGCAGACTTCTCTGCCTTCAAAAATCATCAGCTCCTTTTTGAGGTCGATGATGGTATAATTCTCAAAAGCCCAGTCGATTCCTAGCAGTGCAGGATAAGGATCCTTGTCTCCCATAATATCAATAACCTCAAAATCCATGTAAGTCTTCACCCCTGCAATGTCAACCTTGACATCTTTGATTCGGCCGATCGGCACAATGCAGTATTGGTTCGCCATCCTAAGATGGATTGGTGAGTCGGTCATTCAGGGCCGCCCAAGAGCCTCCCACATCTTCCGCGGTAGGATATTTATGTCAGATCCTAAGTCAAGCATGGTGTCGCTGATCTGAAATCTCGCAACCTACGTGTTGAGCCAGAACTCCTTCCCTGTTCTTTGCTTGTTCTGCTTGACCTGCTGTATGAACTGGGCTGTTGTGTTTAGAGGTTCCCTCGACCCTATGTTCCCCTGCAGTACGTCCCGCAAGGTATGCTTGAGTTGCTCCCACATCGAAACATTTTCAACAATCTTGAGGAATAATTGGAGCCATTCCTCAATCAGGGCCCCCGTGGTGCTCTGTTCCCTGCTATCGGTCGTCATGGGTACCTCAAGGCCTTTGGCTCCCCCCAGCTGAGAAAATGTCTCCACCACCTCCTGGAAGTACTTCTTCTGTACGTCCGGCCAAATCATTTGTTTCGGAGAGGTGGGACGGATCCCGCGTCTCGGCTCCTTCTCGCGAGCGCCCTCCCCCGTCTTCTTTCCTCCTCGCATCACAATAGCTATGTTCTACATGGCTAGAGTTGCGGTTCCCCGAGGTTTGGATTTTACCAGATTTGTGCCCCTCTGCCGTGCTCGTTCCTCCCACTTCTTGATAAGTTCAAGGCAGTCCTCTGTCACATGGGTGTTCACGCGGCACTAGGAACACCATGGTCATCTGGGAAGGGGGCATTCCCGGGCCACATGACCCTCCTGGTCAAATTTGTATCATTTCAGCGGACCCCGTCCCCTTGTGCGGCCTCCGCGCATTCCGCCTCCTCTGCTCCTGGAAGCTTCGTTCACCCTATAGGAGGGTCGGTCCAATCGGTCTGCCAGTGCATCAAGAGCTCTTCACTGTTCGGTGTTGTGAGTCATGGAAGCACAAAACTCATAGTATACGTTGTTTGGGACATTGGAGTACTTCTGCAATATTGGACACGTCCGAGGTTGATGACCCATCGTCCAAAAAAATTTGCAATATTTTGTGGCCATCTGGTTTGGTTGAGGTGGGAACCCCGCGTAAGGTTGTTGCGGCTGATAGACCCCATTTGGATTCATCGGCGCGCCACCCCTACTAGGTGGACCCCCCTATATTGTCACGACTGAGGGCCCCACACCCAGGCCACGCAACCAGGGACACTCAGTTGACACGTGCCCTTCGACCAGGCAGTGAGTGCACCAAACGTTCAGCCTGGCTAGTCTTATAGGCTGCATCTCCTTAAGTTTTTAGTCAGACTGGAAATCTAATGTTGCAATCCCAACAAGGAAGGATCCTGTGGGGCTGACCCTCCCTGACATACCTGAGGGTAGCCCGCCATTGCCTCTATCTTCATAGCCTACTCCAGAGCGTCCTACAAGTTGTCAATCTTCTGTTGGGTGAAGGGGGTTCGTGTGAAGGGAAGCAGAGCCTTGATGAACCAGTCCCTCTGATGGTTTGGGTCGATCAGGTAGCTGAGTTTCCTGATCACGTCCTTGAACCTACGCATCAGCTCCCATGCAGTCTCTCCTTCCTTCTTCTTAATCTCGCATAGTTCGGACAGACCCTGCTGGACTGTTTGGGGGAGCTTAAATTCTCGAACAAAATCCCGCTTAACATCCGCAATTATTGGATTTGTGTGGGCCTCTGACCACTTTATGAACCATCGTAGAGCCCTTTCTCTTAGCGTGGTTTGGAATTCTATTAGCTTTCCTGCGTGTGGCGTCTGCCGAGCCCTCCATATGGCTTCGCAGAGATACCCGTGTTGCTCCACATCATCGTTACCTCGGCTAGAAAATTCTGGATACCGGGTGAATGACCCAGCCATATTTACTTGCGAAGGGGTGACTAGAATAAACCCTCTGGGTCCTGGTTGTGTGAATATACCATTAGGAACTGCAATACTACTAGGGACACATCTATTAACATGTGTCGCTGTCGACACTGAACTACTGTGCAATCGACTCATTGCTTGTAACTTAACGAAAATATTACTTGAAGGTTGATAGAGTACCAGGGGAAGGCAGGGATCCTTGCTGTGCAAACTTTGGGAAGTAGGAATACCTGGAGATATGAATGTCGTCTGCTCTTGAAATAACCGCTGCATCACGATGTACCATTCGCCATCGGAACCTTCTTTTGGCTGCACACCTGCGTCTTCTTCATCAGACGTCGTCTCCCTCTTTCTCCTAGCTGGGCTCCCATGCACCCTTTGCACTCCCACAACAGGCCCTTCCCTCTCCAGGGTACCCGCCTGGTTGTCCATATTTTCTATCCTCTGAGGCGCCTCCTCTTGATTCTTCCTATTTTTCCCTCGTCGTTTCAACTCCCGCATCACCCTTTCTCACCACCTGCCGGCGATCTGCGCCCTTTGATGTGCACATCGCTCCCTCAACATCCTTGCGGTCTCAGCATCCATTCCCCCGCTCCCCTTCTTCACACTTCACGTAGCATCTGTCCCTTCGGCCCTTCCCTTGGCACTGGAGGTTTACGCTTCCATGCTCGATTTTTGGAATTCCATCAGCCCTTCGTCCACCATCAGGGCCTTAATCCATAATGGAATTTCCTTAAGCAGCTTCCCTCTTAGCCTAGATTAGAAGATAGCCTCAGCCTTAGAGAAGGATTGGTAGCACTCTGCGGCAAACTCCATAATATATCTGTACAAAGTGGTCTCTACCCAAAAATCCACCACGCGGGTCAACTCAGTATCTAGCCAGTGCAGGGCCATTAGATCTCTGTGCACCCACTTGCATTGTATCTTCCGTGAGTTATCCCTAGGCACCTTGGTCTGCAACCTCCGCAACCAATTATAGAGGTCGCTAGGGAATTTTCCCCAGAGGATCTCGTAGGTATCACTGGCAGAATCTGAGAAAAGGACGAGATCCTTGAGCACCTTCTCCTTTTGATTCGTCAGCTCCACTTGCTGAGCGATAAACTGGTCCAAATGGTTATCCCACCATCTCTGTATTTCTCCTTCGAAGACCCTCGATACCATGATCTAGTTTCCCTCATAACGTGTAGGGTCCCGGCAACGGAACCATTTGTTGGCAAAGAAACAGGTCTCGCAGGCAAGACCCAGGTTCAGAGATTGGGGCCAACAAGGGAATCTGATGTAGTCTAGAACCACATTGGAATTTTCACCCTACTCCGAAGAGCAGAGAGTCTCACCTGAGGTGTGCCACAACCACATGCAGAAGGGGAATAGATCGATAGTGGAGGATGTATCCACAATTCGAGGTTAACATAGAATTGGTTGCATAAATATCATCATCCGCAAGAACATTCAGAAGATTGAGCAGATACTAAGCAAATAAAATTTTAGGACATCACATACATCATGCATGCATGTAACTCATATAATAAGACAAAAACCTGCAAGTATATTGATAACTTTCAGCTAGATCCACAGTTACATCGCTTCCACAGGAAGAGCTTACAATTCTGTTACAGACGTCTCATAGGACGGAAAGAGAGATAATAGAAGCCTAGGAACTACAAAGATATCAAGCTCTGGATAGATCTCTTCTGCAGTATCCGCTCGATCCTCTTCAATCGCTCTGCATCCGTATCCCTTCTTTCGGTCGGGTGATGGCTATTTATTCACCCGCCATCGCGATTGCTAGTTCCTCTTGTGTTCTTCTTCAGCTACTTTCGGCTTCTCTTTGTTGTCTATGAGTTCCGCTCTCCATCCTCTATTGTATCTTCTCTTCGTCTGCACTTGACTGCATTAGCTTCTTCAGCTATCTCCTATTCCCCCGCAACCTCGGTATCTCTGCTACTCACCGTAGTTGCGGCTTGGTCGTGACTTCCATGTGTCGATCCGCAACCCAAAAATATGTTATTTATTCAATATTCAAAGCAAGGGCCCCAACAATGGTCCTACGATTTGAGCCTCCAGTCGACGAGCGCATCAAGATATTTCTTGGCCCAGGGGATCCGCGTGAACATTTGTTCTCCTGGATGGAGAAATAGTGTGATCGTACTGCAAAAGAATGGGTTCACTTGTTTATTCATGCCTTGGGACCAATTCCCACCGCATGGTACATAGATGTGGAGCTACATCAATGCACCCGCTAGTGGGAAACCTTAAAGGATGAATTTTTAGGGGCATTTGGGTTAATAGGAGGATCAGAGGTGCTTGATGAAGCTCTACAGGATATCGATACCTTTATATTTGGTGAATCCATACCCTACGTAGCATGTGAAATACCCACATGGGAAACACAGATGCAAGATATTTTCAACTGCTGTAATATCACCATGTAAGAGTGCGATGAAGATCCGCGCAATGTTTCGATCCCAGAATCTGAGGGGGAACACGCAGTTGCAGGATCTATGTTACACAGTGTGGATGTTACAAAACCTCTGAAGCTATGAGAAGTTAACATTGGTATGAAAGAGCAACCCAATTTGGCTAAAATTGGGGACTACTAGGATGATGAAATAGTAGGAAATATTGCGGAACTTCTCACGAAATATCAAGACTTATTTCTGACAAAATTTTCGGAGCTTAAGGGGACCATGGGGGACTTAGGGGGGTTATGTGCATCACTCTGAAACCATATGCACGCCCGGTAAAGCAGGCGCCCCTATCGACAACCGTAAGTATAAGCAGAAGGTTAGGGAGGAAATCGATAAAATGCTCACTGCAGGTATCATCGAACCAGTCAAACAGTCAGACTGGGTGAGTCCTGTGGTGGTTCAGGAAAAGAAGAAGAAGGGGGAAATCCACATCTGCATAGATTTGTGCAAGTTGAATGATGCATGAGTACATGATCCATTTCCTACACCGTTTTTCGATGAGATATTGGATAGCATAGGAGGCCAGGAGGCATATTCCTTCACCAATGGGTTCTCCAGGTACCATCAGATCATAATCGCACCCAAATATCACAGCAAAACCACATTTGCCACTGAATGGGGATCCTTTCAGTATACGATCATGCCTTTTGGGCTTAAAAAATGCTCCTGCCATCTTCTCACGGGTAGTAGTCGCCGTATTCAAAGAGTTCATTCATAAATTTTTAGAGGTATACTTTGATGATTGGACTGTCTTTGGCTTAGTAAAGACGCACGTGTCGAACCTATGCATGATGTTGGATGCCTATCGGAAGCACCAGATTTCTCTGAATATCAAGAAATGTATCTTCTATGTGCCTTTCTGAATCTTGCTCAGACATGTAGTTTGCCAACAAGGGCTAATGGTGGACCCTGCGAAAGTTGTCGTGATCATCAATCTGGCAGTCCCCACGACTGAGAAGCAGCTACATTTTATCCTTGGACATACGAGCTACTACAGAAAGTTCATTCAGGGACACACGCTGATCACAGCCCCTCTAGAAAAACTTCTTAAGGATGTTTCATTCTTTTGGGATGACGAGTGTCAAAAGAGCTTTGAGCTCCTGAAGGAAAAGATGATCTCTGCACCTATCCTTGTTTTCCATGATTGGGCGAAAGTATTTCATGTCCATGTTGATGCTTTTGGAATTTCCCTAGGAGTGGTCCTTACATAGCCTAGTGAGGGAGACATTGATCACCCAATTGCATTCGCTAGTCGAAAAATCTCAGGTGTGAAGCACAACTATGCCACCACAGAGTGGGAGGGATTGGCCATGTTCTATGCATTATAGAAGTATCGGCATTATCTGTTAGGGGGACACTTCAAGATGTTTACAGATCATTCGGCTTTGAAGTACCTAGTGAATAAGCCTTTGTTGGGGGCGGAATCTGTTGATGGCTTCTGTTTTTCCAGGAGTATGACTTTGAAATCATTGTCAAACCAGGCAGGTTGAATGTTGGGCCCGATCACTTGTCCCAAATTGAGACTGGAAAAGAACCAACTAACCTGGAGGAAGGATTTCCTGATGTAAAGTTGTTTTCTATTAAGGTATTCGATGCACATTTCACTGACATTATTCAGTTCTTGACTACAGGCATGGCACCCGAGGGGTATTCAGTGCAGCAGAAGAAAGAATTGGTAACCTGCTCTGTAGATTTTACCATCATCACAGGTCACCTCTATAAGATGGGAGCAGATGAATCGATGCAGAGGTACGTTTTGGAACATGAGCAACATGCTATCTTGGTAGAAGCCCACAATGGGGTGTCAGGAGGTCACTATGCAGGAAACACCACAGTGCAGAAGGTCTTAAGAGCTAGATTATGGTGGCCTACCCTGCATAGTGACTCTCACGACTATTGTAAGGCCTGAGATACATTCCAACACACCGGAAGGTCGTCCTGTAGAGATAAAATTCCCCTCCAACCACAAATGGCCCTACAATAATTTGACAAGTGGGCCATCAATTTCGTAGGACCTATCAACCCCCCCAGAAAGATGACAGGTGCACGTTACATTATAACTGCTATAGAATGTGACTAGGTGGGCTAAGGCACAGGTAGTGAAGGATTTCACTACAGATACTGATGCGCACTTCATCATTGAGCAGATTCTAACCAGATTTGGATGTCCAAAAATCCTGATGAGCGATAGAGGTACGCACTTTTTCAATGAAACCATATAGGCCTTGACAAAATAATTTCAGATCCATCATGCAAAAAGTACCCCACATCATCCTCAGGCAGACGGCGCAGTCGAAGCTTTTAATAAGGTCTTGGAGCATGTTCTCACTAAGGTCTGTAACGTCGATCGCAAAGATAGGGATGTGCACATTTCCTCTTTTCTATGGGCTTACCGAACCACCTGTAAAAATTTGACAGGGAAGACATCGTTTAGGATGGTTTATGGTAAGGAGGTCATTATTCCCATGGAATATATTTTTCCTAGTCTATGCATCATAGCCCTCACAAACATGGCAGAGTATGATATTATGGTGGAGCGGTTAGCACAGCTTGTGGATTTAGAGGAAGACTTTTTCATCGCCAATTACCATCAATAGGTACAAAAGGCACGCGATAAGGCCTGGCACGATTGACATATTCGTCAAAATACCTTTACGGAGGATGACTTAGTCCTGCTCTATGATAGTCAGTTTGAGAAACACCTAGGGAGGTTCTGACAGCACTGGCTTGGGCCCTATACAGTTAAGGAAATCACGGATGGCGGAGCTGTGCGATTAGCCACCCTATGCGACGATATGCTACCTGGCTACATCAATGGTAGTCGTCTCAAACCATATCAGATCAAATGACTATATGGCCAGAGTAGTTGTATGAAGTGCGCTAGCCCCACCAAGGAGGGTAAGGGTCGCAGATACCATGCTCCGCGCAGGAGGAAGCTGCAGGATTGGAAGCCCAGGGAAGTGCGTTGAAGACGTGGAAATAAATTTAGAAGGAATAGACTCAGAACACAGCAGGTGCACTGGGAGCATAGGTGGTATGCTCAAAGCGCAGGGATGCACTAGGAGCGCAGGGGTACGCTGAGCGCACCCAGGGTGCGAAAAATAGTCATTGGAACAGTCAAATTAGGTAAAAAGGAAAAATTACCGTTGGATGGAGCAGGCTGACGACATTTAATGAGGCGATTTTTGGAGATTTTTTACCATTTACTTGATGGTAAGTCCCACGTGAATTTTACCCTACCATTGGGAGATCGCCGAAGCTATAAAAGGGGTGGGCTAGACCAGACAAGGGTTTTGTATCGCTTGAATAGCTCGTACTTGGCATATTTGTCCTGGACAAATTTGTGTTGTAAGAGTTTATGTGCCTATAGTGTCTCTTTCATTTCTGAGCAACCTTCTCCCTCTAATAGTAGCAATCCTGAGTTTTTCTTTCCTGCTAGCATGACGGCTACGAATCCTGCTGAACCTTCGGAACCAGTAATCTTGGTGGAACAAGGCACTGAGGAAGTGGTGGAGATTTAGTTTGAGGCTAAAGAATTTTTCTCCACCCCAGTCATGAATAAGGGGAAGGAAACCCACAAAATGGGCTGGAGGGAAGCCTCGTACTTCCCCGCGAAATGTAAAATCCCCGCGAGCAACGCCCTAGGCACGGGTTGCACAGGAAGATGTCAGGCTGCAAAGCCCATCAATTGGTTACCTCCTTTCGTTTGGCCATGTCGGCCCTCTATGCGCACATCGAATAACCTCGACAGTCTGATCACCTACTTGCAGATGCCGCTGACCCCGGGCAAGGTCCCTGTTATATTGGTGAACCTTTTGGAAAGCTCCATGAAATCAAATTTGACGATCATGACTTGGCAAATTTGGAGGCCTTCCTCGAATTGGCGCCCGAGTTATATCTGGAACGAATCTAGGAGGATGATGGGATCAAAATTGTCCCCATAAGCTGGGTACGCGGCGTGGCAGGGTCTGGGCTCCTCAACCTGCTCAGGATGCCACATTTCGGCCATTACAATGTCATGGACCATCTAGTATGTTAGTTTCTTGCTTTGGTCCATGATGGGTGTTTATGGATCAAGGATCGAATCCCTATTGACGTTGTGCTCATCCATCAAATAATTGGTCTTCCTATGGAGGGGTCAAACCCTCTCGAGCGTGTTGGCAAGAAGTATGAAGGGGAAACTGCTGAGTATGTGCGAAAAAAATACCATGTGGAGCGAAATACTCATGGATTCATGATAAAAACCATCAATGATCCTGCTACATAGCTGGGTACCATGTTATTGGAGTGTAAAATGATGCGAAAATGTCAGGTTGCCTCCGTCCTCGCATACGTAATTTAGCTCGCAGGCCAGTGCGAAAAAGGAGTTTGTTTCAACTGGTCACAATATTTGTGTAATGAATTTTTGGCCAATGTCCGTGAAACCCAGGAGCAGGGACGGGCATTCTGTTATTCGTGGTTGCTACTTCTCATCACATTGATATCTTGGGAGGCCCCAGAGGAATCGGTCGCCAGAACTCACCCCTGACATGTGCGAAGGGGCCTGATATACAAACTTATGGGATTCGAAGGATGCCTAGCGTCTCGAGGACAACCAAGTCTTCTGGGTCCTCTTTCAGATTAGTTTGGCAGCAGCTATTAATTCCCGACCACGGGTGTCTCTAGCAGTATATGACAGATACAAATACATTGCGGCATTCCAGGTCACCATGCACAATGTCCATATTTGAGCATGAAAGGATAAAGCCTGCGCCTCGCTCCCTTATATGGTGGCAGATGAAGAAATGTACAATGTCTTTGCACTCTGGCCTCCTAACTGGAAGATTGGTTTCAAAACTGGCGCGAAGAGCTCTGCAGCAACCAACACACCAAAAGTAATCCCACCTGTCATCCTCAAAGATACCAGAGGACCAAGCAAGAGTACCAGGCAAGACACAGGCGCAACAGCACGAAAGGATGCACAGTAGAAGCAGACCCTTGAGAAGGATGCTGAGGTGGAGACTCAGGTAGATTCGCAGTGAGACCTGGGTACAGAAGGACTGGATGCAGGAGGACCTGCCTCCCCCCGCGGCACGAAGCGAACAGGAAAGCCTATCAAAGGGCCTGAAAGAGGTAGCGCTCTCAGCAGATGGAATGAGATGAGACAGTCACGTTGACCAACGAAGACCTTGAACAAATCGTTGATGCGGTCACTTTGGCCGCGAAGGACAGATGAGTAGCCTTAGAGGAGCAGCAAAAAGCTACAGTCGACACCATCCAAGCTAATCTCCGTGCGCTACAACTGAAGACAGACACATTGCATACCAATGTGACTCAGGTATGCACACCCTCAGCTACCAATAGCACAACATTAGTTATAGACAAAAGCCGCCTCTACTCTCTACCTGGCGTAGCCCTTGTGATCAATCCACCCGACCTAGGAATCCAAGTCCAGGCCAGTACAGAAGTCTAGCTGAATTTAGCTAAGTTACCTCATGAGGCCTTGCAGGGTCTCCACGCCTCTCTATTTCAGGAAATTCACCATCGGGACCAACGAGTGCACCAACAGCTCAACGCGGAGGAGCATACAACTGATGCAAAGAACGCTAAAGTGTGCCTCGCCACCACGAATCAAACGGAGCTCGAAAACGTGATTCACCAGCTCTGCGCAGAGGTTACCACAGATATCCTGGCCACGGCCACCCCTCAGGCTAAGGTTGACTGGTTGGTCGCAGCACTGAAGGCCTCCAGGGAGTAATTTCAGGTGGTCAAGGCATGGATGGAGCAGCAGATCATTGATCTGCAGGCTAAGTTGCAGCCTGAAACACCTCCGGAGGTACGGGCCCAGCGAACTGCATTGGTCACCACAGCTATGAACACCATTTCAGGGAAAATATTGCAGGGTGCCCAATTACTAGAAACAAGCCATTTTCCATTTCCATTTCCTTTTTCCTACCATTTTTCATTTCCTCCAATAAAACCCTTCTTCTATGTATATCATTGAGTCAAAGTCCTAGAGTCTAATTATCTTTGTAAAAACACCTAGAGGCTTGCATGCCCTAATGGCAAGTACTCTTGCCAATGAAAAATGGGAGTACATTAATATCCCTTGTTCGTTGGATCTTGTAGGTGACTCGACCACAACAAACATATTTGTACCTACAAAGATGTGTTGGGCATCTTGACTCCCATTGGAATCAATGGTGGGAGCTCTCGTGTTGACTAGTGGCATTCATTAATGCCCACTAAGCCAACAACTTCTTACTATGTTCGACACCAACACATTTAATCACATAGTAAGATTTGTGCCATCGACCATTGAAGACTTGAAGACCCATATTTTGTAGCAGATGAAGTAGATTTCCGTTCATTTCTTTTTCAACTTGTCATGACTTGAGGACAAGTCAATAAATAAGGTTGGGGGGAGGAAAATGTAACTTATATATTTTGTATACCTTCCAAGACTTATATATTTTCAGCCATATTCAACAGACTCATCAGATTCATCAGACTATCCAGCAGCAGATACGACAATACAGATCCATCTTTCATCCACAACTTGCAGAAGAAGCTTCAGATCAAAATTGTAGCAACTAAACATGCATGATTCATCCACTTCTATAGGTAAGTAAGGTATGATGTTTTCTAACCTTTAATCTTGAAATTATTTTTAGATGCTAAAATGATGATATTTGGAAAATATTCCACTATTTCACCATTCCCTTTCTCATTAAAAATTGCCAAAAACCATCAGTTGGGGAGGGGGGGAATTTCACACTTCATTTTTTCTCTTATTCATATTACATCTTAACCCACATTGTTTTCCCACAATAAAAATACTACAAAATGATGAGCATATTAAATTACTTCTTAAATATGATGAGCATATTAAATGACTTCTTAAAATGATTGATCTCAACAAAGTAAATAATGATTGTAAACACAAGAACCAATCATTAAACAGAGATCTCAACAAAGTAAATAATGATTGTAACACAAGAACAAATCATTAAAAGATGCAAATGCTTTGCAAAAATAAAAGTTATCCAAAGAAGTGCAAAGTTAAAAATAAGTCCATGATTGAAAGATGTTTGTTACACAAGAACCAAACATCTTGTGAAAGGAAGCTCATCTAAGAATTAAATCAAATAAGTCATTGTAGTAGCTTGCATGAGGACATGCAAGAGCTTCAGTTGGGGAGTATGTTTGGGTTTCAAAATGTCACTCATTACCATACATTTTTCACCTATGCTTCCATTTTATCACCCATTATTCACCACCATGTCACTTCATTTTCCCTATTATTCACCATTAATGGGTCTAATTTATATTTTCCAAATATTATTTATTTTTAAGCATTTTTTAGAGAAATTCTTGATTAAATATTAGAAAATAATATATTTTACATTATATATGGAAAGTGGGTTGTTTTTGTGACATGTGTAGGTGCCAAGGAAGCTTCCAAGACACCTTTATGTGGCCTTGAAGGATCAAATTCGAATTTGAGAAGATAAACCTCATGGAGAAGATTATGATCTCATGGAGAAGATCAAGGACAAAAGGGGTTATGTGTCTAGATGGTCGAGAGATGTATGGAACTAAAAGAGAGATTAGTGGATGATCATTATGAGTTTGTTACTCATCCCATTGTATAAATAGGAGTACAATCTCCTCCATTTGTAATGTTGAAGTTTTTGTAATATTGTAATCTTGAAGTTTTGTAATCTTAGAATTTTGGAGTATGTAATCTTAGAAGCTTAGAGTTGGTTTGTAATGGAGATTTTCAAATAAAGGATCCATACTTCAATTTTGCTTCTACATCTGAGTCTCCATTGAAGTGGTGTGCTTGTGGAGTTATGGAGGGCCCCCATGGCCTGACTTGCATGCTTATTTGCTTACTTTAGGTATAATTTAATTTATGTTTTTGTTTCATTTTAGCTTTCAAGTTTTTGTTAAATAATCTAATATTGGAAGGATCTTATTTGAAAGTGTTTTTGTAAGAGAACCATAAGATCTCATACAATTATTAGGTTTAGCTTTGTTTCATTTCAGTTTTTAAGCTTTGTTAAATGATCTAATATTGGAAGGATCTTATTTGAAAGTTTTTTTGTAAGATAACCATAAGATCTCATAAAATTATTAGATTTAGGTTTATTTCATTTCATTTTTTAAGCTTTGTTAAATGTTCTAATATTGGAAGAGTCTTATTTGAAAGTGTTCTTGTAAGAGAACTGTAAGACCTCATACAATTATTAGATCTAGGTTTATTTTATTTCAGCTTCTAAGTTCTTATTAGATGTTCTAATGTTGGAAGAGATCTTGTAGAATATGTTCTTGTAAGAGAACTATAGATATCAAACAATTGTTAGATCTAGGTTTGATTAGTTATTGAAAGAGATCTTAATGAATATGTTCTTGTAAGGGGACTTTAAGATCTTGGACAAATTAGGAATCTTTCTAGATCTATATATTTTAGATAAGCACTTCTAAGTTTACCTTCCCGGGTTGAAATTAAATTAAACTCTAATTGACATCATCAATTAGAACCAAACATTTTGGCGCCGTTGCCGGGGAAGTGCAACTAGAAGGATTTAGTATTTATTTTATGCATTTGTTTTTAATGGGCTAATTTGTGGAACTTAGTGACAGCAGGTTCATAAAGGAGTTCAAAGTTTGGAGCATTTTTATTTTCGCACATAGTTAATTCAGTTTTTATTTTAAATCCCCCATTTCTCACTAATCCATCTACGGATGATGAATTTGACAATGTTGAATAGGTACTTCTTGGAGAGCAAGGACAATAACCTTGAGCCAACTCTAAGACAGGATTCTCACATACTTGTAAAACATAATGTAAAATTTTTAAATCTTGATGTGAGCATGTTCGAATTTTTAGTCCGTAGATGGCTTCATTGGAAGCATTCTTTTACTTAGAAAATAAACATCTTTCAAGTTAATGTAGAATAGATTAGAAAAATAAAATGAGATCTCATTAGAAGTTATTAGAAGTCGTTATCATTCGAAGTTTTTAGTTTTGTTTTCAAAAAATAAATCATCATGAATAAAAAGAGATGCTTCATCTTTGCATTTCTATGTCTTGTTCCTGTATCACGGGTGAGCCAGGAGCCGGATTATCGGAAAGCTTTGTCTTCTGAGAGTCTAAATGCCCCCATGACATCGCAGAAAGAGTGTAGATAATGCACGGTTTTGTTGCAGATCTTAATTGTGTTTTATCCATCCACGCTAACCTGCATAAATAAAAAAAAAAATCAAGAGATTAGTATGCTCTCTTCATGCGCTTCGTGTGATCAGGAAGATCAGAAAATCTATTGAATTATTCCAAATAAAAATACTCTTGCTGAAAAATTGATCTGCGATATAACAATAAAGAATTTTGTGAATGAGCGAAAAATCATCTTAAAAAAACATTTTAGATAAAACTTAGTCTTTTTAAATTTTAGTTTTTTAAAAAAACAATTAAAAAAATAATTTTAAAAAAAATGAAAAATAAAAAAATTCCCACATAATAATAATATATATCATATATATATATTATTTAAAAAAAAAAAAAAAAATCTTTTTGAAAACTAATCAATTTTTTTTAGAGATAGGTTCAATTTCATTTTTTTAGATCTTTCGAAAAAAAAAACACAACCTCATTTAAATAATTTTTTTTGTAATAAAACAAAAACAACCACTAAATGCATCAATAGTAGAGACAATAAAAATGTGGATGTTGTGATTCATTATAGCTTGCCTCAAAGTTTGAAACATTATATTCAGGAGAAAGGTTGTGCAAGTCAAGATATCATTCATTATGTCAAAGTGTTGGAGTTTACATCTTGCCTCTAGTGGAGTCACATCAATAAAAAAATAATTCAATATTGGGCAGGATTTATTTCCATCCCAAACGTAATTTTCCGGTCTAGTTAACCACAATTATCCACTATAACCTCAAAATTCTTGCAGCATTAATGTACTACCAAATTGACCTTACTAATCTACATTGTCGATGTTGATAAGTTGGATCGATGAGTATAGCGCTGAACAACAATTTTTTAACTCATTCAATATTCTAGCAGCATTGTGTTGAGCTATTGGCATATTATGCAGTCAACAATGTACCAACAGCGATATATATTTTAGCGTTTATGCGCAACCAGCCCTCGAAAATATAGGTGGAATAGTTGGATCCTCACCAGCTGCTCTTTCCATGCCTCACAGCTCACCCCATACTTGGGAAATAAGTTTTCTTAATCTAGAACACGCAGAAATAAGAGGAGTTGCATTCTTTACAACAAGGGCAACATTTCAGAGCGCCTTCAATGGCAGAGTCTCAATCATGGTGTTTCGCGGCGGGAGGTTTTTGGGAGCGGTTTCCATCTCCCGACCTAAGGCCCTAGTTCTGCACAATACGAGATCTTTTGCGGCCAATCCAACCACTTCATCGATGACGGATCCTTCACCCAACTCGATCAATCGTCGCCTGATAATTCAACTGCTTGGTATGGATTTCGAGCACTGGCGCATTATCATGAAGCCCCCGGAGGACAATCCTACCAGAGATGAAATCATTGATAGCTATATTAAGACCCTTGCTCAGGTCGTTGGAAGTGAGGAGGAAGCCAGGATGAAGATTTATTTAGTCTATACAAAGCACTATTTTACATTTGGTTGCTTGATATCAGACGACTTGAGCTTATAACTAATCACCTTTATAAATCCCATTCCATCCGTTGGCAGAAAAGGTCACAAAGGCCCTACTAACATCGCTCTCTATGGAAAATCACCACCCTCCCTCGACGCTGCTTTTTATGGATTCTGGCGCCCACGAGGAGGAACAGCATAAGCCCCAATGTTTATAGCAAGGGCTGCGCCAAATTCATGAGAGCGTTAACATGACCTTGGGCAGGACATGGCACAATCACTGTGTGCAAAGCACATTGCAAATTTTAGCCTTCAATATTCATTGTGAATGCGAGTCCCTTTTCTTCTTCCTTAAAACAAATGCCCATTCCAGCGATTGATGCCGAGCACTCCATTAAGGTTGATCTTCTTGGCAATGGCATCTTTGTCCACCACATCGAACGGGGCTAAGTTTCTTCTTCCTCTCCGACCTCATCTCCACAATCTAGAATTAGTTCGATTTTTGTGTTCCTATCCTGTCTCAAAACCCTCCATGTGCCTTGAATTTAGTTATTGTGCGTTTTTTTTCACATTTTCTTTTGCATTTCTTTTGGTTTGTTTTATATTTTTAGATTTAATTTGTTTTTGTTATAAGTTGTATTTATTTTGTTTTGATTTAGTTATTTATTATCTATGTTAATGTTTGTTATTATAATTATATTAATATATTAATATAATTATAATTTGCTATGTTTGTTATTATAATTTGTTGTATATATTTAATATTTGTTATGTTGTAATTAATATAGTTGTAAATTTTTATTTTATTTATTTAATTGAAATTTGTTGTATATAATTTGTTATGTATTAATATATTGTTTTATATTAGATGTGAATGTTATGTTATGTTATGTTTTTATTTAAAATAATAATAATAATAATAATAATTAAAATAAAAAAATTGTTGTGTTTTGTGACACTTGTTGTTTTGAGGGATTTAAAGAGTGAACATTGGCATGTGAAGGATATTGGCATTTTATAAAACAAAATTTTGGTGGTATTCAAATTAAGAGAATCATGAGAATTACAGGAACTGATTGAAAGCGCAAGAGTTGGTACAAGTGCAAAATTAAAAATTAAAAAATAAATAAATAAAAATAAAAAAATAAAAAAATAAAAAATAAAAAAAAATCAACAAAATTCATGCAGGTCTAAAAATAAATAATGGAACACTTGGAAACAAATTTTGAGGATCGATTTATCAAACATTTGGAGGATTCTATAGATGATGATTATCTTGTTTCAATAGCTTCAAGTTGGCATTAAACTCATAACATATTCCTGTTGAATGCTTTTATATGACATACTAATATGCAGAACACAACAGATCTTTCTAATGCCAATCTTTTTGCCGAGCATATTTCATCTCACACAAACAGGAAGTATTACTTTTCATGGTTATTTTAAGAATGGATTGATATTAATATCATGATTAAGTCAATTTCATCACTTTGATTGTCCTTAACATGTTTGATTTGGTATGAAATTTTTGCGTAAGAATCATAAAGGAACTGGCCATTTCTTCTTGAACACACTTATGTTTTCTTTGTACCAAGTTTTTTTTACAGGTTACAGGATAATCAAGTATTCATTAAGGAGATTACATTGCGCGCACAATTGGTCTTCAAACGACTAAATTCATGAAAAATTATAATGACAAATCCATGTTCACAACCATTACCTTAAACCTCCCTTTTTGCAAAAGATTTTGAATTCCACCAATTGTCAATCCACAAAGCATACCATTTCCATGTCCATTTTTCACAACAAGAGTTCTTGTTCATTCACCATGCATTTCCTTTCATCTATTCCTAACCCATCAATAAAAGCCATTTTCCATTTCCATTTCCTTTTTCCTACCATTTTTCATTTCCTCCAATAAAACCCTGCTTCTATGTATATCATTGAGTCAAAGTCCTAGAGTCTAATTATCTTTGTAAAAACACCTAGAGGCTTGCATGCCCTAATGGCAAGTACTCTTTCCAATGAACAATGGGAGTACATTAATATCCCTTGTTCGTTGGATCTTGTAGGTGACTCGACCACAACAAACATATTTGTACCTACAAAGATGTGTTAGGCATCTTGACTCCCATTGGAATCAATGGTGGGAGCTCTCGTGTTGACTAGTGGCATTCATTAATGCCCACTAAGCCAACAACTTATTACTATGTTCGACACCAACACATTTAATCACATAGTAAGATTTGTGCCATCAACCGTTGAAGACTTGAAGACCCATATTTTGTAGCAGATGAAGTAGATTTCCGTTCATTTCTTTTTCAACTTGTCATGACTTGAGGACAAGTCAATAAATAAGGTTGGGGGGAGGAAAATGTAACTTATATATTTTGTATACCTTCCAAGCCTTATATATTTTCAGCCATATTCAACAGACTCATCAGGTTCATCAGACTATCCAGCAGCAGATACGACAATACAGATCCATCTTTCATCCACAACTTGCAGAAGAAGCTTCAGATCAAAATTGTAGCAACTAAACATGCATGATTCATCCACTTCTCTAGGTAAGTAAGGTATGATGTTTTCTAACCTTTAATCTTGAAATTCTTTTTAGATGCTAAAATGATGATGTTTGGAAAATATTCCACTATTTCACTATTCCCTTTCTCATTAAAAAATTGCCAAAAACCATCAGTTGGGGAGGGGGGAATTTCACACTTCACACTTCATTTTTTTTCCCTCATTCATATTACATCTTAACCCACATAGTTTTCCCACAATAAAACTACTACAAAATGATGAGCATATTAAATGACTTCTTAAATATGATGAGCATATTAAATGACTTCTTAAAATGATTGATCTCAACAAAGTAAATAATGATTGTAAACACAAGAACCAATCATTAAACAGAGATCTCAACAAAGTAAATAATGATTGTAACACAAGAACAAATCATTAAAAGATGCAAATGCTTTGCAAAAATAAAAGTTATCCAAAGAAGTGCAAAGTTAAAAAGAAGTCCATGATTGAAAGATGTTTGTTACACAAGAACCAAACATCTTGTGAAAGGAAGCTCATCTAAGAATTAAATCAAATAAGTCATTGTAGTAGCTTGCATGAGTACATGCAAGAGCTTCAGTTGGGGAGTATGTTTGGGTTTCAAAATGTCACTCATTACCATACATTTTTCACCTATGCTTCCATTTTATCACCCATTATTCACCACCATGTCACTTCATTTTCCCTATTATTCACCATTAATGGGTCTAATTTATATTTTCCAAATATTATTTATTTTTAAGCATTTTTGAGAGAAATTATTGATTAAATATTAGAAAATAATATATTTTACATTATATATGGAAAGTGGGTTGTTTTTGTGACATGTGTAGGTGCCAAGGAAGCTTCCAAGACACCTTTATGTGGCCTTGAAGGATCAAATTCGAATTTGAGAAGATAAAACTCATGGAGAAGATTATGATCTCATGGAGAAGATCAAGGACAAAAGGGGTTATGTGTCTAGATGGTTGAGAGATGTATGGAACTAAAAGAGAGATTAGTGGATGATCATTATGAGTTTGTTACTCATCCCATTGTATAAATAGGAGTACAATCTTCTCCATTTGTAAGGTTGAAATCTTAGTTTTTGTAATCTTGAAGTTTTGTAATCTTAGAATTTTGGAGTATGTAATCTTAGAAGCTTAGAGTTGTAACCTTAGAGTTGGTTTGTAATGGAGATTTTCAAATAAAGGATCATACTTCAATTTTGCTTCTACATCTGAGTCTCCATTGAAGTGGTGTGCTTGTGGAGTTATGGAGGGCCCCCATGGCCTCACTTGCACGCTTATTTGCTTACTTTAGGTATAATTTAATTTATGTTTTTGTTTCATTTTAGCTTTCAAGTTTTTGTTAAATAATCGAATATTGGAAGGATCTTATTTGAAAGTGTTTTTGTAAGAGAACCATAAGATCTCATACAATTATTAGATTTAGGTTTGTTTCATTTCAGTTTTTAAGCTTTGTTAAATGATCTAATATTGGAAGGATCTTATTTGAAAGTGTTTTTGTAAGAGAACCATAAGATCTCATACAATTATTAGATTTAGGTTTATTTAATTTTAGTTTTTAAGCTTTGTTAAATGTTCTAATATTGGAAGAGTCTTATTTGAAAGTGTTCTTGTAAGAGAATTGTAAGACCTCATACAATTATTAGATCTAGGTTTATTTCATTTCAGCTTTTAAGTTCTTATTAGATGTTCTAATGTTGGAAGAGATCTTGTAGAATATGTTCTTGTAAGAGAACTATAGATCTCAAACAATTCTTAGATCTAGGTTTGATTAGTTATTGAAAGAGATCTTAATGAATATGTTCTTGTAAGGGGACCTTAAGATCTTGGACAAATTAGGAATCTTTCTAGATCTATATATTTTAGATAAGCACTTCTAAGTTTACCTTCCCGGGTTGACATTAAATTAAACTCTAATTGACATCATCAATTGGAACCACACATAGTTGTTGTGCTGATATATTGGTAGTACGCACGTGGATGCAAAGGTAATTATTAGATCTGAGCTCTGTGATATAAGCTTGTAACTAGATTTTTTAATTGTGAAGCTGATAAGCTAGGAACGCAGCTCTGCTTGACTTACCTACTCTCTTTCATGGTGCAGAAACCTGGTTCCAGCACCCTCCCATACTACTTCGGGTGAGACTTTGGCTTGCGCAAGTAGGTCACTACCAAAAGGGCCAGTAGTATAGGGGTTTGTTGGCAAACCTTAAACCTCTGAACCTAGGTCAGGACCCTTTGAGCCAACAATTACTTTACCAAATGGGCCGAGGTGATGCCTACATTTAAGGCTGACGGTAAAACTGCAACTATTTTCATATTCAATCGATATCCCTCAAGTTATCGTTACGGACCATGGTAGCCATTTTTGAAACATTATGATGACTTAAATTTCCACTCAACTTGGCCTTCGCCATGATAATTCCACACCGTATTACCCACAGGCCAATGGCCAAGTTGAGGTTGTAAAAAAAATTTAACCAACATGATTAAACGGATTGTAGGAAGTCATAAATTGAATTGGCACACCATGCATTTTTCTGCATTGTGGGAATAACATACCTATGCAAAAACATCCACATGGTTTACTCCTTTTCAACTCGTTTACAGTTTAGAAGTTGTTTTACCCATTGAATGTGAAATTTTGTCACTCAAATTAGCCATTGAGTTATTACCATCTACCTCTAAAAAGGAAAAATGTTTCTTATACCTATCACGGTTAGATGAGACTCGCCACACCACTGCATTAGATATTGAAGCTCATAAAAAACGTGTTAAGGCTCAATATGATCAAAGTGTTAAACCTTGTATCTATTTGGAAGGTGACCTAGTCTTAGTATATGATCAAGCTCACGATAAACTAGGCACTGGTAAATTTGAACCAATGTGGCATTGTCCTTATATTATTAATCATGTGCTTGCAAAATGGGCCTATGAATTAGTTGATTTTGACGGCATATCTTTAGATAAGCCCAGAAATGGTCTTTATCTGAAGAATATTATGCATTATTTATCATGTTAAGATCTTCTTTGTACATTAATTACATTTTTAAAACAGTGTGCCTTAGATTAGTTATTTTTCTTGTCACGTTTTCACTACTTTTGTTAGCTTATCTTGATTACTCTTGATACTGTAGATGACTACATTCCCTTAGAATTACATTGGCTTTGCTAACGGTGCCTTTCCTAGTACACATAACTTATCTTCCGTTGCTTGTGTTATCTATTCACCCATTGATGAGTTAGTTTCTATTCATGCGATTTTCCTTGGTCAAGCAACAAACAATATTGCAGAATATAGCACAGTCATTGAGCTATTATTTGATGCCATTTCATTTGGCATTCAACATTTTATTTTTAGGTTAGATTTACAACTCATTGTATTACATTTGAACGATGTTTATGCAATCAGAAATTCATTATTGTTAAGAATGTTTTTAAGGGTTCGTCTCCTGGAAAGACAATTTGATTACATTGAATATCAACACATTTCAAGAAATTTAAACACATTATCTAATGAATTAGCTAATCAAGTTTTAAATATACATTTGCAGCATTGAATGTAAAACAAAACAATATTCAATCCATATTGAACAAGATACTCAGAGACCAAAAGTAGTAATATCATTAGGTCAAAATAGTTGTGTGTCAAAAAATATTACATCATCTATGATCATAGTTTTCAAACACCTTATGATCTAAATATACTGATTCAAAAAACAAAACTTTCATCTAAATCAACCATCAGCTATCCATGATGATGATCATGGTAGTAGAGTATAGCGCGTGCCACTCTACGCAGATATCGCCTAAATGGACAAGGAACCCCAGTCACATGCCTCTGGTATTTGAGAGGCAAATCATCCATCCCAGTCTTTTGGATGTCAAAGTTCAACCTCTCTAGGTTGTGTTCCGACTCTGTGAGGGCCTCTACTACACCAGTCGGTGGTGGAGTTGCCGCTATAGGTTGTGCTTCTCGTCTATCAAAACGACGAAGCACCGCTAGATGTATTGGGCCAACATATGCATTTTAATATTTTTTTTCAATATTGGATGATAAAAAATTAAATAAAAATTAGATAACATAAAAAATCAAAATAATACTTTTTACTTGACGCATCCCACTGTGTTCCCAATGGGAGTGTTGTATCGGGGTCACCCCTTAAATCAACCCCTGCATAACTTGGAAAATCCTCAATCATGAAGATCTGACTCTTGAGCCATACAAAAAACTGAGGAGTATATCGGACCACAGGACCACCATCGCCACCATGGCGAGCCATCAACAAAACCCATCGCAACATGCGTGGTTCCCCCGGTCCCGTCAGATCCACTAACAACTATTGAGGTACAAGGAGTGGAATTCTCTCCAAGGTGAAATATATGAGAATGGATACATAGCTTAAGTTCTTCAGCTTCCCGTTATTTTCCCGCATGAGTTGGCTTTTCATATTGACCAACACTCATTCAAACCAATTAAATATTGTTCCCTCAGAACACTCAATAGCAGTTTGTAGCTGTGATTTCGTAGCCACATGAGGATTTGCACTACCAAAAAATTGATTAATTTTAAAAGCAATGATTTTAAGGTCTATTCGTTCGATGGTCTTTATGTTAATACGAACATCCTTCAATTGTGAATCCTTCCTCCAATACTGCACCATATAAGAAGTAGTAAGTAGTCCTCCTGGTTGTGTGTCAAATAAGGTAATGTCTCCTCCTCTTCGGGGCAAACTGGCGATGAAATAAATATCCTCTATCTCAATCACAAGCCTATGATCCCCGATGATGAAACATTTTTCCTAGACATCCCAGGCATTAACCAACCAGGTCATGAGTTCCACTTGGGCCTTCATACCTTGTATTGACCAAAATTTTCACAAACCACAATTATTTAACACACGAAGCGTTGATGGAATATCAATGGCTTCATTTTCATGTGATTCATGCTCGCATTCTCTCCAATCAATCATGTTTGATTTCCTGTACATAATCATTTAGGAACATCCAAAAACTTTTAAGAGAATTTGGATAAATTTTTTTGGAAAGAAAATCAATTTTTGAAAACCCCATGGCACTTGTGCAATTTTTGTTCTTAAAAAATTTGTTTTTGCGCATGATCTATGTACAAAAACCGCAACGGCACGGTGATTTTTTATATTAAAAAATCATCAAGGTGCGCGGGTTCTGCCACGAAAACCTGCGCACCCCCGAGGGCGGATTGTAAAACCATTTTTCCTCTAAAAATATAATCTAGAAACTTAAATTGAAAAATTAAATGGATAGAATGCAAGACAATGAAGATATTAAATACCTAGAACTGACGGTTCACGAAATGGTTGGTTGATTCTCCCGATATCGGCTTTAGAAGATCTATGGTTAAAACTCCTTTTTTCTGCTCTAGAAATCAAAAGGTAAAATTGACTTGTTCTCACCATTTTTTATAGGTTTTCATGAATAAAATAATATTATTTTGTTTATTTTTACCTTTAGAAGTTTAATTTTTTAATATTTTTACCATGACTGAGAGTGGATTATTATAATTTTTGAGTTTTTGTGCAGAGAACATGGTGTGTCTAAAAAAGAATCATTTTTATGACAGATTAAAATTTAATCACTTTTTTGGGCTCTCAAAATACGAAAAATCAAAACTAGGGAGTCCTCTTTTAAGCCCTTTTTAGACTCTCTAAACATGAAAAGATCGTCGATCACTTGAATATTCGAACTTGTTTAATAAATGAACAGTCGTCTACTCAGTATAATTTTACCCCTTTTACAGAATGAATTAGACTAATTACGAAAAAGGTATACATTGACTAAGCATGGTCAATAGAATTCTCTCAAACATAATTTTATCCTTTTTCGGGTTTGAGAGACTAAACTTACAAAAAATAACATTATGGAGATTAATTTTGTTTTTCTTCTAACTCCTTAAAACTAAAAAACACTGAGTTAATCTTATGCTAGATGCGTTAAAATTAAACGGTACAGGACCTTTCGATTACATCAGGACCGAACCACTCCTTACGGTTCGTTAAAATTACTGAGATGGACTCATTTGAAGGATGAGCTTACAATCACAAGCAGATGTTGTCCTCCTCAAGCTTGAAAAAAATAGAGAGGTACTTGATAGTAATGGTGGGGGGTGGAGTGAGAAAAAGAATCCATCTTTTATACTTGTTTTAAAAAAAGCAGCATGTCACTCTTGAACACGACACTTAGTCATACTCGTGTATGGGTTTGGTAATCCTTTTTTCTTACAGTTAATCAAGCCTCATTGAAATTCTTCGGTCGGTTTTGAGTATTATTTTTAAGTCAAATGTTTCCAAGTCATTTACAGTGTCGTTATGTTTTCAAGAGAAATTTCAACTTCAAATTCATTATTCATTGCAAATATTTGTCTCCATTTGCATTGACCATCCATTAGTCAATCCTTTCAAAACATTTCTTCAAAACTTGACATAATGGTTTCATGTCGTAGGCCTTCCTATGTCGAATCACTTCATATCGACTTCAGCTTATTATCTAGGAAGTTGATCTAGAAATTCTATTAGTACCTTGGAATATACATGCCCTAATGGCAGTTTTCTTGACTTCGATGACAGGATTTCATCATTGGCCTTTTGATCGAATGACTTTATGAGTGTTCGACTGCAAATAATTCATTCACATTTCATAGATTGTACTGAAGTACTTTGAGAGCCATTGTCATTATTGGTGGTTTCTCTCACACTTGTTAAAGGTTTTCATATTTGACCGTAATCAAGTGGTTTCTACCATGTTCGACTTTAAAATAATTAATTGCATGGATAGATTCGTACTAGTTCGAGAAGCAGAAATCAAGACCCTGGATCTAATTTCAACCATCTAGGCTACGAGGAGTTTTGTATTCATGATATAGTAGACTTATTCATAACATATGTTTGCGCCCATAATGTGTCTACTTTTGACGTAATGCTAAGTCATATATGTACCAGAACATGCAATTATTTTTTCTCTGAGTATGGGAATGCCTACCTTAGTGATGATTATATATTTACATTGAATTTTTCTTGCAATTTTTCAACCAATGTCTCCAATCCAATCCTTGGAATGGTAAAGGGCTTCACCCTCTCGAAATACTTTCTCAGACTTCGCGCTTTAGGGGGCAATCTGTTACATGTCATTTTGTCACCATGACATTTGACTTTCAATATGGATCTATCACCATCCATATTCATGCTTCCTTAGAAGTCAAAATATTTATATTCCTGAACCAAGTCTTAGGAACTGGGAAAAAGCTATTAAAAACTCTTAAAGGTTGCCTATTTCCTTTTGTGGTCACTCCCTGTGCATGCACTGATAATTCCTCCATTATCTGTGGATATCTATGCTTTTTTTCCAATAAAACCTGCACACCCCATGTAAAAGAAGGTAAACACGAAAAGTAACTTCTAGAAGCATAGCTGGGAGAATATTATTCCAACTAAAAGCCTCTTGAGTCATGCCATTTTGAGATATATCCCTCCACTCGTGGAAATTATCCCCTTGGATGAATGAACCCTACTCCCTTCATTAGAGGATCTCATCCCTCTATTGATGGATCTAAAACCTCCTCAATTTCTCCTATAAATTGAGTTGAAGCTTCAGGGGTAGGGGTAGTTTTTTTGGAACTTTTTACTTCAGATATTGTACATTGTATAAGACTTCAATGAATATAAACCCATGTTGTTCATTCTAGAGAGGAAATTTTATCAAACCAAGGAGAACGATTATGAAGGCATACGGGAGAAATTTGTACAACATCAAAACTCAAGTTGTAAGATTTCTGTTTATATTCTTGATAATACATATGGATCTCTTTTTCTCATTGTGTTATTTTTTAATTCATTAAAACAATGACAATTCTTAATCTCCTTGATCATTAAGTTAAACTGTTATTTTTTAATATTATGTACTGCAGGTGCTTTTGGTTCTTTACATGTTTGTGATTGCAGGTTCTTCTCAGCATTGAAGGAATTCTTCGGGATGAAAGGAAAGGTCTACATCAAACATCTCATTGAAATATAGGAGCATTACCTCCTCATTTATAAGTTTTAATAATATGAATGTTAATAGCTTAGGGAAATAGATATCCAAATGGTTGTTTGTTTCCAGTTATTTGCGGGGATACTAGGGAAATCGCTCTTGTCCCCAAGAGGGATTTATCTAGAAAACAAATGGCCATGCTACACTTTTCCTCAGAGGGTCCAATGAAGGCCTTATTTACATGATTGGATTACTTTTGAAGTGTACATTCCAAATATGCTTTTGGTCTTTCAAGACACGTCCTAGTTTTGAAGAAAAACTAAAAAAACTCCTTAATTTTCGTGCTTCTACCATTGTTTTTCACTACACACTACACTTCTTGAGTAAGCTTGAAAAATTGAAGTTTTGAAGGCCTTGTAGGTGGTATTTTTTCAGTTTCAAGATTGGGTTGGATAGAGGACATCCAAAGCTACCTTGACTAATCTTCAAATTAGAAAAAATATGCCTAAAATTCAGCTCAAAATTCCCTCTAAGTACATGCTACGCTTCTGTTATAACATGCTACGTTTCTTCCAAGAATGTGACGCTTCTATGTAGGATGCTTTCTCGACAGGTGTCAATCACAAATGGTCAAAGTTTCAAGGTTACTTCTGTCTCATGAAATATTTTATGGATAAATAATTATATGTGTGCCCCTCGTTGTTGAGGAATCTTGTAATCACTCAAGGAGAAAAATATTCCTAGTTGTTAGCTAAATTTTTTTTTTGGGGGGGGGGGGTGGGGGGGGTTGTTTCTAAATTCCCTAAAAAACTAGGAAATGACTCATAGGGTGAATTTATGAAGTGCTTTGGATCAGGTTTCGACCCAATGAGGTGGAATTTTCTCTATTTTCTAAATGTACTCCAACTCAAGTGTTTTTATAGGTTGGATAGTTGATATTGCAGTGTGGAGCTTATGTACATATTTTTATAGTAAATTCAAAGACATGTTGTAGCTATAATTTTGGGACTCCATTGCTATTCTTATTAACATTGTTTTTTCTCAGTAACACCATCAAATTGAATTTTTATGATTCCATGAAATCACATGTATACTTCTATATGATAAATCTTATGAGTCTATAAGCATAATTTTTACTTTTCCTGCTCCGTTTTATAATATTTTCATAAATTTGTTTTGTTTCCCCTGATGAATGAACTCATGTAATATGCCCATTCTTAGTCTCTCTTTTCAAACCCTATTCCACAATGAAAATCTAAGTGTGTTTCTAAGTATACCTACCTAGCCTACTTAAAAAAATGGTTATAGTCCACTTGAGCTTGATTTTAAGAAAAAGAGAGCCTTAATATTTAAGTCCAATCAGCATAAACTTGTTAACGATATATTATTTAGAAATAATTATGATTCTATTCTTTTGAGATTTTTGGATAAATATGAAGCAAAAATTGTTCTACAAGAACTTCATGATGGACCAGTAAGTGGGACATTACAGTGGAGATACTACTGCTCATAATATTATGCAAGTTGGATATTAGTAGGTGACCTTATTTAAAGACGCACATATGTGCATCAGAAAATGAAAATTTTGAAAAACTACTTCACGAAGACAAAGGAAGCCATCTATGCCATTGCAGCTTGTCAATATCAAACAACCTTTCAAGCAATGGGAACTTGATATAATAATTGAGATCATTCCTCACTTCTCCAAGAAACATAAATATATTTTGACTGCAACTGATTATTTCACAAAATGGGTAGAGGAAATACCATTGAAGTTAGCCAATTCTGAGAGCATCATTGAATTCATTGAACGGTTTAACATTACCATGTTTGGTGTTCCTAATGTTCTTGTTTTTTATAATACTTATTATTTTCTGGAAATGCAATGACTGGATTTGATTTAATGAGAGGATTTAAATTGAATTATTCCGCAAATTATTATCCCCGAGGAAATTGTTTGGGGGAATCAACTAATAAAAATATTATAAAGATTATCAAACGAACCATTGACCAAAATCAAAAAAGCTGGCATAAAGCTTTAACATTTGCTTTATGGGAAGATAAGATAACTAAGAAAACTTCAATAGGAACATCCATGTTTCATCTAGTATATGGAAAAGAAGTTATTCTACCTTTGAATATAGCTATCCCTTCGGTAGCCCTAATTCAATTTATTAATGAAGAACCTTCTTCTACTTTACAATTATGAATGTCTTAAATAATTAAGCTCGAAGAAGAAATAAATAAAACTAAATTGGTTCATGCTCGTCATCAAGAATTGGTCGAAACTTCATTTGAAATCGACAAACATTTTGAAATCGGATACTTAGTTTTGAAATGGGACAAAGTACATGAGGATAAAGGAAAACATACAAAATTTCAAAAAATTTGGCTTGGTCCCTTTCAAATTTTTTAGAAGATAGGTACATCGACTTTTATATTGCAATATTTACAAGGGAAGAAGGAAACTCTTAACGTCAATGGACTTATACTCATATTTTTTTTTCTTGAAAAGAACATATTTTCTTTTGTACAATATGTAAATATTTTGATACAAATAAATTGTGTGTAAAGTATTACACCTTTACATAACACTTTGCAAGTTTTTCTCAAAATCTTGAAGATGTTGAATTTTGAATAAATATAAATATAAACTTAAATATAATTCATTTCAAAAACTTTTAATTAGCATATAAATTTAAAACAAAGAGATCCTTTGGATTTGTAATTATATTGAGAATCCAAATTGTTGTAAGATTTGAAAATTTATCTTTATAACAATAGTAAATATGATGAATTTTTAGCATATTTTATTTCAATGGTCATCCAACATGTTAGTGACAGTCTGGTCATACTGCCATCAGTGATCAAACTTACTCTTTTGCATTTTCATATTAGGAGTCCCATACCATAAATTTTCATCATTCCATTAGGTCATGGATTCATTGATGGTAGTGGTCTTTCATCATTTTTCCCTCATGTAAAACTTGATGATTCTCCTCTCTATGGTCTTCAGTCATGATTCACTTTCACTCCCAGTTCATATTATTAGGTCATAGGGTTGGTCTCATTAGGTTCTAGGGTCTCATCATGGTCAAATTAATGAGTCAAGTGTCAATAAATATCAGTAAGGTCATGAGGAGGTCAAATAAACTCAAAGGCACAGTATCTGGAAAGATAAAAGAATTGTTCTATTGAGCTTGATGTAATTTTCAACTGAAAACCATGTTTTGAGGTGAAAATATGGTACTTTGATTTTATTATCATCTTTTATGTAGTTTTATGTCTTCATATGTAATAAGTTGCACTTCAGAAGCTGTTATCTCCACAGAGCCACCACCCTACTGTTCAAAGGTGATTTCCACAATATTTTTAGTATAAAATCATGTTCTAAGTTTTTCCATCAGAAGGAGCCCGGAAAGATCTTTCCAATGGTATATTATACTCCCCAAACTGACTTCTAGATTGGAAAATATGCCTAAGTGAACAAAAGTCCCCAAAAGCCTAACCTCACCCATTTTCTCATTTATCCCTTAAACTTTGTAACTTTACCTTTTCATATAATTTCGGAGTGTTTCATTGAAATTCCCTTTTCCCTAATTCGATTGCCCAATTGAATCGCAATATTCCCTTTGACCCATAAACCTCTGGTGCGATTAAGCCATCTCCGATCCCTCAGATCCGATCGCAATCGCATTGTCGCAATCCCTACCCCCAATTCATCGCATCGCATAGTTCCGAAACACCGATGCGATTGACTCCCATCGATCGCATCTCAACCGTCGATCCACCCTTCTGATCGGATGGCTCACAAGCCATTGCACCATCACAATCGACATTTTTCCCATGACACTTTACTCCCACTCCACTCATCCTTTTATTTATGATTGTGATTCCCTCCCGGTCCCACCATAAACCTTTCCGCCCTGTTCAAACAAAAATGGTTTTTTCCCTTTGTAAAGGCCATAGTTTGATTATTGTAATTCTAAAACATTTCTTAAGTCTTTCAATCGCATCAACCTTTCCTCCATCGCATCGCATTATTTCATTTCCCTCAACACTTAAAACCCGCTTCCTCCTCCCCACTGATGCGATTGATTGCATATCGCTCATCGCAATTGGCGAATCCCATTACATAATACACCCGCTCCCCTTCCCAATTGCGATTGCGACTGTCCATGGGCCCCACCTTAAATCCCTTCCACCTTTTCAATGAAAAAGGGTTTTTTTCTTTGTAAAGAGAAAAACTCATTTTTGTTTGTTTTAATGGGATTTATATCATCGGACATCGTTTTTCCTCATTTATTACCCACGCTCTATTGTATTACTCCATCGCATCGCAAATTATCATTTAAATGTGCCCACTCATCTCCTGCTGTGATTCCCGATTGCGATTGCGATTTTCCCATGAGACTTCCACTATACACTATCGCATCGCAATTTCAAAATCGCATTGTCCCAATACACCTTCCCCCCTTTCCAATTGCGATTTGCGGGTGCGATTCGCGATCGCATCTTGGGCCCACCGTCCTTTCCTTTGTTCTTTTTCACTCAAAAGGGACTTTTCCTCATTGAAATGGTAAAAGTAGTTTTCATCGGTTTTAAAGGAATTTTCTTCGACAGTTGGTTTTTATTCAAAGAGTAAAGACAGAGACAAAAAGTCAAAACTGAGAGCTAAATATAAACATAGAGATAATTATAGCACGACAGCAACGATAAAAAGGAGAAATGGTTCCAATTTTTTCTTTCTTCTCCTCTGTTTGAGAAACTACAAAGCATCCAGATGATCAGAATGTATTGTTTCCCCTTCTTTTCAGGGGCATCTGGTTGGTTTATTTTCTATGTTCTGATTTCAGTTCCTTAGCTGGTGAAACAGCTCCTTTTTCTGTGGACCTACTCCCCTCAATTTCTGTCAATTTAATGTAATTTATAAATCATTTGTAAAGGGGAATAAAGTGTGGAATAAGTTGGAAATCACTGAGGATGCTCTGCACTCCATTTCTAATAGTTTGGCAGGGAATTAATAAAGAAATGCAGCACTGATTTGTGGGATCCCTATGGTATGGATTTTAGCATTGTTCTTTCTTTTGTGTTCATCTGTTAATTGTTATGTTTTCCATTCATTTCATTCATATCACCAGTTGAATGTTTTCAAGATAGATAGGTAGAATCCATTATATAATGCTCTGCCTTGGGAAATCATTCAATACTCGATGTTTTCTTCTATTTAAAAAGGATCCATCTCCTAAGCCCTTTTGAGCTCCTCACCAGTCTTAAACATTCCATCATTATTTAAACTGAATTGTTAAAATCCCTGCCTACCTTGCCCCATGAAATACCCTGTATCTCTGATTTAATTCCCCAGTTTCAAACTTCCCAACCCATCTAATCCTACAACCCTAAAAATTTATAAAAAACATTCCCATTTATTATACCTAGCATAAAATCAGTTTTGCAGTTATACTTCATTGAATATTTTCCTCGGAGAGAGCCCTCTCCTGACCTTGTAGGGCTAGCTACAAGGCTGAGCGTGGTTTGAGGTTACCCTGATTTGCCTTCTTTCAGCCTAAGGTTCAAATTAGGTGCTAACATTTCTAGTGACTCCACTGGGGAACTATTTAGCATGAAAGACTGATCACCCCAGTAATATTTTCCATATAAATTCTTGGACTCTGGATGATGAGGTTCAGAGTTTGATAGGCTGAAATAAAACATTGTAAAGTAGAAATTTGACCACACTGGCTTCGAGGAGATACACAAGGGCCAACCCTGATCCAAATCCTCCCCCTGTGTTTGAAAATCCTAATCTTATTCCAAGAATAATCAGAAGACAAGAAGTTTCACTAAGTCCTAGACCTATTTTCAGATCCTATACTTGGCCTAGTGAGTGGTTTCTTATAGAAGGCCTCTCTTTTGATGAGTATTTTGAGCTTTCTTTGTTCAGAAGTAAATTTGAAACTGCACTCGATGACACAGTTTTAGATCCAGAATTTCTTGTAGATCTTGAAGTTCAAAGGGAAAACACATTCATTGATGATTATATTTTTAATTCCCCTCAGACATCTATCACCGTAACCAATATCCTTGAGCCTTCAGAGTTATCAGAAACAACATTTCCTTCCCTTAATTCATCAGCATTCCCACCAGTTTCAGAATTCAATTCTCAGCTTTTGACTCCTCCATCAACACCTCCCTTGAATCCACCTCGAGTCATGGCTGCCCGGTATGCACCCTTGGTTTTACCTCAGAACTTGAATGATATGCCTACTGATTACCAAATTAAAATACCTATCTTTGATGCCACTCAGAGCACAACAGCCCAGCAGCATGTTGATAATATGAATGACTTCTTCGACCTTCATGAGGTAGAGGCAGAAAATGTAACCACAAGATTGTTTGTCCAAAGCTTTGGAGGTGAAGTTCGAAAATGGTTTAGAGCCTTACCAACAGGCTCTATCCACACTTTGTAAGAGTTACATAGATAATTCTTAGACCGGTGGGAGGTAAAGAAAAACCCACTTCAAATCTTGTCTGAATATGAAAATATTAAAAGAAATGTGGGTGAAACTGTATAGGATTATTGTGTGAGATTTAATGATGTATATAATGCTATTCCGGCCAATCTGAAGCCCCCCATGGGGTTAGCTTTGCTCAAGTTTCCAGATGGTTTCGATGCTGATATGGCGTATCAGCTACGAGAAATAGATCCTAGCACACTTTAAGAAATGCAGAAGATAGCTGTGAGCGTTGAAGCAAATTTGCTGGCCATAAGAGCGCGGAAAAAAGCTAAAAAGAGACTAACTGTGAAAGAAGAATCATCCCCTTCAGACAGTAAGATGGACACTTTGATCCAGACAGTGGAGAAAATGGTTGATTGGTTGACTATTTCGGATAGACCTGAAGCGCAGATCAGGAATCTGAACTTCAAAGGACATCAGCAGCCACAATTCCGAATTAAGCAGAGGGAACATAGAACGCAGGACCAAGCTATGCCACAATAGCAGATCAGAACTCCTTTGCAGCAAAATTATGTTCACGGAATGGAAATAGATGATGATGACTATCTAGTCATTGAAGCCAACCATTTCTTCATTGTTGATGGTGCGCCCATATTTCTCACAGAATATGAGGAATATACAGTGACTACAGACATTTGAAAGGATGAAGATTTCATATTGGCCAATGATGTAGTGTTAGAAGAAGAGTTTGATGATTATTAAAGAGGATACATGAACGCTTTGTCAGTGCAGCAAAAATAGTATTCTTTGAGGAGCAAAGATGTGCCAATCAATCCTATTCAGAAGAGAAAAGAGCTGCAATCAAAAAACGACTCCTCAAATACTCAAAGAAAAATGGAAAGAGCTTGTTGATCCTTCTCCCAGCAAGGCATCCTCAGTGACTAATGTTGCAAATGAAAAGAACCAATATAGCACAGCAAAGGAGCAAGTAGAGAAGAAAGATCCTCCTGTCAAAGAGGTAGAAAAAGTCCCATATTTTAATTTGGAAAATGAAATTTCTAAGCTGAAGGTGTCCATGCCCTTGACTGAGTTGGTGAAAAATAGCACTTATAAACATCAGGTGTCTAGAATTTTGCAAATAGACTCTGTGTCAGATATGGTAAATGTTGAATATGATTATCCTGAACTCATTTTTGGTCTAGCCATAGAAGGTCAGTCATAAGAAATTGAAGTCCCTCCCTTCTACCTCAGTCTTAGATTACATGAGTTCATTTTACATAATGTTATGTTGGACTCCAGAGCCTCGCATAACTTGATGCCTAAAGCCATTATGGAGAAGATGGGTCTTGATATTATCCGCAAATACCATGATTTGTATTCCTTTGACTCCGGTAGTATCCATTGTATTGGTATTATCAAAGACTTGGTAGTATCTTTAGACCAAATCCCAGCCAAAAATGTTTTGATGGATGTAGTTGTTTCCGATGTTCCACCATGGTTTGGAATTCTTTTGTCGAGGTCATGGGGTGCAAAATTGAAAGGGACCATTCAGCTTGATTTCTCTTATGCCACCATTCCCGTGTTCGGTCAGTTGAGAAAATTATATAGGGAGAAGAAAATGAAATACATGATCACCAGCAAAGAGAAGCCAGTTAATCATCCCATTAATGCAGTCCACAAAGATCTGGAGTCATTTTTATTATATTTATATGGTGGTTTGAGTGATGAAATTGTTCAGTTGGTAGAAGTAGATGAGATACCTGAAATTTCAGAAAATTTTAGGGAATTCCTTCAACAGGAAAAAGATAAAGCAGCAAGAATTTCTAAGCTTCCTGCCTGCCAACAGCAAAAGGACAGTGAATAGCAGAAAGATGCAGAAACCAGTCCAGATAAATTAGAGAAAGAAGCAAAATTTCAGCATCTAGCAAAAGAAGAAGAAGGCCTTTGGAGCATGGATTTTGATGGATCTATTGGTAAGGACGGTGCTGGTATAGGAATATGGATTCGGAGCCCTATTTTCCAACCTGAAAAATTTCCTAGTAATGTTAGAGTATGTGCTTACAAGTTGGCTTTTGACAGATCTAACAATGAAGTATAGTATGAAGCTTTGATTGCAGGTTTGAAAATTTTGAAGAAGCTAAATGCAAAGAGGATTTCTGTCTATGGAGATTCTAAGTTGATAATAAAATAGGTAAAAGGAGAGTACCAAGAAAAGCATCCGTGATTGAGGGCCTACAGAAATGCAGTCCTGGATATCTTGAGGATGTTTTTTGAGTACACTTTGACAGCACTACCCCGAATGCAGAATCTTATTGCATATTCCCTTGCCACTACTGCAAGCAATTTGAAGATTCCAATGAATTCCAGCAACAAATTTGAAATTTATGTTAAACATCAGCCTACTGTTCCGGATAATTTAAGGTATTGGTAAGTGTTTTGGGATGACAATGAAATCAATTCTTTTTTGCAGAATGAAGGAAAAATCAAGGATACTCCCATAGAAGGTGATTATGAGGTCGATGATCAAGAAATCAAAACAAATCAGATGGACATATTGCAATTGAAAGACAATGTAATTCCCAGAGGTCTCAAACCTTTAGAGGAGCTTTTTGATCAAGATGATATTGCAAAGAAACCAAGCTTGGTGCCTACTAATAAAGGAGGTGAGGATGTGAATCTGGAACAACTGACAAGCCTAAGCTTGTGAAGTTATCAAAATAATTGTACCCTGAGGTAAAGGAACAGTATGTTAAATTAATTTCATAATTATTTGATGTTTTTGCGTGGGATTATTCATATTTGAAGGTGTATGACAAAAATATAATTCAGCATACTATTCCCATCAAGCCGAATCAGAAGCCATTTAGACAGAAGCTGAGAAGGATCAACCCAAAGCTGCTACCATCCATTGAAAAAGAGGTAAAAAAATAGTATAAAGCTGGTATCATTGTCCCAATTAGCTTTTCTGACTGGATTTCAAATTTGGTCCCGGTAAATAAAAAGACAGGAGAGATAAGGTTGTGCATAGATTTATGAAATCTAAATAAAGCCTCCTTAAAGGATAACTATCCACTTCCGAAGATGGACCATATTCTGCAGAGAGTAGTTGGAGCATCAAGGATGTCACTACTCGACGGCTACTTAGGCTATAATCAGATCTTGGAGCATGAAAAATACCAAGACAAAACTACTTTCACAACACCCTGGGGAACTTTCCAGTATGCCAAAATGCCATTTGGGTTGAAGAACGTTGGAGCCACTTTCCAGCGAGAAATGGATATTACTTTTTCCAATGAAAAAAATGTTTTTCTTGTTGTTTATTTGGATGATCTGACAGTATTTTCTGGTTCTGATGATGAACATTTGCACCACTTGAGGGTTGTATTTCAGCGATGCAGAAAGTTTGGGATTTCTCTTCATCCAAAGAAAATTATGTTTGCTATGGATGAAGGCAATCTGTTGGGGCATATCATCTCTAAAGACGGTATTCGCATTGATCCTTCAAGAGTGGAGGAAATTAAGCACATAGACCTTCCACGTAACAAAAATGAGATTCAGGCATTTAATGGTTGAACATTAGTTGAACATTTAAGAGAAATGACTAATATGTTTAAAAAGGATAGCATTGTAAAATGGAGTGAGGAGGCTATCAAGTCATTTAATTTGGTAAAGTTTGCTTTGTCCAATTCCCCAGTCTTGATCAGTCTTGATTACGCTCAATATTTCATTATATTTTCATTTGCATCAGAGCATACTATGGCTGCGGTTTTGATGCAAAAGAGAGATCAGATAGAACAACCCATTGCATTTTTCAGTAGGACCATTCAACATGCTGCTTTGCGGTATAATATCATTGAGAAACAAGCATTGGCCCTTATAAAATCATTGAAGGATTTTAGAGTATACATTCTACATTCACATACCATAACATATGTTCCTAATGCAGCAATGAAGGATGTCCTGATACAAACTGATCCAGAAGGTCGAAGAGGTAAGTGGATAGCAGCAATGTTGGAATATGATTTGGAGATCAAACCCACAAAGTTGATCAAAGGAAAAGGCTTGGAAAAGATAATGGCCCAATCAAACCTGTGTGCTTTGGATATAAATCTCATAGAAGCAATGTCAGAAGATGAGGATGAAGGTTTGCTTGTTTCAGTTTCAGAAAATTTTTCTAAAATCCCCATGGTATTCAGACATAGTCTATGTTCTTCAGCACCTTTCACCACCTCCCAGGATGTCTAGAAGCAAATGTAGATCACTGAAACTTAAGTCTGCTAAATTTTGTATTTTAAACAGCGCTCTTTATTGGAAAGATCCAGGAGGTATTCTGCTTAATTGTTTGGTTGAAGATGAGGCTCAGCAGGTGATGCATGACTTTCACAAAGGTGATTGTGGTGGTCATTTGTTTTGGAAAACTACAGCTAACAAAGTATTGAGAGTAGGATATTATTGGCCCACCTTATTTTCAGATCTGTACAGAACAGTGATGAGCTGCCATGAGTGTCAAGTTTTACACGGAAAAAGGAAATTGCTTCCTCTTCCTTTGAAACTAGTTTTAGTAAATGCCCCTTTCCAGCAGTGGGGACTTGATTTCATAGGGGAAATCCATCCTGCATAATCAGCACAACACCAATGGATCTTGACAGGTATCGATTACTTCACCAAATGGATCGAGGCCATTCCAGCAAGGCAGGCCATTGATATGGTAATCATTCAATTCTTAGAATCATATATCTTGTCTCATTTTGGTTTCCCTCACAAAATCATAATAGATAACGCATCAGTGTTTAGATCTAAAAATATGGTGGAGTTCTGCGACAAATACAATATTGTGTTGGGCCATTTGACAGCATACTACCCGCAAGGAAACGGCCTGGAAGAATCATCGAATAAATATCTAATAAACATAATCAAGAAAATGCTGGAAGCGAACAAGAGGAACTGGCATCGAAAGCTCATCAACGCGTTATGGGAAGATAGAGTCAGCAGCAAGAAATCCTTAGGTATGTCACCATTTGAGTTGGTTTATGGTACTGATGCTTATTTTCCCACGTCACCTACAGTTTCGGTCATGAGATTATTGCAAGAGGCTGGCAGTGAGGAAGATGACAACCAACGAAGGATCAATCAAATGATCCACCTTCAGAAGATGAGAGAGGAAGTTTCTCATAACGATATTCAGTTGCAGGAGAAGATAAATAAAATCTATGACTGTAAGACCAAAGCAGAAAAGTTTCAGTTGGTCGATGTGGTGTTGATATGGGACACACGAAATGAGGACAAGAGGAAGCATGGTAAGTTTGACAACCTGTGGAAAGGACCATACAATATTTCAGCATACAAGGGACAGAATGCTTTATTTCTCTCAGAGATGGATGGCCAAGATTGTCCTAGAGGACCAGTAAATGGTAGGCTGTTGAAGCACTACCACTGTTGAAGATAATGGATCCAAATTTATGTCACAATCATTTTATATACCATACCATTGTTGGTCAGATTTTAGTTACACGGTCATTGAAGTTTTGGGCCCGAGGTGAAGGTTATAAAACTTGAATGACATGTGTAAGGTTTCCTGGTTTTATTTAAGTTTTCAGTCGCAGTTTGAGTCAGAGTCAGTCTGCATTGTGCCAATTTTCAGTATTTTGACCATATTTTCCGAATGGATAAGGCTACTTGGTCTATGGTGTTCTTGTCACCTCCAAGGAGCTTCCATCCTCGTTGGAGCCAATTTTAGTGTTATTTTGGTCATACTTCCATCAATGATCAAACTTACTCTTTTGCATTTGCATATTAGGAGTCCCATACCATAAATTTTCATCATTCCATTAGGTCATGGATTCATTGATGGTAGTGGTCTTTCATCAGTTTTCCCTCATGAAAAACTTGTTGATTCTCCTCTCTATGGTCTTCAGTCATGATTCACTTTCACTCCCAATTCATATTATTAGGTCATAGGGTGGGTCTCATTAGGTTCTAGGGTCTCATCATGGTCAAATTAATAAGTCAATTGTCAATAAATATCAGTAAGGTCATGAGGAGGTCAAATAAACTCAAAGGCACAGTATCTGGAAAGATCAAATAATTGTTCTATTTAGCTTGATGTAATTTTCACCTCAAAATCAATTCCCCACTGTTTGAAGGGTTCGTCCACATGAACAGGAATCAAAGGCAGAGCTGCGAGTTTCTGTTTTTCTGCAAATTTCTGACATTTATCACATGCCCTGACCCAAGTGAAGACATCTCCAAATAATTTTGGCCAGTAGAACCCAGCTTTCAATATCTTGTGAGCAGTATCCCTCCAACTGTAATGGCCCCCGCATATACCTTCGTGGAACTCTGCTATAATACTTCCCACCTCTTCCTCGGTTAGACATAAGAGCAGGATGCCTGAGGGATCTCTCCAGTACAGCCGGCCGTTTGCAACCATATACTTATGTGACTTCAACCTGAGTGCCCTGTATTTAGCCTTCTCGCAGCTAGGCGGACAGCTTAGTGTTAGGAGGTACTCCACTATTTCCTTGTACCAATGGCTGGTAAGGTATTTCATCTGTATCTTCTGGGAGGCTATCTCCACTCCCTGTGATTTTTATTTTTCCCCTGAATCTTCGTTTGCTGTCATAGACAGATTGATACCCAAAGCCTGGCAATTTGACTCAGATAGAATCTTTGCTAGACCTTGCCCCTTGATTAATTTGGTAAGACGAATATCTAATTCATATTCCTGTATCTTGGCTATCCATTTTCCTCTTTTTCCCTCACTGTCCCCTTGGATGAGAATGTCCTTAACAGCTGCTGTAGGAACAAATGCAGTGACATGGGACTGTAAAACATACATTCTGAAAGCCTTGAGGGATTTCACTAGAGCATAGGCTTGCTTCTCCAATATGTTATATTTGAGCTCGGTGTCACGCAGTACTTGGCTGAAGAATGCAATTGGTTGCTCATAGCCTTCCTCGTTCTTCTGCAACAGAACTCCAGCCACTGTATGGGGTGACACAAAATAAAAAATCATAAAAGGTTTGGAATAATCGAGCCCGGCTAATACAGGGGCTTCAGCAAATGCATTTTTTATTCTAGTAAAGGCCTCTCTTGACTCTGATGACCACTTCACTTCATTGTTCTTTTTTAACATGTCGGTGATGTGCCTAACTATCTCAGCATAGTTAGGGATGAACCTCCTCAAAAATTTTATTCGGCCTAGAAATACTTGAATTTCTTTTTTGTTTCTGGGAATGGTAATGAAATTTATCACTTCAACTCTTTTAGGGTCTATCTTCACTCCATCTTTGGTTACAATGTGACCCAAAAGCTTGCCCTCCTCCAATGCAAACAGGGACTTCTGTGGGTTAAGGGAGAGACCATACTTTATGCACTTATCTAAGGTTCTGCGCAGGTGTTCTATGTGCTCTACATCGTTCTTTGAGAATACTGTAATGTCGTCCAGATATACCACCACAAACTGGTCCTGCTCTCCAATAAAAGCAATATCCATGGCCCTCTGAAAAGTGGCCCCTGCGTTGATCAGCCCAAAAGGCATTCTGGCATACATGAACGTTCCCCATGGAGTGGTGAAGGCCGTCTTCTTTTGATCTTCTGGTAATATTGCCACCTGATTGTAGCCCGAGAACCCATCCATCATGGACATCCGGAAAGCTCCAACCACTTTCTGCGAGATATGGTCCATTTTAGGTAGCGGGTAATTATCCTTTAGGGATGCCCTATTCAGGTTCCTGAAATCAACACATAACCTTATTTCTCCATTCTTCTTTCACACCGGGACTAAATTTGCCACCCACTCAGAATATCTCAATGGCACTATAATCTTAGCCTTCAGCAGTTTCTTTATTTCTTGCTCAATAGAAGGCAGCAATAGGGGGTTAATCTGTCTGAGTTTTTGCTTGTGTGGTTTTGCATCTCCCTTCAATGGAATCTTATGCTGCATAATGCTGACATCAAAAGTTTTTAGGTCTTGATATGACCAGGCAAACACATCTATGTAGGCCTGGAATAACTTTTGATACAGCTATTTGTATTCCCCCGGGACCTTCTTTGATAACTTCACAATTTTTGGATCCTCTTTAGTGCCCAAATTGAGGTCTTCGACCTGATTCTCTGCCACCACTTTATTTGGCTGTAAAGGAACATCATTTTTGTTAAAAATCCTCTCTAAAGGCACTAGCCCTCAGGGAATGACATTCCCTTTCAACTGCAGAAATTTGTGGCCGGTTATTCTCTCTTCTAGCTTATCTTCTGGGATGTCTCCAGTCTCTTCCTCACAACTGTCAATCTCCACGTTGGAAAACTCCCCAACAGTTTCTAGGAATCTCTTCACCTGCTCCTCATCTTCAAACACTTTCCAGTGCTTGACGTTATCTGGGATTGAAGGTCGGTACCTTACTTCGATTTCATATCTCAGAAGAGGGTTCTGAGGTGGGCGGAAAGTACTAGCGGCCACTGCCAAGGAATCTGCCATCATGTTCTGTTCTCGGGGCATGAATTGAATGTTGAAGGCCAAGAAGAAGTTCTCTACAAGATCCCAAACTTCATTTCTATAGGCCTTTAGCCTAGGATGTTTGGCTTGGCACTAATTTCTCACTTGTCTGACTACCAATTCAGAATCTCCCAGCACCTTTAGATTTTGAATGTTCATACTCCTTGTTGTCTGCAGCCCCAATATGAGTGCTTCATATTCAGCCACGACGGTTTGTGGCCTCATACTCCAGCTTGAAGGACAAAGGGACCCATTGACCCATAGGTGAAATTAGCAACACTCCAGCCCCATTTCCTTCCCTGGAATTTGCCCCATCAAAATGGAGTGTCCAGATTTCAGATCCATATTCCTGCACTGATGATTCAGCCTTTATCTGACAGAATGAGGGCTCATGGGCGTACTCTTGATCTTCTTCCAACATCAAACATGAGAAATCCCCTTCTCTGCTGTAGACTGGGGAATTAACTGAATCGCCTGCCTTGGTGACTGTTTTGACAAATCTGGTTTCTCGATACAATCTCCTCTCTTGGCCACCAAAGACAGGGATAGTGGCATAGGTCAGGTCCAGCTTAATTGACCCTCCAATTCTGGTTCCCCAAGACCTTGACAGTAGCATACCGAAGCGGGCTGGCATGTCAGCCACTACAATATCCATCACCACACTTTTGACAGGGATCGGAGCCAGATTAACTGTCAGATATTTAATCATGCCCAAACATTTCACTCTTTTGGAGTCAAACGAATAGAGGTCTTTATATGGGCGAGTGATTTGGAGTCCCAATTGCTCCATGACAGACAGGGGCATGAGGTTGTGAGATGCTCCTCAGTCTAACATAAAATTATGCAACAATAGATCATGGATCACTAAAGACACATAAAAAGGAGGTGTGGAGGGATCTAACTCTTCCACGTGTGGACTGAAAACTACCATGGGTCTTTCCTCTTGCAGGTTAAGACTATCTGGGATGTGTGATGCATCAGGAGGAGAGATGAAGGAAGTGACCTGTGACTGATAAGCTGGTTGTTTCAATAACTCAGACAGGGGAACTGGTATTTTTACTTTTTCAAGCTCTTTTTGTAAACAGAAGACAGATGAAGGCTTATCCACTGACACTTCTTTTTATTTTGACTCTTTACTTTGCGGGGGAGGCTTAACTTCTTTTACAGTGGGCTTATCATTAGGGGATACAGCTACTTGTGAAGACGAAGGCATTTGATTATCAGATTGCAGAGATTGGTTAAGGGGCCTCTTACCTTTTTCCAGGGGTTTTTGAGTATTGACCTCCTTCTGTGCAGGTGCTGCCTTTTGGGGTGTGTCCTCCTCCTCATCTTGAGTGCGAGTTCTCTTTCTGGAGGATCTGAGGTCATATTTTCTATTGAACTGGGCTTGCATGAAGTCAACGAACTGTTTACAGTAATCATCAATCTTGGGCTCTTCAGCATCCTCGTTGTTCCTCATTTCTGAGTGAGCTTGTAGATCCCCCTCCTCACTTTCATGTACAGGACATTCTATGTCATCACTGTCTGAGAAGACAGGGCATGCCTCCTCTTGTTCATAGGCAGGATCTTCGGGAGAAGCCTCTATTTTCCCCTCCAAGTATAGAGGATGCGGTACCTGATCTTGTTGCTCCTTCTGTCCTCTCTGAAGTATCTGCAAGGGTGGTTTCCTGTATTGAGGATTGAATCCCCTGTTTGGAGCATTCTGGAAATTCTTTGGGGGTGAATTCTTGGCCTCCATCTCAAGCTTGACCAGCTTACTTGAGAGATTCTTGATCATTCTATTCATTTCCTCAATCTTGTCGTTGGCCGAATCTCTGTCTTGGCCTGAGGTGGATACTTCCTCCTTTCCCCTTCTTCTGTTATCGTGTTCTTGTTTCCCCTTGGATTTTCCAGTGGAGACAAAGTTTGCTTCTATCTCCAACGCGTCTGTCTGTGCATCATCCAGAGTGGCTGGCTTTCTCTCTCTCAATGAGAAACCGAATTCAGAATCAAATGCTACCACAAAAACGACCTTGGCAGCGGTCTGATGAGGCTTCATCTCGGCGGGGAGACTCAGGTACAATTTGTTGAATCTTCTGATAAACTCTGATACCCCTTCATTGTGTTTCTTTTTTAGAGTGTTAAATTCGGTAAGGACATTACCATGATCTTTCTTTTCCCCCCTCTTTTTGATGAAAGCATCCTCCATTGCCTCCCAAGAGTTGATGGAACGAGCTCCAAGTGTTTTGAACCATTTTCTGGCTTCCCCATCTAAGGATTGCACGAACAACCTTAGAACTACGTCTAGATGCTCCACATTAAAATTCTCTGCGAAAGAGCAGAACACTTCAACATGTTTCTGGGCTTCAATGTCATTCTCACCATTAAATCTGGGCAGAATCTTTAAATAATCCTGCGGCATGTCATTTAGTACTACAGGTAGCTCCAAAGGAGCGTATCTGTTTTGCAGAAAGCCAGGGACATTCGCCATTGGGGGAGGTGGAGGTAATACAAGAGTCTGAGCTGTAAGAGGAGGAGGAGAAGATGGGAGTGAAGTATGGATAATGATGGGGATGTAGTGAACAGCGGCTTGAGGGGTTGACGAGAATGCAGGACTGTGAACAGTAGTTATTTCAGTAACTTCCTTAATCTCCTCACTTTTAGGGGTAGGGTGGAAAGGGTAATGTGGAGTATAGCTAGACTCGGCTTCGTCTTTGACATGGGCGCCTCCCCGAGGTGGGCTCTCTGAATAGTAACCAGTATCTCTTATGATAGGGTTAGGGCCTTGTATTTGGGTGATTTGAGAGGAAGAGGACGGAAGATATGGAAATTTTTCTAGGGAGAACTCAGGAATATCGGTATGAACTGACTTCCTTTGCCTCCAGCCTCTTCTATGTAGGATTCTCTCTGGGTCAGACACAGAGGGTGTCCTTGACTGAGATGTACCTGACCTTAGGTGTGGCTTACGGGGAGCCAGGACTGCAAACAGGTTTAGCTGTAATATGATTGTGGAGTCGCCAAGGTGAGGGGTGCACAACTCTCAACTCTTCGTGCTCACCTAACTAAAGAGTGAATGGATTTTGTCGAGGCCCAGGGATCTTAAATTTCTTCAACTTTGTCCCCGGCAACGGCGCCAAAAAGATGTTGTAGCTCCTAGAGATAGCCTAGAGTTGCCATAGACCAGTGCCTAGGACATCTTATATAGCAGAGAGTCAAGACCATTTAATAAGGATAATCTCAGCAGAACCAGGCTCTCATACTATTTCTTTGCAGATGGGAAAATTAGATTTAAATGGTACCAAATACTTCAGAAGCTTAACGCAGAAGGAACAGTCATGAATAGACAAGATGTTAAGCTCCAATATAAATGCATAAGACAATTCCAAGACAGTTCGTTGTAATAAGGGTTGGATTTTCAATACTTCACAGAGAATGTTGATTGAAGGGCGTCTACTGAATACGTAGAATAAAGAGGATATTTAACTGTTATAAAGACAATATTTAGAAACATATGCTAACATGTGATGGGCTTAAGCAACTAAGAATCCACACACGATAACAGCATTTGTAAATAACACCTCATAGCAGCCAACATAGTAGAAAAGCGGATGAATCGAAAACGGGACAACATATTACACCTGAGCCATATTTAAAGTTCCAAAGAAGCCTATGATGTAAGTATCAACGAGGATAAATTTATATCAGAAGCAACAGGCAACTCGCATTCCAGAATGTAATACCAGATATATGGATGTAAGCGAAATGAATAGCTACACTACAACACACAAGAGAGAATTACACACTATGAACAACCAAAACCATAATCCTTTTGATAGACAAAACTCCTTTTCATTGAGGCCCTACGGGCTCTTTGCATTCATATTAGAACTTTCACAAAAATTGCAAACAAGAAGCTCTTACACAGTCAATTCTTCAGAAAGTTTGGAACCTTTCTTTCTCCTTTGATTTACCTCATATAGGCTTCCCTTCATCTCAGCGAGAAGATATTTTTGGGAATATCTTCTTCGCATGAACAAAATTTGTTAAATGTCACTTTCATAACAACAAAATTCATGATGGGGAATCAAGCCTCCCATCATGTGTAAACAGGCCCTCGGCCGTTTTTCAAAAACAGAAATTTAAACAACTATTCGGTGAAAAAGTAAAATGCAAGAGTGGGGAAAACAACCCACTCGAAACTTAAAAGAGATTAACTGAGTAAAAGTAAAATATGCCGTTAAGGCCACATCATGAATTGACAGAAAAATCACAGGCGAGGCTGAGTGGAAGCAGTTGCTGATTCAGGCGGGGGCACGTTTGCGGACGAACTGGCGTGCTGACTCATAAACTGCGCGCACCTCTGCTGACTCTCCGCAGTTGGCTCGGGCATCGCTGAGAAACCCTCCACCTCGATAAAGGCTTCGGTGAGAGAGTGGAAGCCTGCCCCAATAGGAAGCTTGTGCTTAATCAAGTGAAGGAGGTCGAACTCTTTTCGGAGAGTCGAAACAATCGTGTCAGCTTTGAGTTGAGTTGCTTTTCCCATCTGAAGGTCAGTTCGGTCTCTTTCTGTTTGCAAGCGTGCTGGAACAAGAAGAGGTAAAAAAACCATTGAACAGAAACGGAACTGACGGGCTTGTGGAAGCTCTTGGAATTGGGTTTGAATGGCTGTGAAGAGGAAACCATGAATATCTAAAACCACCCTTTTTTGGGACATGAGCCATAAGAAATGGACGCACACCTTGGAGATGTCTTCCGGACTCCCTACCCTAAAAGGCCAGCGATCAGAGAGAGAATGGGCCGAATCTCTTCAACGAACAGACTTAATGGGAACGGCTCTGCAGCGGGCAGGGAAGTAGCCTAGTCAACGGTTATAGAGGAGATGAAAGCTCGCCGGGCCTCCCGTGGTTGTTTGATGAATTGGGCTGCCAAGGCCGCGTCCTTGAAACTAACATATGTGGTGCTGGTAGGGATGCGGAGGGCTTGTTTGATAACATCGGGAGAAAGAGAAAAAACCCTGTTCCCCTGAGGGGAAATGAAGGTGCCCCGATGCACGTCGAAGACATCTCTGAGCCAGATGATGAAATCAACCACAGAATGAACCTGAGGGGTGATTTGGTGGTATAGGCCCGACACGATTACCCGGTAACGGTCTGTGTTCTTGAGATGGCGACTGAAAAGCAAGGGTTTGATGCTGCGTATGTCGAATGGGTATTTAGGGTCGCAGATACCAGCTTGCAAGTCATAGAGAGGTTCGAAACCAGGGGGATTCTTAGATTCACGGACCTGGGGGGTTTTGGGCTCATTCTTCTTTGGCGTTACCTTTCCCATGGCTGACATTCAAGAATTCGAAAAAGTGAAAGGAAAACAGAGGGAGAATGGATAATGGAATACCTTAATGGAAGGTGAATCTGCTCGGGAAACCGACGCAGGGAACTCTGACAATGATTGGGGTAGACCAGACGCTCTTTTCTACTTGGTATACGCTGTAGACGGGAACCTGTTGAGTCCCAAATTTGCATCTTTTCCATACATTTTTCCATACCTTTTTCACTCACCTAAATCTCCCAAATTGTCAATATCATGTGCAAAAGGGCATCTAACATGGTTTTTAATTATATTTTTGTGTTTGCTATTTGATCTAGATTTTGTTCATTCAGCTGCGGAATCTTGCCACTTTCCGCAGCTGTTGCAACTTTCCGCATCTATTTTGTAAAACTCTATGCTACAGGTGTCTACAAGGGAAACGAGCCACATGGGCAGGTCAGGAATGACGTGGGACATGGTTCGTGTCCTATTGGTTCAAGCAAACTCGTCCAAAGAAGCCGCGGTCAAAGGCGTCCACGTGGAAGTCAACCATGGAGTTTCATGCTCCGGGCCGACTGCTTCGTGGCACATAAAGATCCATACGGCCGTTTCTAAGCTCCGGAGGATAAATATCGACATTCTGTAGCAGAGCTCGGGAGTTGAATTCAAGCATCCCTATCCCGTAGATTACCTCTTCAACACGGCCATGCTCCTATATCCGTGGACGTAGTGGTCTACGTGCTCTCTCGCCGCATGAACTTTAGGAGACGCTGCAGTTTGTTGTTATATATAGTGCGTTTGCATACGCATAGGAAGTTAGTTGATGTTCGTGAATGTAGTCTCTGTTATCTTTTAGTCTGCTCTGTAGTGATTACGCTGCATTTGTGCCGTAACATTACTATTCTGTAATGAAGTACTTTTTAATATGAGAAGACTCTGTTTTTCAACTTAATTCGTGTTTGAGGACCCTTACCAAGGCTGTGTAGAGGGCCCCTGCTCAGATAAGGTTTTGTGTATTAGTGTATATTTCTCATTTCATTTCTTTAAAAATCATTGTATCATAATCCATCCATATGTTCATACTTTGTAGTCGTTTCCTTCGTTTATACATTTCCATAATTTCCATTTCATTTCTGTCTTTCATGATTTATGATTGTTAATCACTGATCAGTGTTCTTATTGCAGGTTATAGATAGGCAGCCCGGGCATTTTTATAGCTTTTTGACTAATGACATGGATCTAACATTGTTCTGCTGCTAGTTTGCTTTTCATATCTTTTGTTTAATTTCAGTCTTGCTTTGTTCATTTCAGTTTTGCTTATCTACTTTAGTAGTTAAATTTAGATATACTAAGCTTCTGTTTAATTTCAGTATTGCTCTGTACATTTCAGTTTTGTTTATCTGCTTCAGTAGTTAAATTTAGATATATATTAAGCTGCTCATAGCATCTTCAGTTGCCTCCGAAAGCCACAGCTGGACTGATGGTGAGGGATTGCATTATGAAATGTGTAGTTTAGTATTAGTTTCTTTTCTGCAAATTTAGATATACTAATCTTCTCATAGCATCTTCAGTTGCCTCCGAAAGCCACAGCTGGACTGATGGTGAGGGATTGCATTATGAAATGTGTAGTTTAGTATTAGTTTCTTTTCTGCAAATTTAGATATATTAAGCTACTCATAGCATCTTCAGTTGCCTCCGAAAGCCACAGCTGGACTGATGGTGAGGGATTGGATTCATGAGTGCCATGGTTTAGTATTAGTTTACTTTCATAAACTAATATCACTACTCAAATTGTTTAAGATTACTCCAAAAATCATATCAATTAATGATGAAGGGCTGTGGAGATAAATTGATGTGTAATCGATTTAGATTTATTTTGTTGCACTTTGAATTTCTTAAACATAGTTTCTTTTGAAGTAGTGTTTAGTCACAGAAGAATAGTTTGATTTTCTGATGTTCACTAGTTTACTGTTTTGATTTATTAGATTAGCAGCATCTTTTCATTTCATCAGTACATTTTCATTTTCTTTCAAAGTCTTGTCATTGTAATTTTCAATTTTCTTTTAAAGTTTCAAGTTGGTAAATCATTATAGGGGATATCACTTCCTTGAACAAATATAACCAAACTTGTTTTCATTTTAGAATTTCCATTTCACCTTAAAAAAACCAAAAACGACAAAAAGTTAAGAAATAGGTTATCTTGCACATATAGTGTGCCGCACTTCATCAGCTTACGATTCCCGGATTGACAAATTAAATGCAGCAATTTAGGACACACTAAATTGACCAAACATTTTGGCGCCGTTGCCGGGGAAGTGTAACTAGGTAGCCAATTTCTTAAAAAAAAAAACATAAAATCATAAAAGAAGGAAAACTTGATAACTTCTTGAAGTATGCTCTCCTCTTGCACCTAGTGTGATCTGGAGGATCAGAAAAGAGAGTTATTGGTTTAGTAATTTCTTAAGTATGCTCTCTTCTTGCACCTAGTGTGATCTGGAAGATCAGAAAGAGAATTATTAGCCCAACTTTTTTTAAAAATAAAAAATGACATGCATAGAGCAAGAGATTCTAGGGGAAGGTTTATAGCTAAAGCCAAGAGTTCGATTTTCACAACTCCATCTTCTTCAAGGCATAGACCAGATTCACCACCATCTGCCCCTAGCCTTAAGATTTTTGGAAGTCAAGGAACAACTGAATTAGAGGATTCTCCTATACCACCTACTAAAACCCACTTAGAAAACAAAGAGACTTTCTCTCATCCTTCCTTGGTAGAAGAACTAGAGGACTATAAGGACTCTAAAGAAACTATCATGGCAGAGGAAGTAATAAATAGAGGTGGAGGTAGAAAAGGAGGAGATAATGGAGATAACAATGGTGAAGGAAATAATGGTAGAAATAGGGATTTATTGGGATTCCCTATAGTTGATGAGGAAACTCATGCAACAATGAAAAATATCTCACCATGTGTTCTCCCTAACTTTTATGGATTGCGAAGTGAGGATCCTGAAACATTTCTGTTTGAGTTTGAAGTAGTGTGCCGAACTTATGACTATATGGAAGATTCTCAAAAACTCAAACCGTTTCCTTCAACATTGAAGGGATCTGCTTTGAAATGGTTCATGGGATTAGCCACTCAATCTATTAGGACTTGGAATGATATGAAACAAACATTTTTGGACAGAGACTTGGACTATTGTATGCCCACCAATCACAAGGATGAGGTATTCAAAATGATGCAAAAAGAAGATGAAAATTTGGAAGACTTAATTGAAAGATTTCAATACAACTTGAAAAGAGCAAAGATGAGCAACTTAGATAATGAAACCTTGAAAGCCCTCCTATTAAAAGCCATTAGAGATGAATGGATAGACATTTTAAACATGATGGGAAAAGGAGACATTTCTCAACTTCCATTTCATGATATAACAGAATTATGTATCCATCTCTCAAGGGGAAAATCTAAAACTGGAAAAGGGCCTAGGGATTCTTCTCTTATTAGGGCTAACAAATCTGCAACTGGATCAGTAAGTAGGGCGGAGATTGGTAATATGCTTGATGAGTTTAAATCTGATATCTTAGGGAGTCTTAGTGAACAACTAGACACCCTTAAAATCCAAAACAAGCAGAAAGCAGAAACAGATGCTTTAGCCATCTTTTGTCCGAAATGTAGAAAGAAACATGCTTTAAGGGAATGTCCCTTTGATGCAAAAGTTGTAGAAACATGTATGATTTGCTCAGAAAATCATGAGATCAAGGATTGTCCTTCAATCCCTGGACTCAAAGCTGTTTTTCAAGAAGATCCAAATTCAGTAGAATCTCTCCGTTTTGTCGCAAGGAGACCTTGGCAGGGACAACAATCTCAAGGGTTTAATAACCCTATGAATCTTCAAACCCCACCAAATTGGACTCCTTGGCAACAACCTTGGCCCCAACATCAAAATTCATATCAGCCATGGGTACAAGGGATGTAAAATCCTTATGGGAGATTTGCTCAATTTTATCAATATCCTCCATCTTTTCAAAATCAACAAGCTCCACAACTTCCAAACCCAAATCCACAACTTTCATTGCCATTTCCACAACAACAACATTCTCAACAAAATCCAAATCCTCAACTCATGCTCCCATACCAACAAAAGACAAATCAACTTCCAGCTCAACCATTGCCAAATCCTAATAATAAAAATCCTCAGAATACTTACATGGTAGAAGGACAACAATTTCCTACCTATATGATTGTTCCTCTCAATGATGTACAACTCAGATTTGGTAGAGTTTTAGAAAACCTTCTATAGATATTCAAGAGCAAGATACCTCTGAGGAGGACTCTCTTAAAGTCAATGAGGGTTCTGAGGAAGCATCTCTTCAAAATTCAAACATTCAAAAAGAAAAAGAAAAGTTAACACCCACAACTCCTATAGTTGAGCAACCCGCATCTTCATCTACACCTCCTTTTCCTGAAAGACTACAAATTGACAAGGGGGTGGAAAAACAAATCTTGTTGCCTAACTATGACTTTCTAGATGAATTGAAGAATGTTTGTATCAAGATTCCCTTGCTACAAGCCATTCGAGAGATTCCTATTCTAGCAAAAACTATAAAGGAGTTGAGTTTCAAAAGACTAGGAAGGAAACTAAAAGACACAAGAAGAATCCACCTGGTAGGAAAGATTGCAGATATTATGATGGGAAAAATTACCATGCAGAAGTATGTAGATCCAGGAAGTCCAATTGTCAAGATACATATAAATGGGATAGAAATTCCAAACACATTGATTGACTTAGGGGCTGCTATCAACATTATGAGTAGACAGACTATGGAACAGTTAAAACTTCCTAACCTTCTTTTTACACCTACTTTATTGCAACTTGCAGATCGATCGGTTATTAAACCAGATGGTGCATTAGAAGATATTTCAGTCTCCTTAGATTCTTGGGAATATCCAGTAGACTTTATGATTTTGACTCCCAAAAGTAATCTAGGAGGACATCCAATTATCTTAGGAAGACCTTGGCTGGCCACAGCTGATGCTTTTATTAGTTGTAGATCTGGAGACATGTACATTTCAAATGGTAATTCGACAAAGAAATTCAATTTGTATCCTCCAACAAGAGCAATCACATAAATAGGAGACAATGAATGGGTCGATGATGAGAACACTATACAACCTGTCTTTACCATTTCTGAAATTAGTGAGGATAGTCAAATTCTGAACACATTAGAAAATTTTGAGATATCTTCAGAATATGACTCCACACAATTTCAGTTGGAATCTGACATAGAATATTTATCATCAAGACAAATGTCTCTTTACTCTATGGAAGAGTTTGGTAGTTCTACTATTGAGATTTTTCCAGGAAAAGCATTGAATATCAACAAACATTTGGAAAAGTCACAACAAGAAGAACTAACCAAAATCTTGCAAAACATTCTACTGCATTTGCATGGGAGTATACTGACATGAAGGGTATTGATCCTAAGACTTGCATCCATCATATCTATATTGAGGAAAACAGTAGACCAATCAGACAACCCCAAAGAAGGATGAATCCAAATCTTAGGGAGATAGTGAAAGAAGAGCTCCAAAAATTACTCAATGTAAACTTCATTTATCCAATTTCAGATAGCCGATTGGTTTCTCCTTTGGTTATAGTACCTAAAAAGAATGGTAAATGGAGGGTATGCATTGATTATAGGGAATTGAACAAAGCAACTTTGAAGGATCACTTTCCTTTGCCTTTTATCGATCAGGTATTAGACACATTAGCAGGTAAAAAGTACTTTTCATTTTTGGATGGTTTTAGTGTCTATAATCAAATTCAGGTAGCACCTGAAGATCAAGATAAGACCACATTTACTTGTCCATGGGGAACTTTTGCCTACCGAGTGCTTCCTTTTGGGTTATGTAATGCACCAGCAACATTCCAAAGAGCAGTACTAGGAATTTTTTCTGATCTAATCCCTGATTGTGTAGAGGTTTATATGGATGATTTTACAGTTTATGGTAATTCATTTGAAGAGGCATTAGAAAATTTGGAAAAAGTTCTCATAAGATGTAAAGAAACAAACTTTTCATTAAGCCATGAAAAATGCTTTATGATGTTTACTGAAGGGATTGTTTTAGGACATCATATTTCAGGAGATGGGATTAAGGTTGATAGATCAAAAGTTGAAGTCATTTCCAAGTTGCCTATTCCAAATTGTCAAAGAGATGTTAGAAGTTTTCTAGGATTTACTGGATACTATAGAAGATTTATAGAAAACTTCACTAAAATAACATCTCCACTCTTCAAACTGCTTACAAAAGACTGTGAATTCAAATGGGATCCTGATTGTCAATCAGCCTTTGAAACTTTGAAAACAAGAATATCTGAAGCACCTCTCTTGAGAGGACCAAATTGGAAACTCCCTTTCCCATTTGCCAGATAGCCTGGGAGCATGTACTGGAGTCAAGGTCAAAAGATTTAATTCTTATGCCACATTGTCATACCAAAAGAAAATTTGACTCTAAGCAACAGTTGAACTATGGCATCGTGACCTGAAAAAGAGTTCAACATGTCTGGTGCAATTAATAAGTTTAGACATTACATAACAGGCTATGAAACTTTTATTCACACTGACCATTCTGCAATTAGATATTTAATGAACAAACCTGTTACTAATGGCAGAGTGACAAGATGGCTTTTACTTTTGCAAGAATTCAATGTTACTGTGTTGGATAGACCAGGAAAACAGAATACAGTAGCTGATTTCTTGTCTAGGATTCAGAATACTAAAGAAGATTCTCCTGTAGAAGATAAATTTCCCGATGAATACTTGTTTGCAGTAACTATTAAGACCCCTTGGTATGCAGATATTGCTAACTATTTGGTTACAGGGAAACTACCTTCACATTTATTTCCAAGAGAAAAACGAAATATTATTCAGGAGAGTTCAAAATATTCATGGATTTCTAACAAATTGTTTAAAACAGGGCCAGATCTTGTGATCAGAAGATGTGTCAGGGAAGATGAAATGCCTGATATTCTTAAGGCATGTCATGATGAACCATGCGGCGGACACTTTGCGGACAAAAGGACGGCCTATAAACTCCTTTCCTTGGGATATTATTGGCCTTCTCTCTTCAAAGATGCAAAACAATATGTCAAAAGGTGTGATAGCTGCCAAAGAGTAGGGAAACCTACCCTTTCAAATGAAATGCCATTGCAAACACAGGTACTCATTGAAACCTTTGAAAAATGGGCTTTAGATTTCATTGGACCAATTAATCCACCATCGAAGCAAAAGAAGTATATATTGGTTTGCACTGATTATGTTACTAAATGGGTAGAAGCTAAAGCATTAGTATCTGCTACTGAAAATTCAGTTGTTCATTTTTTTTATGAGGATATTTTTACTCGCTTTGGTGTTCCAAGAGAAATTGTGACAGATCAGGGGAGCCAATTCACATCCAATTTGGTGGAGAAGTTGATGGAAGAATACAAAATCAAGCACAGAAGATCTACTCCTTACCATCCACAAGCAAATGGTCAAGTGGAGTCCATAAACAAAGTTCTTGAAAGTATCATCACCAAAACTGTTCATCTACATAGAAGAGATTGGGCAGAAAGGCTTCCAGAAGCCTTGTGGGCCTACAGAACTACATGGAGGAATACAATAGGACATTCTCCCTATGAACTTGTTTATGGGAAAGAAGTCTTGTTCCCCATTGAGTTCCAAGTCAAGACCTTCAAGATAGCAGTTCAGTTGGGAATGGACTTATCAGAAGCCCAAAAGCATAGAATGGAGCAGTTGAATGAGCTAGATGAGATCACACAAGAAGCAATTCTAAGAACTGATCTAGTTCAATATCAAAGAACTAAATGGCATGACAAATATATCAAAGAGAAGAAGTTTCAAGAAGGAGATTGGGCATTGTTATTTGACTCCAAGTTTAAAGATTTTCAAGGGAAATTTCAGATTCATTGGCTTGGGCCATATGAGATTGACAAAATCTTTAGCAATGGAGCTGTAAGAATCAAGACCATTGATGAGTTTCAAACTCCTCTTATTGTGAATGGCCATAGATTGAAAGTTTATCATAAGCCACTCTCAAAAGAGGATTTTATCAAGATGTTTCAAGAAAGTTCTGCAATCAGGCTGGTACAGAAGAATTCTTCTTCTCCACCAGCCTAGCTTTTGTTTTTCAGTTAACAAAAAAATAAAATAAAATGGTATAAGCCTGAAAACCAATCATTGATTGGCAGTCTTATGCAGAAAATATAGGGTGAAAATCAGGGACACCTGACACTCTATATTTTCCAAAAAAAATTCTCTCTCTTTCATTTCATAAGCTTTGTCACCACCCACTCCATTTCATTCCACTACATTCCATTTCATTTCATTTCACTTCATTCCACTTCATTTCATCCATTCCATCAATAAAAATCTTTTTCATGACCATTTCCATCAGGTCATTTGTTATTTGTTCATTTTTATTCAACCAAGTAATAGCTGTGTCAGTTTCCGCAACTGACATCTGTTTCCGCAGCTGACTCCAGTTTCCGCAGCCAGAAGCAGATTCCGCAGCTACTACTATGTTTTCAAAGAGAATGTACAGTTAGATGTTATTTCCATAATTATGAAATAAAATGCAGGTGAGAGGATCAAAGGAGTATTCAGGACACCAATGGAGATCAATCAGTTGAAGACCAAGGGCAAAAGCAAAGATTCCAAAGGTATGAATAAAATTTATTTCAAATAGTATTGAAAAACACATTTTTATATAGTTTTAAACCATGAGCTCTATCCATTACGCGCAATGATTATATTGACAGTTCCGTAACCTTTCACGATCTCCATGTTATCCTCTTGCATTCATTCACAAACGGTTTCATCATTGAAATTCCGATTTTCACTCATGTTCCAATATCCCACCGGAGATAATGAGACGTATTTGATTTGACAAAGGACTCTTACAAGCCGCATAACTTCATAACCGTTGATTGAAACGTGTTCATATTTATTACACACCCACCAAAATTCAAAACGTTGCCGAATGTATTATACTTTGTTAACCTCTTTGTCGTGTCTTTTCCGTGTTTACAAAACCCCACTCTACTCATTCTCACTCCCTGTTTCACTCCTTTTGCTCATTCTCACTCCCGTATATCTACCCACAGTCTTACTCCATTCCGTTTATGGTACTCATTCCCATTTTATGATACATTCCCACAGTCATTGTGCTCGATCCTGTGTATTCAGTTGTTCCATTTCAACCCTCACGAAGGCAAATTTGTGAAGCACAGAAAAGTGAAATGGGTAAATTGCTAAGGGCAGAGCCGGAAGGACCAAAGTTTATAGAGGGATATCCGCAAGCAAAGGAGATATTGAAGAAAGCAAAATGGCTGCGTTTTATTCAGAAATTCAGAGGTTACCACAAAGAAGTTACGAAAGCATTTGCAAGGTCGTTTGATGGCTCAGAAGCAGAAATTGGAGACCTCAAGTTTTTGGTCAATGAAGCATCAATAGCAACAGCCACGGAACTTCTTCAGGAGGGAGAGCGTTGGTTCAAAAATAAAAGCATCAGTGATGAGGCATGGAAAACAATCCTACGAAATCAAGGTATGGACATCACTGTTTTTAAAAGAGGAATCCCTGTGCATGCAATAAAAGAAGAATGGGCCACTTTACTGCTAATTTTTCAGAAATTCATTACATGTGAAGGCCGTTTTGGGTCTATGTACATGTACCATACCAGGCTATTGATGAATTTTCTAGAAAACCAAACTCTCAATATCCCTTATTTTCTATTCAATAGCTTAAAGAAAATGGCTGTGACTGTTCAAAAACACTTAGGAGATGTAGAGCCTCATCTATATCACCACGGCCTTATAAAAATTCTGATTGAAAAAGAGCTAAAAGAAAGAAAAGACACATGGGAACAATTCCTAGTTAGAAATTTCTTTGAGGAACCTCAGGAAATTCCTGAAGGTAGTTCAATTAGAAGGAGTAGAAGAAAAAGAATGGATGTTGAAACCCAAATTACTCCTACTCAGGAAATTCCCGCAGCTAGCACAGCAAGAAGAAGTAGAAGGAAAAGAACAATAGATGAAATCCAAAATACTCCTACTACTACTATGGAAAGAACTGATAGAGAAGAGAGATTGGTAAAAAGAAAGAAGAAGGAAATCAAGGGTAAGAAGCCAATAATACCAAAAGGGAAAGAAACTATTGAGGCTGTGCATAAAACTCCTTCTTCTGAAGAAGAAGATCATCAAATACTCTCTGAAAGATTAGTTTATCTTCAAAAACAGTCATCTATATCCAAGAAGGCAGAGAAAGGGAAACAAAAACAAAAAGATAATGTACCACAGTGTGTGAGGAGAAGCAGCAGGCTTAAGGAAAAATTGAGGAAAACGCAAATTAAGGGTCCTCATTTCATTGATTTGGGTGAGGAGACATATGAACAGTCCCCAACTGACCATAGTCCATCTCAGTCAGTTAGTGAACCTGGTTCCTTTCATTCCCAATCAGACAATGAGCATACTCCATCTTATTCTCAGCAAAATATTGATGTAAGCCCTCCTCGGCCAAATTTTGAACATAATTCTCCTTTACAGCATTTTGGGGACAGCCCAATGAAAATGACACCTGAAATAGACCCCAAGCAGCAGGAGGTATATGACTATATATAATCCTTGGAAAAGGCAGCCACAGGTCCAAGTACTTCTTCCATTCAGCCTCACACATTACAGGATGATTTAGTTCAATCATTAAAACAGGAAATTTTTGAGCTGGAGCTTTTGAATAGGCACATCAAAAATGAAAATGAAACATTGAAAGAACAAAGTAAACTGGACAAGATCATCCATGATAATACTATGTTACATTTGGGAATATGGCAAAAGAAGAATAAGAAATTGAAAAGAAAATGCCAGAAATTGAGCAGAGCACTTGTGAATATCAAATTTAGGTGCTTAATGAAGAAACCCAGAATGATGGCAGTACCAAAGAAGAAGAGAAGGGGATTGGATGTGCTGGCTGAAGTATCAAGGCACATGAACTGAATAAAGAGTATCAAAATTTTGGTTGCATGAGGACATGCAACACCTTCACAGTGGGGGTATGTTGAGTCCCAAATTTTCATCTTTTCCATACATTTTTCCATACCTTTTTCACTCACCTAAATCTCCCAAATTTTCAATATCATGTGCAAAAGGGCATCTAACATGGTTTTTAATTATATTTTTGTGTTTGCTATTTGATCTAGATTTTGTTCATTCAGCTGCGGAATCTTGCCACTTTCCGCAGCTGCTGCAACTTTCCGCAGCTATTTTGTGAAACTCTATGCTACAGGTGTCTACAAGGGAAACGAGCCACATGGGCAGGTCAAGAATGACGTGGACATGGTTCGTGTCCTATTGGTTCAAGCAAACTCGTCCAAAGAAGCCGCGGTCAAAGGCGTCCACATGGAAGTCAACCATGGAGTTTCATGTCGGCCGGACTCTGTTTCGTGGCACATAAAGATCCATACGGCCATTTCTAAGCCTGCGGAGGATAAATCGACATCTGTGCAGAGCTCTAGAGTCGAATTCAAGCATCCACCTCCTGTAGATTCACTTTCCAACACGGCCATACTCCTATATCCGTGGACGTAGTGGTCTACGTGCTTCCCACCAGCATGAACTTTAGGAGACAGTTACAGTTTGTTGTTATATATATAGTGCGTTTGCATATGCATATAAAGTTAGTTGATGTTAGTGAATGTAATCTCTGTTATCTTTTAGTCTTCTCTGTAGTGATTACGCTGCACTTGTGCCGTAACATTACCATTCTGTAATGAACTGCTTTTTAATATGAGAAGACTCTATTTTTCAACTTAATTCGTGTTTGAGGACCGTTTCCAAGGCTGATGTAGAGGGCCCCTGCTCAGCTAAGGTTTTGTGTATTAGTGTATAATTTTAATTTCATTTCTTTAAAAATCATTGTATCATAATACATCCATATGTTCATACTTTGCAGTTGTTTCATTTCTGTTTATACACTTCCATAATTTCCATTTCATTTCTGTCTTTCATGCTTTATGATTGTTAATCACTGATCAGTGTTTATGTTTTTCATGTTTTAGATAGGCAGCCCGGGCATTTTCATAGCTTTTTGACTAATGACATGGAACTAACATTGTTCTGCTGCTAGTTTGCTTTTCATAGTTTTTGTTTAATTTTAGTATTGCTTATCTGCTTCAATAGTTAAATTTAGATATACTAATCTGCTCATAGCATCTTCAGTTACCTCCGAAAGCCACAGCTGGACTGATGGTGAGGGATTGTATTATGAAATGTGTAGTTTAGTATTAGTTTCTTTTCTGCAAATTTAGATATATTAATCTGCTCATAGCATCTTCAGTTGCCTCCGAAAGCCACAGCTGGACTGATGGTGAGGGATTGTATTATGAAATGTGTAGTTTAGTATTAGTTTCTTTTCTGCAAATTTAGATATATTAAATCATGCATGACATCTTCAATTGCCTCCGAAAGCCACAGCTGGACTGATGGTGAGGGATTGAATCATGAGTGTCTGGTTTAGTATTAGTTTACTTTCTGCAAATTAAATATCAGTTACTCAAGTTGTTTATGATTACTTCCGAAAATCATAGCTGGACTAATGATGAAGGGTCAGAAGATAAATTGATGTAATCTGATTTAGATTTATTTTGTTGCAATTTTGAATTTCCTTAAACATAGTTTCTTTTGTGTTTAGTCAGCAGCAAGAATAGTTTGGTTTTCATGCTCAATAGTTCACTGTTTTGATTTATTAGACTAGCAGCACCTTTTCATTTCAGCAGCACATTTTCATTTCCTTTCAAGTCTTGTCATCGTAAATTTCAATTTTCTTTTTAAAGGTTTCAAGTTGGTAAATCATTATAGGGGATATCATTTCCTTGAACAAACATAACCAAACTTTTTTTCATCTTAGAATTTCCATTTCACCTTAGAAAACCAAAAACGATGAAAAGTTAAGAAATAGGTTATCTTGCACATATAGTGCGCCGCACTTCATCAGCTTACGATTCCCGGATTGACAAATTAAATGCAGCAATTTAGGACACACTAAATTGACCAAACAGAACCTACGACCTTTTACTGGAGTGAAATACGGAGGGAATGTTATCTCTGGACTGGGTAATTCGAGATAAAAAGAAGAATGGATAAAACGAATGAAGGCAAGTGTCCTAAGGACACTGACAGTGAGGCACGCGGCGCATAAGGATTGGGTATGTCAGAGTGCAGGTGGGCGCCTCGTGCCGGGTTTAAGGCTGGTACGGGTCTCGGTACCAGCTGACCTAATAGACTTTACCTTACCTTTTTACCACATGCGCTATATAACTCCTCAAACATATGCTCTCTTATACCGCTTAAATACATAACATACCCACCGTGAGGGTCCACCTTTCGTTCCGCCACGTCGCCACACCACGCGGCATGCTCCGACTACCTCCTTCTAATATTGAGTCCCCACCATGCTACGTGTCATCATTCCGCGGGGGTATGGATCCCTTCCTTCCCCCGCTGCTCGACCCCCTCAGAATTTTCCCACGTGCGTCCTTACATGGCGGCAACTTCTTTTAGTACATAGGTTTTACGTTTATTGCAGCGTTTCATTGCCTTTTATTTCTCCCGTTAGCCTTTTGGCTTTACACTTCATCCTTTTTTGTTAAGTCTCTAGCGACTTTAATGCATGTGGCTTTCATTACCGTGTCTCCTTTCGACCCACTTTTGAAATATCTCGCCCTTGGATATAAAATTTAATACATGGCTTGTCCATCCTTTAATACACCCGTGACTGATGTTAAAGATTGAACAACATTGGCTCCACTTGGGGACGACACGTTTGTCCCCGAACGTGTCAAGAACTACGCAGACCGCCTGTTTATCTCATGTGAACGCCAGCTCTTCGGCACCTGTGACTTCTCTCTGGATAAATCATCATGACTCATGCATTATTCAATTCAAAAACGAAAACGGCAGCTAATGTACAATATGATACAATTAGGCTTTCTCAGCCTGCTTCAGAACTGAAAATACGGTTTGAGGAATTGCCCATTTACAGGGCAGTCAAGCAGATCTCCCTGCAAATTCTCCAGCTTGAAAGTATTGTTACCACCTTCCTCTGCAATTTTGAAAGGGCCGAACCAGAGAGGATCGAACTTACCATGCTTGCCTTTATCCGCCCTTCGAACATCCCACCTGAGCACCAGATCCCTTACCTGCAAACCTTTGTCTTTAGCATGTTGATCGAATAGCTCTTTCATCTTCTCCTGGTACTCTACTAGCTATTGGTTCACCTGACTGCGAGTTTCTTCGAGCTCTACCAGTTGATTAATTCTCCTGATAACATCATCAGGTTCCTCCTGGCTCTCCTGCATAAATCGAGCCACTGGCAAGGCCAGCTTTATAGGGAAGACAGTTGCTCGTCCATATACCAACTCGTATGGAAATTTCCCAGTTGCTCTTTTGCTGGTAATTTTGTTTGCCCACAGAGCAAACTACTCTGCGAGGCCATTTCCTTGGGGGTAGTACGCCATAGAGTGACCCAACGAAATGTTATATTGCTGGCAGAAATTCGCAAATTTTGTAGATTTTAAAGCTTGCACATTGTCAGTGATTATTCTAGCGGGGCAGCCAAACCTGGATATAATATTCTCTTCCATAAATTTCATTCTAACTATGTCTGTAGCATTTCTTGTAGGTATGGCTTCTACCCATTTTGTGAAATAATCCGTGGAAGTCAGGATCCATCTATGCTGGCCACTTGAGGGTGGGTGAATTTCGCCTATAAAATCAATTCCCCACTGTTTGAAAGGCTCGTCTACATGGACAGGAATTAAAGGCAGAGCTGCGAGTTTCTGTTTTTCTGCAAATTTCTGGCATTTATCACATGCCCTAACCCAAGCGAAGACATCTCCAAACAATTTTGGCCAGTAGAAACCAGCCTTCAAGATCTTGTGAGTGGTGGCCCTCCAACTTTAATGTCTCCCACATATACCTTCGTGGAACTCTGCTATGATACTTCCCACCTCTTCCTCGGTCAGACATAAGAGCAGGTTGCCTGAGGGATCTCTCCAGTACAACTGGTCGTTTGCAACCATATACTTCTGTGACTTCAACCTGAGTGCCCTGTATTTAGCCTTCTCGCAGATAGGTGGACAGCTTAGTGTTAGGAGGTACTCCACTATTTCCTTGTACCACTGGCTGGTAAGGTATTTCATCTGTATCTTCTGGGAGGCTATCTCCACTCCCTGTGATTTTTCTTTTTCCCTAGAATCTTCGTTTGCTGTCATAGACAGATTGATACCCAAAGCCTGGCAATTTGACTTAGATAGAATCTTGGCTAGACCTTGCCCCTTGATTAATTTGGTAGGACGAATATCTAATTCATATTCCTGTATCTTGGCTATCCATTTCCCTCTTTTTCCCTCATTGTCCCCTTGGATGAGAATGTCCTTAACAGCTGCTGTAGGAACAAATGCAGTGACATGGGACTGTAAAACATACATTCAGAAAGCCTTGAGGGATTTCACCAGAGCATAGGCTTGCTTCTCCAATATGCTATATTTGAGCTTGGCATCACGCAGTACTTGGCTGAATAATGCAATTGGCTGCTCATAACCCTTCGCGTTCTTCTGCAACAGAACTCCAGCCACTGTAAGGGGTGACGCAAAAGAAAAAATCATAAAAGGTTTTGAATAATCGGGCCCGGCCAATACAGGGGCTTCAACAAATGCATTTTTGATTCTAGTAAAGGCCTCTCTTGACTCTGATGACCACTTCACTTCATTGTTCTTTTTTAACATGTCGGTGATGTGCCTAACTATCTCAGCATAGTTAGGGATGAACCTCCTCAGAAAGTTTATTCGGCCTAGAAATACTTGAATTTCTTTTTTGTTTCTGGGCAGGGCTATGCCATTTATCACTTCAACTCTTTTAGGGTCTATCTTCACTCCATCTTTGGTTACAATGTGACCCAAGAGCTTGCCCTCTTCCAATGCAAACAGGGAATTCTGTGGGTTAAGGGAGAGACCATACTTTCTGCACTTCTCAAAGGTTCTGCGCAGGTGTTCTATGTGCTCTACATCATTCTTTGAGAATACAGTAATGTCGTCCAGATATACCACCACAAACTGGTCCTGCTCTCTAATAAAAGCAATATCCATGGCCCTCTGAAAAGTGGCCCCTGCGTTGATCAGCCCAAAAGGCATTCTGGCATACATGAACGTTCCCCATGGAGTGGTGAAGGCTGTCTTCTTTTGATCTTCTAGTAATACTGCCACCTGATTGTAGCCCGAGAACCCATCCATCATGGACATCCGGGAAGCTCCAACCACTTTCTGCAAGATATGGTTCATTTTAGGCAGCGGGTAATTATCCTTTAGGGATGCCCTCTTCAGGTTCCTGAAATCAACACATAACCTTATTTCTCCATTCTTCTTTCGCACCAGGACTAAATTGGCCACCCACTCATAATATCTCAATGGCACTATAATTTTAGCCTTCAGCAGTTTCTTTATTTCTTGCTCAATAGAAGGCAACAATAGGGGGTTAATCTGTCTGAGTTTTTGCTTATGTGGTTTTGCATCTCCCTTCAGTGGAATCTTATGCTGCATAATGCTGACATCAAAAGTTTTTAGGTCTTGATATGACCAGGCAAACACATCTCTGTAGGCCTGAAATGGCTTTTGATACAGTTGTTTGTATTCCTCCGGGACCTTCTTGGACAGCTTCACAGTTTTTGGATCCTCTTTAGTGCCCAGATTGAGGTCTTCGACCTGGTTTTCCGCCACAACTTTTTTTGGCTGTAAAGGAACATCATTTTTGTTAAACAGCCTCTCTAAAGGCACTAGCCCTTAGGGAATGACATTCCCTTTCAACTGCAGAAATTTGTGGCCAGCTATTCTCTCTTCCAGCTTATCTTCTGGAATGTCTCCAGTCTCTTCCTCACAACTGTCAATCTCCATGTTGGAAAACTCCCCAACAGTTTCTAGGAATCTCTTCACCTGCTCCTCATCTTCAAACACTTGTCAGTGCTTGATGTTATCTGGGATTGAAGGTCGATACCTTACTTCGATTTCATATCTCAGAAGAGGGTTCTGAGGTGGGCGGAAGGTACTAGTAGCCACTGCCAAGGAATCTGCCATCATGTTCTGTTCTCGGGGCATGAATTGAATGTTGAATGCCAAGAAGGAGTTCTCTACAAGATCCCAAAATTCATTTCTATAGGCCTTTAGCCTAGGATGTTTGGCTTGGCACTGATTTCTCACTTGTCTGACTACCAATTCAGAATCTCCCAGCACCTTTAGATTTTGTATGTTCATGCTCCTTGCTGTCTGCAGCCCCAATATGAGTGCTTCATATTCAGCCACATTGTTTGTGGCCTCATATTCCAGCTTGAAGGACAAGGGGACCCATTGACCCATAGGTGAAATTAGCAATACTGCAGCCCCATTTCCTTCCCTGGAATTTGCCCCATCAAAATGGAGTGTCCAGATTTCAGATCCATAGTTCTGCACTGATGATTCAGCCTTTATCTAGCAGAATGAGGGCTCATGGGCATATTCTTGATATTCTTCCAACATCAAACACGAGAAATCCCCATCTCTGCTATAGACTGGGGAATTAACTGAATCACCTGCCTTGGTGACTGTTTTGACAAATCTGGTTTATCGATAAAATCTCCTCTCTTGGCCACCAAAGACAGGGATAGTGGCATAGGTCAGGTCCAGCTTAATTGATCCTCCGATTCTGGTTCCCCAACACCTTGACAGTAGCATGCCGAAGTGGGCTGGGATGTCAGCCACTGCAATATCCATCACCACACTTTTGGCAGGGATCTGAGCCAGATTAACTACCAGATCCTTAATCATGCCCAAACATTTCACTCTTTTGGAGTCAAATGAATAGAGGTCTTTATATGGGCGAGTGATTTGGAGTCCCAATTGCTACATGACAGATAGGGGCATGAGGTTGTGAGATGCTCCTGAGTCTAACATACAATTATGCAACAATAGATCATGGATCACTAAAGACACATAAAAGGGAGGTGTGGAGGGATCTAACTCTTCAACGTGTGGACTGAAAACTACCATAGGTCTTTCCTCTTGCAAGTTAAGACTATCTGGGATGTGTGATGCATCAGGAGGAGAGATGAAGGAAGTGACCTGTGACTGATAAGTAGGTTGTTTCAATAACTCAGACAGGGGAACTCGTATTTTTACTTTTTCAAGCTCTTTTTGTAAACAGAAGACAGATGAAGGCTTATCCACTGACACTTCTTTTTATTTTGACTCTTTAATTTGCAGGGGAGGCTTAACTTCTTTTACGGTGGGCTTATCATTAGGGGATATAGCTACTTGTGAAGACAAAGGCATTTGATTATCAGATTGCAGAGCTTGGTTAAGGGGCCTCTTACATTTTTTTGGGGGTTTTTGAATATTGACCTTTTTCTGTGCAGGTGCTGCCTTTTGGGGTGTGTCCTCCTCCTCATCTTGAGTGCGGGTTCTCTTTCTGGAGGACCTGAGGTCATATTTTCTATTGAACTAGGCTTTCATGAAATCAACGAACTGTTTACAGTAATCATCAATCTCTGGCTCTTCAGCATCCTCGTTGTTCTTCATTTCTGAGTGAGCTTGTAGGTCCCCCTCCTCACTTTCATGTACAGGACATTCTATGTCATCACTGTCTGAGAAGACAGGGAATTCCTCCTCTTGTTCATAGGCAGGATCTTCAGGAGAAACCTCCACTTGTCCCTCCAAGTATAGAGGATGTGGTACCTGATCTTGTTGCTCCTTCTATCCCCTTTTCAGTATCTGCAAGGGTGGTTTCTTATATTGAGGATTGAATCCCCTGTTTGGAGCATTCTGGAAATTCTTTGGGGGTGAATTCTTGGCCTCCATATCAAGCCTGACCAACTTACTTGAGATATTCTTGATCATTCTATTCATTTCCTCAATCTTGTCATTGTCCGAATCTCTGTCTTGGCCTGAGGTGGATACTTCTTCCTTTCCCCTCCTTCTAACCTTGTGTTCTTGTTTCCCTTTGGATTTTCCAGTCGAGACAAAGTTTGCTTCTATCTCCAATGCATCTGTCTGTGCATCATCCAGAGTGGCTGTCTTTCTTTCTCTCAATGAGAAACCAAATTCAGAATCAAATGCTGCCACAAAAATGACCTTGGCAGCGGTCTAGTGAGGCTTCATCTCGGCGGGGAGACTCAGGTACAACTTGTTAAATCTTCTGATAAACTCTAATACCCCTTCATTGTGTTTCTTTTTAGAGTGTTAAATTCGGTAAGGACATTACCATGATCTTTATTTTCCCCCCACTTTTTGATGAAAGTGTCCTCCATTGCCTCCCAAGAGTTGATGGAACGAGCTCCAAGTGTTTTGAACTATTTTCTGGCTTCCCCATCTAAGGATTGTATGAACAGCCTTAGAACTACGTCCAGATGCTCCACATTAAAATTCTCTGCGAAAGAGAAGAAAACTTTGACATGTTTCTGGGATTCAATCTCATTCTCCCCACAAAATTTGGGTAGAATTTTTAAATAATCTTGCGGCATGTCATTTAGTACTGCAGGTAGCTCCAAAGGAGCATATCTGTTTTGCAGGAAGCCAGGGACATTCGCCATTGGGGGAGGTTGAGGTAGTACAAGAGTCTGAGCTGTAAGAGGAGGAGGAGAAGGTGGGAGTGAAGTATGGATAATGATGGGGATGTAGTGAACAATGGCTTGAGAGGTTGACGAGAATGTAGGGTTGTGAACAACAACTATTTCAGTAACTTCCTTAATCTCCTCACTTTCAGGGGTAGGGTGGAAAGAGTAATGCGGAGTATATCTAGACTCGGCTTCGTCTTTGATATGGGCGCCTCCCTGAGGTGGGCTCTCTGAATAGTAACCAGTATCTCTTATGATAGGGTTAGGGCCTTGTATTTGGGCGATTTGAGAGGAAGAGGATGGAAGATATGGAAAGTTTTCTAGGGAGAATTCAGGAATCTCGGTATGAACTGACTGCCTTTCCCTCCAGCCTCTTCTATGTAGGATTCTTTCTGGGTCAGACACATAGGGTGTCCTTGAATGAGATGTATCCAACCTTAGGTGTGGCTTACGGGGAGCCAGGACTGCAAACAGGTTTAACTGAAAAATGATTGTGGAGTCGCCAAGGTGAGGGGTGCACAACTCTCAACTCTTCGTGCTCACCTAACTGAAGAGTAAATGGATTTTGTCGAGGCCCAGGGATCTTAAATTTATTCAACTTCATCCCCGGCAACGGCGCCAAAAAGATGTTGTAGCTCCTAGAGACAGTCTAGAGTTGCCATAGACCAGTGCCTAGGACATCTTATATAGCAGAGAGTCAAGATCATGTAATAAGGATAATCTTAGTAGAATCGGGCTCTCGTACTATTTCTTTGCAGATGGGAAAATTAGATTTTAAATGGTACCAAATATTTCAAAAGCTCAACGCTGAAGGAACAATAATGAATTGGCAAGATGTTAAGCTCCAACATAAATGCATAAGACAATTCCAAGACAGTTCGCTGTAAAAAGGGCTGGATTCTCAATAATTCACAGAGAATGATGATTGAAAGACGTCTACTGAAAACATAGAAGAAAGAGAATATTAACTGTTATTAAGACAATATTCAGAAACATATGCTAACATGTGGTGGGCTTAAGCAATTAAGAATCCACACACGATAACAACATTCGTAAATAACACCTCATAGCAGCCAATATAGTAGAAATGTGGATGAATCGAAAACGGGACAACATATTACACCTGAGCCATATTTAAAGTGCCAAGAAGCCTATGATGTAAGTATCAACGAGGACAAATTTATATCAGAAGCAACAGGCAACTCGCATTCCAGAATGTAATACCAGATATATGGATGTAAGCGAAATGAATAACTACACTACAACACACAAGAGAGAATTACACACTGTAAAGAACCAAAACCAGAATCCTTTTCAAAGACAAAACTCCTTTTCATTGAGGCCCTACGGGCTCTTTGCATTCATATTAGAACTTTCACAAAAATTACAATCAAGAAGCTCTTACACAGTCAATTCTTCAGAAAGTTTGGAACCAGTCTTTCTCATTGGATTTACCTTATAGAGGCTCCCTTCCATCTCAGCGAGAAGATATTTTTTGGAAAAATATCTTCTTCGCATGAACAAAATTTGTTAAATGTCACTTTCACAACAACAAAATTCATGATGAGGAATCAAGCCTCCCATCATGCGTAAACAGGCCCTCGGCCGTTTTTCAAAAACAGAAATTTAAACAACAGTTTGGTGAAAAGGTAAAATGCAGAGTGGGGAAAACAACCCACTCGAAACTTAAAAGAAATTAACTGAGTAAAAGTAAAATAGGCCGTTAAGGCCGAATCATGAGTTGACAAAGAATCACAGGTGCAGCTGAGTGGAGGCAGTGGCTGATTCAGGTGGGGGCACTTTGCAGATGAACTGGCATGCTGGCTCATGAACTGCGCGCAACTCTGCTGACTGTCCATAGCTGGCTCGGGCATTGCTGAGAGTCCCTCCACCTCGACAAAGGTTTCAGTGAGGGCGTGGAAACCTGCCCCAGTAGGAAGCTTGTGTTTAATCAAGTGGAGGAGGTTGAACTCTGTTCTCAGGGATGAAACAATCGTGTCAGCTTTGAGCTACTGCTTTGCCCGTCTGAAGGTCAGTTCGGTCCCTTTCTTCTTGCAAGCATTCTGTGTATTGGTCCAGAGGCAAGAGTACGACAGGGGTGGTCGGGTCCCAGCAGGAGGGGAGTCCAGCTGTCATAATCTCGCCCCATACCTCGTCGAACCGTCCAACGTTGGCGACCACCTGTTGGAGAGCTCCTGAAGCTGCGACCCGGGCCATCTCTTTGTTGACAATTTTGCAACACTCGATAGCCTCAGTGAATCGGCTAGGAATGCCGTGCTTCTGCATGTCGTCGGATCCCAGATCGCTGAGGAACGAAATGTACTCTTTGGCATGTTGGGCCCTATTAGACAGATCAAGATCTGCCTCCTGCAGTTTCCTACTGAGGTATGGTACAACAGACTTATGCTCCTCCATCATCCTTAGGAAGCTCCATTGCTCAGTCACAGCCGAGATTATATCTGACCAGATTATGCTCCTAGCCTCAAGAAGGGTGAGATTTCCTTTTGCATGGCTTTTCATATCGGCAATAATTTTCTGTTGATCTGCCGTCATCTTCTTTTCCTGCTCTATCTCTCTCTGCAACCCTTCGACTATTTTGGTGTTCTCGGCCAGAGAGTTTTCCAGGTTCGTGATCCTATGCCTGGCTGTAGACACTTGCTTTTCCAATATCTCAATCTCATCTCTTGCTGCGGACAATTTCTCAGACAACGAGCTAGTTCCACTTGACACCACAGTTGGCTGGCAGCTGTGAGAGTCCCATCTCGCTTGTAGCTCTATTGCTTTATCCCATAACACGTTGATTGTTTTAGCCATCTTCTCCTTTTCCTCCCTTTCTTTTGATAGCTTGGCGGACAGTTCTACTTTTTCTTGCTCTACCTGTACCAATTCAGTCGTCTGGACATGGTGGGCGGCTGCTATACGGGCCTGAATTTTTGCCGATGCAACTTCCTTCTGCAGCTGTTCAATCAAAACCGCCTGCTGGTTTGTTTCCCCTGTATCTTTCCCTTTGATCAGATCTTGATAGTAACGCACCTGATTTGTCTGGCGCGGCAGCTAACTTGTTCAGCTGTCAGGGTAGCCCTCAACTGGTCATGTTTCTGCTATAATTTCTTTAGTGCAAGGGTGACCTGCATCAATTTATCTTTCATCATATCGCATATCGTCTGGAACAGGTCGCACATGTCGTTGGCTGGTACCTTCTTCATGTCGATGGAAAACTCGAGCACCCGATAGCTAGGGACATCATAATTAGGATCCAGGATGGCTTCTTCCATAGACATTACCAGGCTTTCGGTGTCCGCGTTGATGGAGGCGGAGAGTCTAGTATGATACTTCTCAACATATCCCCCCAGATCAGCTTTGTACTTGTCGCGGATCACTTTATTCGTCTGATCCCTTTCAACTGCCCTAGGCGAAGTGTGCTCTATGATAGCCTGTGTGACCTCTGTGAAATCAGAAGAAGTGGTATTGTCTCTCAGCACCATTATCCCTGCTTTGCTTTTATCCAGCTTCCCAAACACCGTGAAGGGTTCCAGCAGTTGCTCCGCTCCTATGACTTCTGCCTCACTGGAGGCTGTTCTTTGTCTTTTGGGAGGGGGCGCTGCCCCTGAGGTACCTTCTTCTTCTCCTCCTTCTCCGCCTGTGCCTCTATTGACATTCTCTTCCTCCCCTCTAGCAGATGAATCCGTCTCCATCTGCGAAAACAAGGGCCAAGTTTCGAGATTAGCCCTCCATTCCATAAATGGCCTCGGCTCATGCATGTAGGGTGCAGACCTGTTCCTTTTTCTTTTGTTCGAGATAATTTCTCGAGGGTCATAAGCCCAAATTTTTCCCAGCCTTAAGTCCAGACCTTGCAGCATTTTCTCAACAATCGGGAGGGCATGTCTCGAGTTTACCACGAAGGGGCCGATTTCGATGGGAAGCCTTAGGATGTATCCCTTCTTGGCGGGAAAAAAATGGAGCTGGTCGGCCTTGAGGGCCTGCCGGATGTATTCGAGTGCATAAAATCGTCTGACAGGAAACACTGGCAGCCGATAGGGGGCAACTTCGGCTCCATAGACCCGAATTTCGGTGTAGTCCTCGAATAGAAACCAATCTCCGGTACTATGGAACTTCCCGGTTTGCAGCCATCTTTTCATTTCTGGAAAGACCCTAGGGGAAGGCGAGTCATGAATAATGGTATAGGCAATAGACATGAAACTATTCACAAAACTAGAGTAACCCTCTCCCTTAGGTAATTGACGCACAAAGAAATTCCAGTCGAAGACTGGTTTGGGTTGGGAATTCTCGATGTAAACTCTGTCTAGCCCCAAACCCTCAAACTTATCGGCGTGCTGGTACAGGAAGAGATAAAAAACCATTGAACAGAAATGGAACTGACGGGTTTGTGGAAGCTCCTGGAATTGGGTTTGAATGGCTGTGGAGAGGAAACCATGAATATCTAATACCACCCCTTTTTGGGACATGAGCCATAAGAAATGGACGCACACCGTGGAAATGTCTTCCGGAATCCCTACCCCTAAAAGGCCAGCGATTAGAGAGAGAATGGGCCGAACCTCTTCAACGAACAGACTTAATGGGAACGGCTCTATGGCTGGAAGGGAAGTAGCCTGGTTGACGGTTATAGAGGAGATATAAGCTCACCGGGCCTCCCATGGCTGTTTGATGAACTGGGTTGCCAAGGCCGCGTCCTTGAAACTAACATATGTGGTGCTGGTAGGGATGCGGAGGGCTTGTTTGATAACATCAGGAGAAAGGGAAAAAACCCTGTTCCCCTGAGGAGAAGTGAAGGTGCCCCGATGTTCGTTGAAAACATCTCTGAGCCAGGTGATGAAATCGACCATAGAATGAACTTGCGGGGAAATTTGATGGTATAAGCCCGACACGATTACCCGGTAACGATCTGTGTTCTTAATATGGCGACTGAAAAGCAAGGGTTTGATGCTGCGAATGTCAAATGGGTATTTGGGGTCACAGATACCAGCCTGCAAGTCAAGGAGAGGGTTGAAACCGAGGGGATTCCTAGATTCACGGACCTGGTGGGTCTCTGGTTCATTCTTTTTTGGCGTTCCCCTTCCCATGGCTGACATTCAAGAATTTGAAAAAGCGAAAGGAAAACAGAGGGAGAATGAATAATGGAATACCTGAATGGAAGGTAAATCTGCTCGGGAAAGCGACGCAAGGAACTCTGACAATGATTGGGGTAGACCAGACGCTCTTTGCTACTTGGTATATGCCGTAGACGGGAACCTGTGACCTTTTACTGGAGTGAAATACGGAGGGAATGTTATCTCTGGACTGGGTAATTCGAGATAAAAAGACAAATGGATAAAACGAATGAAGGAAAGTGTCCTAAGGACACTGACAGTGAGGCACGCGGCGCATAAGGATTGGGTGTGTCAGAGTGCAGGTGGGTGCCTCGTGCCAGGTTTAAGGCTGGTACGGGTCTCGGTACCAGCTGACCTAATGGACTTTACCTTACCTTTTGACCGTATGCACTGTATAACTCCTGAAACATATGAGCTCTTATACAGATTAAATACATAACCTACCCACCGTGAGGGTCCACCTTTCGTTCCGCCATGTCACCACACCACGCGGCATGCTCCTGCTACCTCCTTCTAACATTGAGTCCCCACCACGCTACGTTGTCACAATTCCGCGGGGGTATGGATCTCCTCCTTCCCTCGCTGCTCGACCCCCTCGGAATTTCCCTCGTGCGTCCTCACGTGGCGGCAACTTCTTTTATTACATAGGTTCTACGTTTATTGCAGTGTTCCATTGCCTTTTATATCTCCCGTTAGCCTTTTGGCTTTACACTTCATCCTTTTTGTGTTAATTCCCCATCGGCTTTAACGCACGTGGCCTTTATTACCTTGTCTCCTTTCGACCCACTTTTGAAATATTTCGCCCTTTGATATAAAGTTTAATACATGGCTTGTCAACCCTTTAATACACCCATGACTAATGTTAAAGATTGAACAACATTGGCTCCACCTGGGGACGGCACGTTTGTCCCCGAACGTGTCGAGAACCACGCAGACCGCCTGTTTATCTTGTGTGAATGCCACTTCTCCAGCACTTGTGACTTCTCTCTGGACAAATCATCGTGACTCATGCATTATTCAATTCAAAAAAACGAAAACAATAGCTAACGTACAATATAATACAATCAGGATTTTTTAGCCTGCTTCAGAACTGAAAATACGGTTCGAGGAACTGCCCATTTACAGGGGCGTCAGGTAGATCTCCCTGCGAATTCTCCAGCTTAAAAGTATTGTTTCCGCCTTCCTCTGCAATTTTGAAAGGGCTAAACCAGAGAGGATCGAACTTACCATCCTTGCCTTTATCAGCCCTTCGAACATCCCACCTGAGCACTAGATCCCATACCTGCAGACTTCTGTCTTTAGCACGTTGATCGAATAGCTCTTTCATATTCTCCTGGTACTCTACTAGCTTTTGGTTTACCTGATTGCGAGTTTCTTCGAGCTCTACCAGTTGATTAATTCTCCTGATAACATCATCAGGTTCCTCCTGGCTCTCCTGCATAAATCGAGCCACTGGCAAGGCCAGCTGTATAGGGAAGACAACTGCTCGTCCATATACCAACTCGTATGGAGATTTCCCAGTTGCTCTTTTGTTGGTAATTTTGTTTGCCCACAGAGCGAACTTCAGCTGAGAATCCCAATTCTTCTGGTTCTCGTTGATAGTCTTATTTAGTGCTCGGACCATAGTTTTGTTTGAGGACTCTGCGAGGCCATTTCCTTGGGGGTAGTAAGTTGTAGAGTGACCCAACGAAATATTATATTGCTGACAGAAATTCGCAAATTTTGTAGATTTGAAAGCTTGCGCATTGTCAGTGATTATTCTAGCGGGGCAGCCGAACCTGGATATAATATTCTCGTCCATAAATTTCATTATAACTGTGTCTGTAGCATTTCTTGCAGGTATGGCTTCTACCCATTTCGTGAAATAATCCGTGGCAGTCAGGATCCATCTATGCTGGCCACTTGAGGGTGGGTGAATTTCGCCTATAAAATCAATTCCCCACTGTTTGAAGGGTTCGTCCACATGGACAGGAATCAAAGGCAGAGCTGCGAGTTTCTGCTTTTCTACAAATTTCTAGCATTTATCACATGCCCTGACCCAAGTGAAGACATCTCCAAACAATTTGGGCCAGTAGAAACCAGCCTTCAGGATCTTGTGAGCAGTAGCCCTCCAACTATAATGGCCCCCACATATACCTTCGTGGAACTCTGCTATAATACTTCCCACCTCTTCCTCAGTCAGACATAAGAGCAGGATGCCTGAGGGATCTCTCCAGTACAGCCGGCCGTTTGCAACCATATACTTCTGTGACTTCAACCTCAGTGTCCTGTATTTAGCCTTCTCACAGCTAGGTGGATAGCTTAGTGTTAGGAGGTACTCCACTATTTCCTTGTACCACTGGCTGGTGAGGTATTTCATCTGTATCTTTTGGGAGGCTATCTCCACTCCCTGTGGTTTTTCTTTTTCCCCAGAATCTTCATTTGCTGTCATAGACAGATTGATACCCAAGGCCTGGCAATTAGACTCAGATAGGATCTTGGCTAGACCTTGCCCCTTGATTAATTTGGTAGGACGAATATCTAACTCATATTCTTGTATTTTGGCTATCCATTTTCCTCTTTTTCCCTCACTGTCCCCTTGGATGAGAATGTCTTTAACAGCTGCTGTAGGAACAAATGAAGTGACATGGGACTGTAAAACATACATTCGGAAAGCTTTGAGGGATTTCACCAGAGCATAGGCTTGCTTCTCCAATATGTTATATTTGAGCTCGGCATCGCGCAGTACTTGGCTGAAGAATGCAATTGGCTGCTCATAGCCTTCCTCTTTTTTCTGAAACAGGACTCCAGCCACTGTGTGGAATGACGCAAAAGAAAAAATCATAAAAGGTTTGGAATAATCTGGCCCGGCCAATACAGGGGCTTCAGCAAATGCATTTTTGATTCTAGTAAAGGCCTCTCTTGATTCTGATGACCACTTCACTTCATTGTTATTTTTCAACATGTCGGTGATGTGCCTAACTATCTCAGCATAGTTAGGGATGAACCTCCTCTGAAAGTTTATTCGGCCTAAAAATACTTGAATTTCCTTTTTGTTTCTGGGCAGGGCAATGCCATTTATGACTTCAACTCTTTTAGGGTCTATCTTCACTCCATCTCTGGTTACAATGTGACCCAAGAGCTTGCCCTCTTCTAATGCAAACAGGGACTTCTGTGGGTTAAGGGAGAGACCATACTTTCTACACTTCTCAAAGGTTCTGCGTAGGTGTTCTATGTGCTCTACATCATTCTTTGAGAATACCGTAATGTTGTCCAGATATACCACCACAAACTGGTCCCGCCCTCCAATAAAAGCAATATCCATGGCCCTCTGAAAAGTGGCCCCTGCGTTGATCAGCCCAAAATTCATTCTGGCATACATGAACGTTCCCCATGGAGTGGTGAAGGCTGTCTTCTTTTGATCTTCTGGTAATACTGCCACCTGATAGTAGCCCGAGAACCCATCCATCATGGACATCCGGGAAGCTCCAACCACTTTCTGCAAGATATGGTCCATTTTAGGCAGCGGGTAATTATCCTTTAGGGATGCCCTGTTCAGGTTCCTGAAATCAACACATAACCTTATTTCTCCATTCTTCTTTCGCACTGGGACTAAATTGGCCACCCACTCAGAATATCTCAATGGCACTATAATTTTAGCCTTCAGCAGTTTCTTTATTTCTTGCTCAATAGAAGGCAACAATAGGGGGTTAATCTGTCTGAGTTTTTGCTTATGTGGTTTTGCATCTCCCTTCAGTGGAATCTTATGCTGCATAATGCTGACATCAAAAGTTTTTAGGTCTTGATATGACCAGGAAAACACATCTCTGTAGGCCTGGAATAACTTTTGATACAGTTGTTTGTATTCCTCTGGGACCTTCTTGGACAACTTCACAATTTTTGGATCCTCTTTAGTGCCCAGATTGAGGTCTTCGACCTGGGTTTCTGCCACCAATTTATTTGGCTGTAAAGGAACATAATTTTTGTTAAACAGCCTCTCTAAAGGCACTAGCCCTCGGGGAATGACATTCCCTTTCAACTGCAGAAATTTGTGGCTGGCTATTCTCTCTTCCAGCTTATCTCCTGGAATGTCTCCAGTTTCTTCCTCACAACTATCAATCTCCATGTTGGAAAACTCCCCAACAGTTTCTAGGAATCTCTTCACCTGCTCCTCATCTTCAAACACTTGCCAGTGCTTGATGTTATCTGGGATTGAAGGTCGGTACCTTACTTTGATTTCATATCTTAGAAGAGGGTTCTGAGGTGGGCGGAAGGTACTAGCAGCCACTGCCATCTGCCATCTTGTTCTGTTCTCAGGGAATGAATTGAATGTTGAATGCCAAGAAGGAGTTCTCTACAAGATCCCAAACTTCATTTCCATAGGCCTTTAGCCTAGGATGTTTGGCTTGGCACTGATTTCTCACTTGTCTGACTACCAACTCAGAATCTCCCAACACCTTTAGATTTTGTATGTTCATACTCCTTGCTGTCTGCAGCCCCAATATGAGTGCTTCATATTCAACCACATTGTTTGTGGCCTCATATTCCAGATTGAAGGACAAGGGGACCCATTAACCCGTAGGTGAAATTAGCAATACTCCAGCTCCATTTCCTTCCCTGGAATTTGCCCCATCAAAATGGAGTGTCCAGATTTCAGATCCATAGTCCTGCACTGATGATTTAGCCTTTATCTGGCAGAATGAGGGCTCATGGGCATATTTTGGATCTTCTTCCAACATCAAACACAAGAAATTCCCGTCTCGGCTGTAGACTGGGGAATTAACTGAATCACCTGCCTTGGTGACTGTTTTGACAAATCTGGTTTCTCGATACAATCTCCTCTCTTGGCCACCAAAGACAGGGATAGTGGCATAGGTCAGGTCCAGCTTAATTGACCCTCTGATTCTGGTTCCCCAAGACCTTGACAGTAGCATACCGAAGCGGGCTGGGATGTCATCCACTACAATATCCATCACCACACTTTTGACAGGGATCTGAGCCAGATTAACTGCTAGATCTTTAATCATGCCCAAACATTTCACTCTTTTGGAGTCAAAAGAATAGAGGTCTTTGTATGGGCGAGTGATTTGGAGTCTCAATTGCTCCATGACAGATAGGGGCATGAGGTTGTGAGATGCTCCTGAGCCTAACATACAATTATTGAACAATAGATCATGGATCACTAAAGACACATAAAAAGGAGGTGTGGAGGGATCTAAATCTTCAACGTGTGGACCAAAAACTACCATAGGTCTTTCCTCTTGCAGGTTAAGACTATCTGGAATGTGTGATGCATCAGGAGGAGAGATGAAGGAAGTGACCTGTGACTGATAAACAGGTTGTTTCAATAACTCAGACAGAGGAACTGGTATTTTTACTTTTTCAAGCTCTTTTTGTAAACAGAAGACAGATGAAGGCTTATCCACTGACACTTCTTTTTCTTTTGACTCTTTACTTTGTGGGGGAGGCTTAACTTCTTTACGGTGGGCTTATCATTAGGGGATACAGCTACTTGTGAAGATGAAGGAATTTGATTATCAGATTGCAGAGATTGGTTAAGGGGCCTCTTACCTTTTTCTGGGGGTTTTTGAGTATTGACCTCCTTCTGTGCAGGTGCTGCCTTTTGGGGTGTGTCCTCCTCCTCATCTTGAGTGTGGGTTCTCTTTCTGGAGGACCTGAGGTCATATTTTCTATTGAACTAGGCTTGCATGAAGTCAAGGAACTGTTTACAGTAATCATCAATCTCAGGCTCTTCTGTATCCTCGTTGTTCTTCATTTCTGAGTGAGCTTGTAGATCCCCCTCCTCACTTTCATGTACAGGAAATTCTATATCATCACTGTCTGAGAAGACAGGGCATGCCTCCTCTTGTTCGTAGGCAGGATCTTCAGGAGAAGCCTCTACTTGCGCCTTCAAGTATAGAGGATGTGATACCTGATCTTGTTTCTCCTTCTGTCCTCTCTGCAGTATCTGCAAGGGTGGTTTCATGTATTGAGGATTGAATCCCCTATTTGGATCATTCTGGAAACTCTTTGGGGGTGAATTCTTGGCCTCCATCTCAAGCTTGACCAACTTACTTGAGAGATTGTTAATCATTCTATTCATTTCCTCAATCTTGTCATTGGCCGAATCTCTGTCTTGGCCTGAGGTGGATACTTCCTCCTTTCCCCTTCTTCTGGTATCGTGTTCTTGTTTCCCTTTGGATTTTCCAGTCGAGCCAAAGTTTGCTTCTATCTCCAACGCATCTGTCTGTGCATCATCCAGAGTGGCTGGCTTTCTCTCTCTCAATGAGAAACCAAATTCAGAATAAAATGCTGCCACAAAAATGTCCTTGGCAACGGTCTGATGAGGCTTCATCTTGGCGGGGAGACTCAGGTAAAATTTGTTAAATCTTCTGATAAACTCTGATACCCCTTCATTGTGCTTCTTTTTCAGAGTGTTGAACTCGGAAAGGACATTACCGTGATCTTTCTTTTCCTCCCACTTTTTATGAAAGCGTCCTCCATTGCCTCCCAAGTGTTGATGGAACGAGCTCCAAGTGTTTTGAACCATTTTCTGGCTTCCCCACCTAAGGATTGCACGAACAGCCTTAGAACTACGTCCAGATGCTCCACATTAAAATTCTCTGTGAAAGAGCAGAAAATTTTGACATGTTTATGGGCTTCAATGTCATTCTCACCACTAAATCTAGGCAGAATCTTTAAATAATCCTGCGGCATGTCATTTAGTATTGCAGGTAGCTCCAAAGGAGCGTATCTGTTTTGCAGGAAGCAAGGGACATTCGCCATTGGGGGAGGTGGAGGTAGTACAAGAGTCTGAGCTATAAGAGGAGGAGGAGAAGGTGGGAGTGAAGTATGGATAATGATGGGGATGTAGTGAACAACGGCTTGAGGGGTTGACGAGAATGTAGGGCTGTGAAAAACAACTATTTCAGTAACTTCCTTAATCTCCTCACTTTCAGGGGTAGGGTGGAAAGAGTAATGCGAAGTATAGCTAGACTCGGCTTCATCTTTGATATGGGCGCCTCCCCGAGGTGGGCTCTCTGAATATTAACCAGTATCTCTTATGATAGGGTTAGGGCCTTGTATTTGGGTGATTTGAGAGGAAGAGGATGGAAGATATGGAAATTTTTCTAGGGAGAATTCAGGAATCTCGGTATGAACTGACTGCCTTTCCCTCCAGCCTCTTCTATGTAGGATTCTTTCTGGGTCAGACACAGAGGGTGTCCTTGACTGAGATGTATCTGACCTTAGGTGTGGCTTACGGGGAGCCAGGACTGCAAACAGGTTTAACTGTAAAATGATTGTGGAGTCGCCAAGGTGAGGGGTGCACAACTCTCAACTCTTCGTGCTCACCTAACTGAAGAGTGAATGGATTTTGTCGAGGCCCAGGGATCTTAAATTTCTTTAACTTCATCCCCGGCAACGGTGCCAAAAAGATGTTGTAGCTCCTATAGACAGCCTATAGTTGCCATAGACCAGTGCCTAGGACATCTTATATAGCAGAGAGTCAAGTCCATTTAATAAGGATAATCTCAGCAGAACCAGGCTCTCATACTATTTCTTTGCAGATGGGAAAATTAGATTTAAATGGTACCAAATACTTCAGAAGCTCAATGCTGAAGGAACAATTACGAATAGGCAAGATGTTAAGCTCCAACATAAATGCATAAGACAATTCCAAGATAGTTCGCTGTAAAAAGGGTTGGGTTCTCAATACTTCACAGAGAATGATGATTGAAGGACGTCTACTGAATACGTAGAAGAAAGAGGATATTAACTGTTATTATGACAATATTCAGAAACATATGCTAACATGTGGTGGGCTTAAGCAATTAAGAATCCACACACGATAACAACATTTGTAAATAACACCTCATATCAGCCAATATAGTAGAAATGCGGATGAATCGAAAACGGGACAGCATATTACACCTGAGCCATATTTAAAGTGCCAAGAAGCCTATGATGTAAGTATCAACAAGGATAAATTTATATCAGAAGCAAAAGACTACTCGCATTCCAGAATGTAATACCAGATATATGGATGTAAGCAAAATGAACGACTACACTACAACACACAAGAGAGAATTACACACTGTAAAGAACCAAAACCAGAATCCTTATCAAAGACAAAACTCCTTTTCATTGAGGCCCTACGGGCTCTTTGCATTCATATTAGAACCTTCACAAAAATTGCATACAAGAAGCTCTTACACAGTCAATTCTTCAGAAATTTTGGAACCTGTCTTTCTCATTAGATTTACCTTATATAGGCTTCCTTCCATCTCAGCGAGAAGATATTTTTTGGAAAAATATCTTCTTCGCATAAAAAAAATTTGTTAAATGTCATTTTCAAAACAAAAAAACTCATGATGAGGAATCAAGCCTCCCATCATGTATAATCAGGCCCTCGGCCGTTTTAAAAAAAAAAACATAAACTTAAACAATAGTCTGGTGAAAAAGTAAAATGCAAGAGTGGGGAGAACAACCCCCTTGAAACTTAAAAGAAACTAACTGAGTAAAAGTAAAATAGGCCGTTAAGGCCGAATCATGAGTTGACAAAGAATCATAGGTGCGGCTGAGTGGAAGCAGTTGCTGATTCCGACGGGGGCACATTTGCGGATGAACTGGCATGCTGGCTCATAAACTGCGCGCACCTCTGCTGACTGTCCGCGGCTGGCTCGGGCATTGCTGAGAACCCCTCCACCTCGACAAAGGCCTCAGTGAGGGCGTGGAAACCTGCCCCAGAAGGAAGCTTGTGTTTAATCAAGTGGAGGAGGTTGAACTCTTTTCGCAAGGATGAAACAATCGTGTCGGCTTTGAGCTGAGCTGCTTTACCCGTCTGAAGGTCAGTTCGGTCTCTTTCTTCTTGCAAGCGTGATGTGTATTGGGCCAAAGGCAAGAGCATGGCAGGGGTGGTCGGGTCCCAGCAGGAAGGGAGTCCAGATGTCATAATCTCACCCCATACCTCGTCGAACCGTCCAACGTTGGCGACCACCTGTTGGAGAGCCCTTGAAGCTGAGACCCGGGCCATCTCTTTGTTGATAATTTTGCGACACTCAATAGCCTCAGTGAATCGGCCAGGAATGCCGTGCTTCTCCATGTCGTCTGATCCCAGCTCGTTGAGGAACGAAATGTACTCTTTGGCATGTTGGGCCCTATTAGACAGATCACGGTCTGCCTCTTGTAGTTTCCTACTGAGGTATGGTATAGCAGACTTATGCTCCTCCATCGTCCTTAGGAAACCCCATTGCTCAGTCACAACCGAGATTATATCAGACCAGTTTATGCTCCTACCCTCGAGAAGGGTGAGATTTCCTTTTTCACGGCTTTTCATGTCTGCAATAGTTTTCTGTTGATCTGCCGTCATCTTCTTTTCCTGCTCTATTTCTCTCTGCAACCCTTCGACTATTCTGGTGTTCTCGGCTAGAGAGTTCTCCAGGTTCGTGATACTCTGCCTTGCCGTAGACGCTTGCTTTTCCAATATCTCAATCTCAACCCTTGCTGCGGACAATTGCTCAGACAACGAGCTAGTTCCACTTGACACCACAGTTGGCTGGCAGCTATGCGAGTCCCATCTAGCTTGTATCTCTGTTGCTTTATTCTATAACACGCTGATTGTTTCGACCATCTTTTCTTTCTCCCCCCTTTCTCTTGATAGCTTGGCGGAAAGTTCTGCTTTCTCTTGCTCCACCTGTACCAGTTCAGCGGTCTGGACATGGTGAGCGGCTAGTATGCGGGCCTGACTTTTTGCCGATGCAACTTCCTTCTGCAGCTGTTCAATCAAAACCGCCTGCTGGTTTGTTTCCCCTGTATCTTTCCCTTTGATCAGATCTTGATAGTAACGCACCTGATTTGTCTGGCGCGGCAGCTAACTTGTTCAGCTGTCAGGGTAGCCCTCAACTGGTCATGTTTCTGCTATAATTTCTTTAGTGCAAGGGTGACCTGCATCAATTTATCTTTCATCATATCGCATATCGTCTGGAACAGGTCGCACATGTCGTTGGCTGGTACCTTCTTCATGTCGATGGAAAACTCGAGCACCCGATAGCTAGGGACATCATAATTAGGATCCAGGATGGCTTCTTCCATAGACATTACCAGGCTTTCGGTGTCCGCGTTGATGGAGGCGGAGATTCTAGTATGATACTTCTCAACATATCCCCCCAGATCAGCTTTGTACTTGTCGCGGATCACTTTATTCGTCTGATCCCTTTCAACTGCCCTAGGCGAAGTGTGCTCTATGATAGCCTGTGTGACCTCTGTGAAATCAGAAGAAGTGGTATTGTCTCTCAGCACCATTATCCCTGCTTTGCTTTTATCCAGCTTCCCAAACACCGTGAAGGGTTCCAGCAGTTGCTCCGCTCCTATGACTTCTGCCTCACTGGAGGCTGTTCTTTGTCTTTTGGGAGGGGGCGCTGCCCCTGAGGTACCTTCTTCTTCTCCTCCTTCTCCGCCTGTGCCTCTATTGACATTCTCTTCCTCCCCTCTAGCAGATGAATCCGTCTCCATCTGCGAAAACAAGGGCCAAGTTTCGAGATTAGCCCTCCATTCCATAAATGGCCTCGGCTCATGCATGTAGGGTGCAGACCTGTTCCTTTTTCTTTTGTTCGAGATAATTTCTCGAGGGTCATAAGCCCAAATTTTTCCCAGCCTTAAGTCCAGACCTTGCAGCATTTTCTCAACAATCGGGAGGGCATGTCTCGAGTTTACCACGAAGGGGCCGATTTCGATGGGAAGCCTTAGGATGTATCCCTTCTTGGCGGGAAAAAAATGGAGCTGGTCGGCCTTGAGGGCCTGCCGGATGTATTCGAGTGCATAAAATCGTCTGACAGGAAACACTGGCAGCCGATAGGGGGCAACTTCGGCTCCATAGACCCGAATTTCGGTGTAGTCCTCGAATAGAAACCAATCTCCGGTACTATGGAACTTCCCGGTTTGCAGCCATCTTTTCATTTCTGGAAAGACCCTAGGGGAAGGCGAGTCATGAATAATGGTATAGGCAATAGACATGAAACTATTCACAAAACTAGAGTAACCCTCTCCCTTAGGTAATTGACGCACAAAGAAATTCCAGTCGAAGACTGGTTTGGGTTGGGAATTCTCAAGGTAAACTTTGTCTAGCCCCAAACCCTCAAACTTATCGGCGTGCTGGTACAAGAAGAGATAAAAAACCATTGAACAGAAATGGAACTGACGGGTTTGTGGAAGCTCCTGGAATTGGGTTTGAATGGCTGTGGAGAGGAAACCATGAATATCTAATACCACCCCTTTTTGGGACATGAGCCATAAGAAATGGACGCACACCGTGGAAATGTCTTCCGGAATCCCTACCCCTAAAAGGCCAGCGATTAGAGAGAGAATGGGCCGAACCTCTTCAACGAACAGACTTAATGGGAATGGCTCCGCGGCGGACAGGGAAGCAGCTTGGTCAACGGTTATAGAGGAGATGAAAGCTCGCCAGGCCTCCCGTGGCTGTTTGATGAACTGAGCTGCCAAGATCGATTCTTTGAAACTAACATATGTGGTGCTGGTAAGGATGCAGAGGGCTTGTTTGATAACATCGGGAGAAAGGGAAAAAACGCTGTTCCCCTGAGGAGAAGTGAAGGTGCCTCGATGTTCGTCGAAAGCATCCCTGAGCCAGGTAATGAAATCAACCACAGAATGAACTTGAGGGGTAATTTGATGGTACAGGCCCGACACGATTACTCGGTAACGGTCTGTGTTCTTAGTATGGCGACTGAAAAGTAAGGGTTTGATGCTGCGGATGTCAAATGGGTATTTGGGGTCGCAGATACCAGCCTGCAAGTCATAGAGAGGCTCGAAACCAAGGGGATTCCTAGATTCACGGACCTGGGGGGTTTCAGGCTCATTCTTCTTTGGCGTTACCCTTCCCATGGATGACATTCAAGAATTCGAAAAAGTGAAAGGAAAACAGAGGGAGAATGGATAATGGAGTACCTGAACGGAAGGTAAATCTGCTCAGGAAAGCGACGCAGGGAACTCTGACAGTGATTGGGGTAGACCAGGTGCTCTTCCCTACTTGGTATTTTCCATAGATAGAAACCTGTGACTTTTTACTGGAGTGAAATACGGGAATTGTTATCTCTGGAGTAGGCAGTTCGAGCTTAAAAGACAGGTGAGTAAGATGAGTGAAGGCAAGTGTCGTAAGGACACTGACAATGAGACACGCGGCGCATGGGGATTGGGGGTGTCAGGGTGTAGGTGGGCGCCTCGTGTCGGGTTTAAAGCCGGTATGGGTCTCAGTACCAGCTGACCTAATAGACTTTACCATACCTTTTAACTGCATGCACTGTTCAACTCCTGCAACATATGAGTTCTTGCGTCAAAGAAATATATGACTTACCCACCGTGAGGGTCCACCTTACGATCTACCACGTTGCCTCCACGCAGCGTACTCCTGCCAACGTCGAGGCCCCCACCATGCTTGTGCGTTCACAATTCTGCGGGGGTACGGGTCTCTACCTTCCTCCGCTGCTCGACCCCCTCAGAATTTCTCATATACCATCTCGTGGCGGGACCGCCTTTCGATACGTGGGCTTAACATTTAGTGCCATGTTCCATTGCCTTTTATATCTCCCGTTAACCTTTTGGCTTTACACTTGATCTTTTTTGTGTTAATTCCTCATCGGCTTTAATGCACGTGGCTTTCATTGCCTTGTCTCCTTTCGACCCACTTTTGAACTACTTCGCCCTTTGATATAAAATTTAATACATGGCTTGTCAACCCTTTAATACACCCATGACTAATGTTAGAGATTGAACAACAAGATTCATTATCATGTTTTTACTTGGCTCATGTTTATGTAACATGTACTCTATGGTTTAGTCCCTTGTTTACTGGACACACTATTCTTTTGTACTTTGTCACGGCGGGCATAGGTATGCCTCCCCCGCCGCCTTCAGCACAGGTACCCTCTCATAAAAAGAGACTTGTTGCACCTGCGAGTCTCGTCTCCTCAGGGTCTAGTCCTCTAACACTTTGGTCTACCTTATACTTCTCTCTCTGAATTCCATTTTGTTGTCTTGTGATTGAGTTCTTACAACGTACTTCGGTCGTACGATTTGCTCCTAACACTCGCACGCTGGGGGGCAATCTGTTACACCATTTTTTGGTCATCTAACCTATTATCATTAGATGGACCCAAGTACACCATGTAAGAACAATTTTACCCTAAGTAAAATTGCTTTCACTATGTAAAATAACTTAATAAAACACATTTATTAGGTTGTTTATGGTCTAAATAGGAAACCCCAAAGGGAAATATTAAACAAATCTATATTTGTTTGATTTTCCTCATGGAATAATTAATTAAACAATAATTTAATTATTATTCTTGGTCATATTTAACATAAAACAAGGAAATTAATTAGATAAATCCTTATTTATCTTCTTATTTTCTAGAAATAATTATTTAAATCTTATTTAAATAATATTCGTTGTTAAATATGACTAAATAATTTATAAATAATTAAATAAATCATTATTTATTTAATTATCATTCAACCACTTCTTTAAAATAATAAATAAATCATTTATTTATTTATTATTTACAAATAAATGGATTTGACCCAAGTCAAATACCTTTTCCCTCCAACAAATATAATAAAATATTCCATAAAAGGTGGATCTAGAGTTGGTTAAGAATATTTTAATTATGTACCAATATACGGAACTAACTCAATATTTTGTTATAAATAGAAGGGTTTTCCATTCACTCACTACCTTTTGTTGCCTAAAGATCACTCTTGGATCTCTACTTTTGGCTTTGACTTTGATCCACCATCATTGTCATATTTTTCTATCTTTTTGCTTATGAGCTCCCCTTTGAGTTCCATTTTGTCTAGGTTTTCACCATAAAGAGAGGAATTTTAGATGCGAAGTGCGGAGACTCTGAAACCCATCCCATTGAGGGCTTGGTAACATCTTCTATGTTTTCCTCCTCTAATGCATAGATCTAGATTTTCCAATTTGTAACTTGATACATTAGTGCATATCTAAATATAGTAGCGACCATATTTTTACATTAGGGTTGTTGTCTGCACGGCTAAAGTGGTCTTTTTTCATACACTTGCGATTAAGATTCATACTAATAGGTGTAAATGCCCAATGCGTCTTAAAAAATGGATTTTAAATCATATTAATGGTGGCTGAATATTTTAATATTTAAATTTTAAACAACGCCATTTTAAACATTAAATACAACTTTATTACATATGTTGTTAATTAATAAGAACTTTTCCTAATGGTAATTTCGTTGGTTTTTTGGAGGGAGGTTTTGGGTTCAACCCCCGCTGACCTCACTTTAATCGTTAACAAAATTTTAGTGGTCATTGAGGTCCCATGTGGTAGCCTCTAGCTGGGCCACGTGGTAGCCTTTGGTTGGTCCACATCACCAACACTACAAACCAATAAATAATCACCCACTGAGCATTAATAATATTCTGGCATGTGGTGAGTTTTCAAAGGCTCTTTTTGAAGCCGATTCATTTTCCAAATCAACATGCCACGTCAGCAGTATGGACTGCTGACTAGGTAGCCATGCGCAAAATTTTGCATGTTTCCCAAATCGATCAAAACTTATTTCTGAGAGAATATGGTGTCAGTTTTTCACGAAATGAATTACGTCGGATTTAGAATGACAATATCTACGCGGTCGTTTAGTTTCCACACCATTGCAACAACTTTCATTTTTTAGCATATTTTTTAGCACCTCATCACTGCATTAGCATATGATACATGAGACATATACTCATTTTCTTCATCATTACTAGGATACAAACTTAAAGAAAGCTTGAAATGGTAAGATAAAGGGATTCGAACAAGTTTCACATTATTCATGTTGAATCTCAGAAGTATTTTCTCCACATACTCTTGTTGTGATAGCCACAACTTACCATTTTTCCTGTCTTCATCTATCTCCATCCCCAAGACTTGTTTTTCTTCTCCATGATCCTTCATATCAAAATTGCTATGCAATTTAGCCTTTAAATTGTTGATATTAACTATGCTTTTTCTTGCTACAAGCATATCATCAACACATAACACCAAAATAATGAATATGTCATTTTCAAACTTTTTAAAGTAAAAACAATGATCATATTCACTTATCGTAAAATTATAGCTCACCATGTTGGAATCAAACTTCTTGTACCATTTCGTGGGATAATGCTTCAAGCCATACAACGACTTCTTGGGTTTGTAAATAAACCTTTTTTGTTATTCTGAACAAACCGTTCTCATTGTTCCACATATTTATCGTCATCCAAATATCCATGTAAGAATGTTTCTTTAATATCTTGCTGCTCTAACTCTAGATTAAGTAATGCAACTAATGCTAACATATTTCGAATTGAAACAAGCTTAACAACTGGAAAACAAAATCTCATGGAAATCAATACCTTCTTACTAAGAGTATCTTTTTGCAACTAGTCTTGCTTTGTATTTCTAAATAGTATCATCAACACCTTTCATCAATTTGTAAACCCACTTGTAATCGACAACTTTCTCGTCCTTAAGAAGTTCCACCAAATCTCATGTCTTATTTCTTTGTAAGGAATCCATTTCCTCTTTCATTGCTACTTCCCATTTATCACTATTAGATACTTCTATTAATTCTAGATAACAACTAGGTTCTCCATCATTAGCAATCAAAGCAACAAATTTAACGAAAATCGTCATATGTTTTAGGAAAATATCTCATCAATGTAGATCTTCATAGAATTTGTTGTAGTATTTCCTCATTTTTATGATAAATTTTTGCATCCTCATCTACTTCTGTAGGAATTTCTTCATGAACATCTTCATGATCCTCCTCCCTTAAATATGATTGGGTTTCCAATTGAACTTTTTGAATCTATTGTACTTTTTCTTGTTTCATTTCACCATCTAAATCTGATTTTATGTGTGATGATTCATCAAATATGACATCTCTGCTAATGACGATTTTGTGGGCAGTGGGATCCCATAATCTATATCCCTTAACTCCATCACCATATCCAACAAATATTAGTCTTTTTTATTTTGGATCTAATTTATAATGTTTATTCTTTGTAACAAGAGCATAGGAATCACAGCCAAAAACTTTAAGCTTTGAATAATTGCAAGGTTGACCTATCCATACCTCTTCTAAAATCTTATAGTTAATTGCAGTTGATGGAGACTGATTTACCAGATAGCACATTGGAAGAATCGATTCTTATTATTCAAGGGATATTTACAACAACCAACTCAAAGATATACATTATCCAACCATTCAACCCACTCTCCATTCATTTTATGTGTTCTTATTGTCTCTATAGACTCATATAGATAAATATTAACATGTCATATTTTTTTTAAATATGTCCACAACTTTTAAAATAGTTACATAAAATTTTTTTACATAAAATTCCTTTTATATGTTTTTTTCAAAATTTTGATTTGAAAAAACAACCCAAACAAAAAAACAAAACTAATTATTATCCCAAAAATATAGAAAAATAGTTGACAAATTCTAACAATTTTTTTTTCTTTTTTGTCTTCTTTAGGAGTGAGGTACTAAATTAATGTTTGAACACAATGATTTGAATTATGTAGATCATAATTGGATCTTGTGCAATGTAAAATTGAATGTGGATTCTATCTCCACCATTATTAACACAAAGATTGTTTTGTCGGTGCAGACGATGTTGTCAATCAATGAATAGATATTTGGAATGGTGAATACACATGATAAAGAATGACCAGATGATAATATGTAAGAAAGTAATGGAAATTGCTCATATCATATTATATCATGGCATATTGATATTTAACTATGAGTAAAACGTAGTCAATAGTTGCCCATGATCAGCTATGTTATACAATGTGAAAAGTGCATGTTATTGAAGAACATTGAAAGAGTTTATAATTCTTATATTTTAACATCCATTTTATATATGTACGTTTGAGTAAATTATTGAATTATATTTAAACAATTTATGTTAAAGAATTATTTTGAATTTAATGAAATATGTTGTTCATACAATCTAATATCACATATGATTTTTAAATTTTTAATTAATTATTAATATTTATATATTTTATTATTTTATATGGATTTTTTTTAAATTGGTCTATAATTTAATTATATATTATATATTTAAATAATTTGATGTCTATATATATTAACCACATATATTAATGTAAATGTGCTAGTTTATAATTAGTGAAATAAACAAAACTTAAATGTGTAGATAATCATTAATAATGTTGACACATTTTCTTTATAACAAATTTAGTGATAAGATCAACAAATCCATGGAAAATTATAAAGAGATCTGACAATATTGCTTCTGCTATGATAAAATTGACTTCCAGTTACAGATCTAAATTCATAATAGAACCATATTCTAGGCACACAAATGAGATATTGGCTTGGTTAGTCATTTTTAATTTTTAATATTTTTATTTGGTTTTCATTCTCCTCTATAATCACTTTGACATTTGAGATGGTTTCTTTTTATGACATAGAATTTTTAACACACGTTATGTTAAAAAATAGATTTATTTTAACACACGTTATGTTAAAAAATTAAAAATATAGTGTGACATAGTTTTTTTTTTTATTCTAATTATAGGATTATGCTTTTAGATTCTTATGTTTGTAAGTCACCTTACCTTGAGTTACAAGGAAAGTGGTCTCCACTAATTCTAAATTCAAAAGAAACACGGTCGATAACATGGGCTAGCTACTCAATTTTCTAAAAATTGTATATGCTTATAAAATTCAAAGCAAATATTTGAGAATTTGATCATTTTTAATATGTGTTCCTATGGTCTAAGATTAGTTGTTAATGCTAAAAATAAATGTGGTGGAAAATTAATGAAGAGAGAAGAATGGGTAAGTTGATGGAAAATAAGAGGAAAATAGCCATGTTTGAATGACTCTTATTTTTTGGTGTATTAATGGATGTGCTCCTTGTTAATTTGTATTTTATTGGGTGTTATGGATTTATGTAAGTAGCTTACTATGGTATGTCTCCATGTATGATGTTACTCGTTATATATATTTCTTCACATTTTCACTTATTGGAGAGTGGTTGTGGGTTCATTTATTAATCAATATGGAAGGAAGGAAATTGTTTAACATTGAATAAGACAAAGATGGTTTCAAAAACAAAGGATTGAGTGTAGAACACTTGTGGTAGTTGTGATGGGTGAGGAGAAACTTACATGGCTTATAAGTTATGACTATTACATGGGCAAAATTAGATTTCCCAAACCTCTACCTGAATATGAATTGGATACAATATGAAGACTAGAGAAGCAATAAACGCAACAATAACTAGAAGAATCGACACCAATTGAGAAATTATATATCAGTTCAAAATATTTGAATACTGACCAATTTAAGAATCAGAAACTTATTTTTATTTTTGCTACCAAATTTTGATCCTTTAAGGATTTTAAATCTCATAATTTGTAAATGGATGGTAGCAGAAAGGTGCTACCAATTTTCAAGAACATGCATATGTTCTAAAAAATGCAAGTGTGTTCCTTTTTTTCTAGCTTCGAACTTTGTTGCACCTATACATAAGGTTCTTGGCATGGCCTACAAGCATTCATGCATTACTAACAAAGACAAATTATTAAAAAATAACATGTGTGCATTACTTTGTACACAAAAAAATATGGGTCACATGGTTTCCATTGTTACCTTGAATAGTTTCCAATTTTGAAACATAGCTAAATATAGTTACAATTCACATTCAAAACTACTGAAGGTTCCCAACATCATAGATCACATAAGTAAAGAATATTTATAAGTGATTTAGTTTCATAGGTAAATCATGGGGAAAGAGAAAGTGAGAGCAAGAAAGGGATAGGGAGAGTAGGAGAGAGGAGGAGGATGAAGGGAGCGGTATATAAGGAAGGAAGAGAGAGAGGGGGGGTGGGGAGATATGGAAAGAGAGAGAGAGAGATAGAACTATAATACATAGGGTGAGAGAGAGGGGTTGAGGTAGAGAGAGAGAGAGAGAGAGAGAGAGAGAGATAGATAGTGGTGGGGAAAGGAAATGAGAGATATGGGAGAAATAAGGGAAGGGTTACAGGCCATTTTGTCACATCCACTCAAATTACCTTGAACTTAGATCAATCACCATCCATTAACACTTTTCAATCATCCCCTACAAAGAGAAAAGCATCTCCTTTCCAGAATCTCCAAGAATCCTGGATTACCTTGGTTAAAAACCCTATTTTTATGGATCAATGCACTTTCCTTTCACTACAAGAAAAAAGGGCATTGGTGAGGGTCATGCATGTCACAGACCTTTAAGGTCTGTCACCAATGTCACATATGGTAACGGTCCTTAAAAAGGCAATGTTGTAAGTGCATATAGTGATGGTCCTTTAAGGTTTGTCACCAAAGCCATTTTCAGTGACACTTTTGGTGATAGTTGTTAAAGGTCTGTCACTAATTCTCTCTTTGGTGACACTTCTATTGACGATATTTTATTGACCCTCACCAATGCCCGTTTTGGATACTTTTGGTGATAGTATAAAAATTTTTGCCATCATTGATCATTCCAATGATTTTTTCATGATGCTATGTGCATGTTACCATATTTTTTGTCAAAATATAAGAATTTAAGACCATTGTTGTGGAGTATTTTTTATTATGTCTCCAAGGCCATATAGTGGTTAGAGGCAGTCATTTTGTTAAGAATTAGTAATTAGTGTGTATAATTTCCCTAAAGTAATGAGAATATATTTTTTCGAGTCAATACATGATTAATCTCTATTAGGTTTATTATATAACAAATTCCCTTTAGATAAAGTTCCACTAGCATGTGTAGAAACTATATTATTTAATACATAATCAAGATTTGTAAATTCTATTAATGAGAGATATCTATCACTCCTCTTGACACTCTTGGCACATCTTAACATTCTTTGGCACACACTAACATTCCTTGGCACCTCACATGTCTTATAACATCTTTGTACGTAGAACATATTTCCATGACTAGGACACCTAAGCACATGTTGGCAAGCCCTACCATATCATAACACTCTCCTAGCATGTACTATCATGCCTTGCATTCACTGGCATGCCCTGGAACACTTTGGCATGCATTAAAATACATGAGAACTTAGCACACATTGGAACTTGGCATGTATTGGAACATATTATTAGTATTCCTAGCATGCCCCTTTTGAAAAAGATAAAGTCATGACTTGTTAACACGCTTATGTGTTCATTCCTTTTCATTTTAGCTTGGTTCTTATTTTTTTTCCTTAATACTTCTTGACACATATTGGCATACCATGGTACCCTAAACATCCCAGCATACCTTAGCATATTTCATGTCTTGGAACTATTTGGCACATGTTAACACACACCAAAAATCCCTAGCACATTCTGGAGCTTCTCGACATGCCCTGATATTCCCTAGCATGCATTACTAGTGCTTAGCGTGAATTTTCACTCCCTCCTTGGAATGCTAGATAGCACTTGTTGACACTCCCTAACACACCCTCATATTCATTCACTTCCATGCATTTTGACCTAGTGTTCCCATGTGTTGCCCTAGTACTCCATAACACTTCTCAGCATGCATTAGCACAGTCTGTCACACTTTAGCACTCTTCAACATGCCCTTCCACTTCATAACATGTGTATCACTCCCTAACACACATTGATACTTGGCATGTGTTGGAGCTTGGAAAGTATTAGCATGTCTAGCTTTCATTAAGATTCCTTGGTATTCTTTGGCATGGTTTAATATTAAATTTATTTGAGATAAATTATTGGAAAATAGATGAGAAGTAACAGAGGATTATTTGGCACTTGGAATTCACTAACACTTTTCACTTGGCACCTATTGCTACCTAGTTTCGGTGTGCCTAGCATGCCTCTCCCGGAAAAGGTAAATTTATGACTTATTAACCCTCATATGTGTTCATTTCCTTGTAGTTTAACTTGTTTCTCATTTTTGTTGCCTTGATAGGCCCTGGCACATATTTTCACACCCTTGCACATCTCAAAAATCCTTAGCACTTGACACATCTTAGAATATTTTACATGCCTCCAAACTATCTGGAACATGTTAGCATGCCTTGGAACTCATGCCCTCGTAACTAGCCTTAAATATTTTCATGACTTTGGAACCAAATCAAGTCCTTATCTATTGTAGTTCATGTGACACTGGCCTGCTTCTGCCACAACAACTTGACTAATTGCACCTACTACAAGCATATTTTGCCTTGTTCACCTACGAATTGCCTATACCTCATCGTAGGCCACTCATGTCCAAGATGAACTTGTCCCACTTAAGAAATTACCAAGCCAAATATCACATCTAACCATGTCCATAAAACAACTAAGCAACAATATAGCTTACATAGGAAATATTTCACATGTATGTCTAGTTCATATAAACAATAGACCATTAACTAAGATTTTTCAAGAACCACAAGATACACAAGACAAAAAATATATAAGTTGGCACAAGCCAAGTGCCCAAAAACTTATACACAACAATGTACAATATGCAATTGTCTAAAATAGTTTAAAACATGAGCATTCAGCCAAAGTGTGCCAGATGTCATATAAAAATAATAGATAAAGGAAAAATAGTGTTGCTCCTAACACAAAGTATCCCTTTTTCTAAAAATGCTTTGTTGAGCCCCTTATCAAAATCGTAGGATTTCCTCTTGCAAATACTATTATGAAATTATTCTAGCACAATTCGTCCTTGGCACACTTGAATCATTGACACTCCCTGGCACACAATATTATTTGTTCATTTCCATGCAGTTTTACCTAATTCTCCCTTGTGATGCCTCGGTACTCCTTAACACTCCTCAAGATGCATTAACATTTTCTAGCATGTGTTAGCACACATTTTCATTCCTTGGCATTCCCTAACCCTCCCTACCTATCATGCCCTCAAAACAACCCTTACTTAATTTGTAACTTGGGAACCCAGCCAAGTCTTCGCATGACTACAAGAGCTTGACCAAGTTACGATTACTACAACTAGACTATGTTGTTTAACTTTTTAGCTTGGGAGGTACTCCACAAGCCTAGTGATAATGGTTTGTGTGAGTTTGGTCACAAAATGATTTTTCATCAAAGAACCCAAGTGAAGGGGTTTTAGACCCAAGATGATGTTTAGAATCTAAACTAAAATTAAAAAGGAAAAATAATATTTCATTAGGTCTAAGTGGATAAATCCCATAAGTTCTAGAGGGTTCTTAAGAGGCCTAGCTATGAAAATCTATTTAAGGAGGCCTTAGTATGAAGGAAAAAGCATTAAGTGAGAAGGAGCTCATTTGATCAAGGAGGCCAAGAGAGATGTAGTCCTAAAGTAGGTTGAGTTAGAGGGTTGAGTAAGGGTTGCTAAATGGAGGATATGATCATCCACCAAGAGCAAGATCATCATGTGAGGGTTCACAATAATGTCACACACCTTAATGGTTTTGAGATAGGAAGTAGGATGGAATATTCTTGGTTCGCTTATGGCAGATCGAGATCAAGAGAGGTGGCTCATGAGAATTTTGGAATGTGATTTCAATGGTGTTTCTATGTGAAGGCTGCATCAAATTTTGAAATAGTAGAGAGGGTTGAGACCCTATCTTGTGGTGGTTAGTAGGATGCAAGGTTTGTGATAAAGACCAACACAAATGGAGGAGGGCCTACACTATAATTTTGGGCTAGAAAATAGGTAGCCACAGGTGTAATATTAATTGAGGTAACCATATTTTGAGGGTTGTAGATATCTAAAGTCTAGTTCAAGATTCAGTCAAATAAATGCCCAGAATATATGGATCCATATGAGCTAGGTCGAGTCTCTTATGAAGGCAAGAATTTGTGTTTTTTATATGGGTGGATAGGGTTTTTTATAAAGAAATTAGAATAGAATTATAATGCCCTAGCTAGGGAGGTTTCTTAGCATGTTCAGTCCATAATGTATCCATTAATACTATGACAAATATGTGTAGAAGAAGAGGGGTTGTGACCCTTAGAAAAACATTTATCTCTACAATATATACCATATATTTGGAATATGGTTTACAGAAGTATGTGAGTAGATAGAAAATCTAGAGGAAGGTGCAACCTGAGTAGAATATTGAGAAGAATAAATGTGCCATATGAGGAAAATATTGAAATGAAGAGGAGTTGATTTTGGTAGAATGTACATAAAATTTTGGACAGAGATTTGAAGCAGCCTATAAATGGTTCCTCAATGGACTATTAGTGGATGATTTCTAACCCTAGTTTAGTCATATACAAATTGTTAGAAGGATGATACGATGAGTAGTTCAAATTTGTTCTTAGTTGGACAACAAAGAAATTGGTACACAATAATAGTGATTTTGAGAGGATTCAAATCACTATTAGGTGGAAAATTTAAAGAGCCCTAGATGAGGGTAGTGTTGTAGGCACTCGATTAGTAAAATAATTGAATATGGGTGGGAAAATTGATGGCATTTCAAGTACAGTTGGAGGCTTTTTAGGTGACCATCAAGAAGATCCCTAAGTCTTGTACTTGTGAAGGAAAACAAGACTGGTAGAAGGGTAGGTGTATTGGGCCTAAGGACATGTATACTTTGAAGGACTAAAGTAGTAGTCAAATGGGCTATCCAACTAGCCCTAGTTCACTATATTGTGGAGGATTGAGTCATTGAGAAGAATGGAAACCTCCATAGCCCTAGACTGGTCATCTTGGAGCCAAAGAATGGAAAAAGTGGGTAGACCAAAGAGTTGTTCACAAACGAAGTTGTGAGCAACTAATCAAAGACCCTAAGTGTTGCAAACCTTAGAGGCAAAAAGAGGTATATAGAGGGGAAATTTTTTTGAGCCAAGTTCAGTAAGTTAAAGGAGTTGAGTTCATTGATAGAGGAAAATTGAGGAGTTTCATAATGGGAGGCAAGAGGACCTACTAGATGTGTTCATCACATGTGGACTGAAAGGCTATGTGTGGCCACAATAAAAAAGTCATTCAAGTGTTGTCTTGTTCAAGTTATATTGGTTGTAAAAGAACTAACACCAAGACTTAGTTGTATTCCTTGTATCAGAGTGATTGTAAAGATCCATCATCCCTGGTATGATAGCTCTAGTGTATTCTATTATAGTTTGTAAGTTAAAGGAGAATGGTTTGAAAAAGTAAAAAATTATCATGTGCACTAGTTGATTCCCTGATGTGTGTAGATTTCGTTGTGAAAAGTAGATGCATCGTGGTACTTGAGTGTGTTTGCATCAAAGACTCTAAGACCAAACCCATATTCTCATGTGTCGTGGAAATTCAACATATGTGTTGTTCACCTAAGAAATACCAGTAACTCATCTTAGGCTACTTATGTCAAATATCAACTCATCCCACTTAACAAGTTACCAAGACAAGGCTCATCACATCAAACTGTGGTCGTAAAAAAACTAAGCAACATAGTTTACATCTTGAATTTCCATAACACCCGACATTTCTTAAATTCCTTGGCACTATGTGGCATGTGTTACCATCCCCTACATTCCTTGGCATGCTTTTACACTCCCTAACACACCCTAGCACTTCCTAACACACCATGGTATTTCATCATACCTTGGCACTACCTAGCATATAACCTTTTCATTGCCTCCTTAACGCACCTAAAACTCATTCAAACTTCCCGTCACACACTCTTATTCATTCATTTCCATGCATTTTGATCTAGTGCTTCCTTGTGTTTCTCTGACACTCACTAACACTCCCTAGCACACATTGGCACACTCTAACACCTAGAACATCTTGGCATGCCTCCATAACACTCTAGCATTCCTTGGCACTACCTAGCATACCTTTTCACTCTTTCCTTAGCACATCTAGATCTCATTGACACTCCCAATCAAAAACTCTTATTCATTCATTTCCATGCATTTTTATGTAGTGTTCCCTTTGGTTTCCATAGCTTTCCTTAACACTCCTTGTCATGTGTTGGTACACCCTAGCACCTAGGACATCTTGGCATGTCACCTTGGCCTCTAGCATGCCTTAACACTCCCTATCATACCTTGTCACTCCCTTCTTAGCACACCAGGAACTCACTGAAACTTCTAATAAAAAACTCTTATTTCTTCATTTCCATGCATTTTGAGGTAGTGTGCCCTTGTGTTTCCCTGACACTCCAAGATAACACTTGCACACCTTGGCATATCTTGGACGCATAGTGCCCTAGAACTCTAGCATTAATTAGCATTGCCAAGCATGCCTTTTCACTCCTCCTTAGCACACTTGGAACTCGTTGACACTCCCTGTCACACACTCTTATTCATTTATTTCCATGAATGATGACATAGTGCTTCCTTTTGTTTCTATAGCACTCCCTAACACTCCTCGACACACATTGGCACATCTTGACATGCTTTCCTATCACTTTATCATGCCTTGGAACTGCCTAGCATACCTTGTCCCTCCCTCCTTAGCACACCTAAAACTTGCTAGCATTCCCTATCACACACTCTTATTCATTCATTTCCATGCAATTGAAACTAGTCCTCCCTTATGTTTCCCTGGCACAACCTAACATGTGTTGGCACCACACCTTAGCACATAGAACATCTTGGAATTCCTAACATTCCTTAGAAATTTCTAGCATGTATTAGCACTTCATGGGATTCCCTAAACACCTTGGAACTCCCTAGTTGTCATGCCCTCATTAATAGCCTTACTTTTTTTGTGACTTGGGAACCCAACCAAGTCATTGAAAAAATAGTGTTGTGTCTAGCCGAAAGTCTCCCTTTGGCTGAAACTGGTTTTTACATCCCCTTATCACAATCGTAGTCTTTCCTCCTATAAGTAAAATTATGAAATTATCCTGACACACTTTGTCCATGGGACCCCTGGAATTCAATGACATTCCCTGGCAGACAGTCTCATTCGTTCGTTTCCATGCACTTTGAAATAGTTATCCCTTGTCATGCCCTTACACTCCTCAACACTCCTTGGAATGAATTAATACTATCTGGAATGGTATACTATGTAGTATATGATGGAAAATTATCTATATGTATTCAATTTGAGGATTACCAATAACTAGGTGAGATCGTGATTACGTGTTTGTGGTTCTAGGCTTACTAAAAAATGTGTGTGTTCATGCCCACTAAGAACATTATGGGGCATGAATTAGTTGAACATAAATTGTTTTTTTCTTGCATGGTTCCTTGATTGATCCTTTCGTCCTCCTATATGGGAAATGTTTTCTAAGTTTTAGTGCATATATGTGTGTGAAACAACAATTCAATGCATCTATATTGTACTCTCGTGAAATCACTACTACAATTATAAGATGTCCTACTCAAATGTTTTAGTACATTATTAATTTCTTCACTCAATTGAGTTTGATAGAGATGTGTGCTCTTTGGGTAAGTTTTGGACAAAATAATGTTAAATAATGGATACTAATTTAAACAATTCACTATGTTCCATCCTTATCCTATCATGTAAATGGAAGTGTTAATAGGACTTTGGTGTAGTTTTTGACAGGATACAACTAAAGACATCCAAGGATCCAATATGACCATTTGGTCTATATTCCACACTCACACTCTTCCATGCAAACATATCACTAGGAATCGTGTTATGATTATTTTTGACATTTACCTTTTTATGTTGTTTATGCATAGAAAAAGGAAAATGAATAGGAAGTGTGTGAGGAAGAAAATAAAGTAGGGAGATTTATCGATAAAAATAGATAGATTATTTTAAAGGTGTAGTAGTATTAAGTTGAATAAGAAGAGGTGTAAACTTCAACATCACTAACATAGGGTCACTCATATATTCCATGCTATGGAAAAGGCATGTTTCTATTTTAATGAAGAGTCTATGCAGTCATTAAATAAGAAGTTGAAGCCACCAAGCTACATGCCATCAAAATTTTCAAATGATTTAGTGATAATGCATTCAAATTGAATCTACATCCATACATGTAGATGTATTTGATGACAAATGTAGATAATTCAGGATTATTTGAACCATATTATTGGATGTGGAAGAGGAGGAACACATTTTTCTTATATTCATCGACTACATTTAATTAAATGGAGGAGGATTTATTTTTTCATAAGAAGGTATGTGAAACTCGGATAGGGAAAACTAAATTATGGTAGATTGGACTCAAAGGATAATGTATCATAAAGGGAAGATGGTATGATATAATTGAGGCTTCAAAAAAAATTCCCCATATTTTATTATAAAGTTTTGTCACTACAAGAATCACATTGGAGGTGTGCTACCCAAAAATATCATTGGAAAATAATAAATGTCTTGGCTTTTAGAAACATAGAAGGATTGAAACAAATGTGATAGAGTCACTCATACATTAATGCCATGAAATCGATACACTAGGTTAGTTATAATCTGATAATGCTATGTGTATATTAGTAAAGGAAAACTTATAACCTTTAAGTGAACAAAAATTAGTTAACTAAAATAAACATAACATTCTAGCAAGGAATTTATTATGACATCAAGAAAATAGGATAGATGCATAAATGAGGTGTCAAATCTATCCTAATGAAATTTTAGACTATTTTTCAAAAAGATAATGAGCACAATGTTGCAATTAATTATGTATTATGTGGAGCTAATTAATCCAACCTAGTTTATTAGAGATGAAGAAGAGGGGGAGTCAAAGTGGAAGAGAAATGAGCCTTCTCCAACTAGAACAAAGAGAATAAATCTCAATAGTTAA